>JABTXL010006712.1:23104638-23158346 GCA_025134845.1 Neodon shergylaensis | reverse complement strand
GCTCATGCAGGTGTGTCGTGGGCGTCCGTGTCTGTCTGCTCATGCAGGTGTGTCGTGGGCGTCCGTGGGCGTCCGTGTCTGTCTGCTCATGCAGGTGTGTCGTGGGTGTCCGTGTCTGTCCACTCGGGCCCGGGACGCTCTCCCTACTCCTGCTGATTGTGCCCACCCTGGATAGTTACAGGCTCTGAGGAACACATGGAGAATGAGTTGGTTTCCAACTTGTGTCCCTTGTGAAGGCAGGACTCAGATGTCCTTCTAGATTGAATAGAGTCCAGGGAGATGGAGCCTGGAATCCATAGGGAGAGCTTGTATCATGGCACACCCCTAAACCCGTGGAAGCATTGTGTGGGATCTAGATTATCAGGGTTCTCCCTATGAGTGACCCTCACCTAGGGCACACGGGAGTGTGTCACCATCATCAGTAGGTAATGGATATGTCTCTTGGGCTGGGTGATGTTGGCCCAGCCAGGAGAAGCCACCATTACCTCCAGGAGAGCTGCTAGTTGATCCCTTTGTTTCTCACTGTACAGTTTCCAGCCTGCAGATCTTAGCTCCTCAGATCCATCCTCACACAGAGAAACACAGAACTGCAGCTGGTTATGAGCAGTCTGAATATCTGTGCCTGTCAGAGCCCTGTCCTTGTCTTGAGGACATCTCCCTTCTGTCCCTTTCCCTCTACCTCATAATTTAAAAAAAGAAGAAGAAACTAGGGGTTCATCACCATCTATCCAGGTTTCAGTTAGTGTCTCCGTCCAGTGTTAGCGCCAGCAATGATACTTGGACCCGAGTCCCATTCCCAGCCGCCTGTAGCTCCAGCTCCAGATCGGATGCCCTCTTCTGGCCTCTATGGGCACCTGCACACATGTGGCTCTCACACAGAGACATACACAAAATACATGTATAACAAATCAATACACAGCTAGATTCTAGTACCCACAGGAGAAGGGAGGCCACCTGCTGAGTATGCTCTCACACACTTCCAGAATCACACACCTGTGCAAAATACACAGCGGGGTCACGACTTTGATCAGCAGAGCCCTTCCCTTCAGTGGTACTATGGAAGAGGACTGCCCTCCTGCGTGGTAGTCTTAGGAGGTGCTGTGTGCTTCTTGACAGAGTCTTGCTAAGCTGCAGGAGCGCTTCCATGTGGACCAGAACATGGGCAGCTCGGAGCCAGACCTGAGATCTAGTCCTGTGAACTCCCACCTCTCTCTGTCCCGACAGACCCTGGATGCTGGGTCACAGACAAGCATTTCTGGAGATGTAAGTAGCCAGAGGGTACCAGCTGCCCCAATGCTGTCCTCCCTGGGGGGGGGGGGGTTGAGGGGCACAGCGGAGGGGGTGGGGAGGGACTCTAACCAGAGCTGGAGAGTGGGCACTAAGTGTCTCGCCCTCCAGATTCAGCCTCGTGTTCTGCATCAAAGAGCCAAGTGCGCACAGCCAGAACATTCCCGGCTGCATTTCTTTACAGATGCTACTGAGGAGGTAGACATTACCACCCAGTTTAATGCCCCCCAACTCGGTTTACAGACGTGTGAACTGGAGTCACTTCTTATGAACACTAAGGGGAATGGAAACCAAAGAGGTACTTTCAAAGCTGACGGCTCCGCCTCTGCGAGTGTCTCTTGCTCTGCCAGAGCCTCCCTGCACCCACGTCAGGCAGCTCATAACCTGTGACTCCAGCTCCAGGGGCTCGGACAGCCAGATTGGCCCCCCCAAACACCCCTCATGCCGTAGACTCTCTCACACACATCCATGTGCATGAGTTCTTGTTTTTGAAAAAGAAATTGTTTTTATAAATTTGAAGTTGAGTATTTGTGAATTATAGCTTATGTTTGAAAATATTTCCTATGATCTGTATATCATTATGCCCCCCTCTTTCCCGAGAAAAGCCGCCCACAAGTGTTTAGGTTTGTTAGGTCCCTGCCTCTTAGATGCCTGTGCTCTGAAAATGAAGCAGACCGTGCTGACAGTAGGTCTCACCTGTTTGGAAATTAATTCCTGAGGTTACTTAATTTACATTGCATGTAGTTATGAGTTAAATAATGGAAATTTTGGCAAAGAAATCAGTTCCATTTCGTAAATTTCATTGACCTACACACCCTTCATAAACTCGCAGACACCAGACACAATTGCCTGGTGTCTTTGTCTTGGATTTAATCTGAGCGGAAAGCAGTGCGAAACTCTTTGCAAAACAGATGAGCCCGGGTGAGGACGCCTTTCCCCTGCTGAGTAAGTGTGGTTTAACTGGAGCTTCTCCATTTCACAGCCATTTTCTCCAGCTTTTCAATTACCCGGGCTTCCTAGAAACAAAAGCCGTTTACTTCATTCATTAGCAGAGTTAATTGACTTTCTTCCTTCTGTTTTTACTAGATTGGGGTGCGGAGCCGATCAAATTTAGCTGAGAAGGTCAGGCTGAGTCTCCAGTATGAAGAAGCCAAAAGAAGGTGAGGGCCAGGTGCTGGCTCGCCGTGGTCGGTGGGCTCCAAGGATGGTCTCTTTTTCAGAATTAATCTTTGCGTCTGTGGTGACCGGTGTGGCCCGCTCCCCTGCTACTGTCACCAAGCCTGCCCTTAACCTGTGAAGGCCGCTTCCTGTCTTCCAGCTCTCTCTCCACCCCCTGCAAAGTTCAAAACTAAAGAGAATTTCAATTTCTTTTTATTTATTTGTTTTTTGAGGCAGCGTTTCTCCATGTAACTCTAGCTGTCCTAGAACTCACTCTGTAGACTGGGCTGGCTTCAAACTCAGAGATCCGCCCGCCTCTACCTCCCAAGTGCTGGATTAAAGGCATGTGCTGGATACCCAGCTTGAATAAGGAGAATTTAGTGAGAAGTATGGGGATGAAGGTTTCCCCTTCCCTTTTGGGAACAAAGTCTGGAGCTTGTATAATGCATCCAATTGAAAGTGAGATGGTTGTTTCCTCGGCCAAAGCCCTGTGCAGTGGCCCAGCCCTTCCCCTTTGAGTAGCCCTTTATCCTGAAGGCTCCCTACTGCTGCCTAGGAGGTGCTGCGTGTCTGCTCCAGCTGACAGGTCAGGGAAGGAGGCGTGAATCTCTCATTACCTCTTAGCTCTTGGGTTCTCATCTTTTTAATTCCTTGACTCTGCTGGGGTTCAGTACAAGAAACCACAAGGTCCTGAAGTAGCAGGTAGACACTCTTATTCTTACTTTTACCTTATCACACCCCATTCAGGAGTTAGTTTCCAAACAGGTGAGGTCTACTGTCAGCACAGTCTGCTTCATTTTCAGAGCACAAGCATCCAAGAGGCATAAATATAAGTGGGGACCTAACAAACCTAAACACTTGTGGGCGGCTTTTCTCGGGGAAGAGGGGGACATAATGATATACAGATCATAGGAAATATTTTCAAACATAAGCTATAATTCACAAATACTCAACTTCAAATTTATAAAAACAGAATGATGGTAAAGGTCATTCTGCTACCGCTGATTTCATTATTTGACTGCGTCATCACCTTACAAGAATCTAAGGAATCTATTTTGTTCCTCCTCAGACCAGGAGGCCCTCCCAGAGTGTTGAGGCTCCTACCATAAAGAGGACCCTCCTGACCCTCAGACATTCGCATGTGTCCGTTGTTACTAGAGACGATAAAATTTTAAAGCAATTGACCACAGGTCTTAGAGGTTATCTGGCTTTAACAGAGTGAAATGAATATTACTGTATTACAATATTTGCCACTGTGTTAGCCAGTCTTTCAAATAATTCTTGGGTCTTCAGTTTACTGAACAGAAATCCAAGTTTCGTTCCATAAATGATTGACCACATGACCTTCAACAAGTTCCTTGGTCATTCTGAGTGACATTTAAGTCAGCTAATTTTAATGTCTCTAACTTCCCCTGGTAGATTTTAAATGTCTTGAGGCTAGGAAAGCCTTTTTAATTATATTATCTCCTTTTGAGGAACAGAACTGGGAGCTTGCCCTCAGTAGCTTTGGCGGGTTGGTCTTTGGTGTGGAGGCCCAGGCTGTGACAGCTCTTCCAGGGTGGCATGGTCAAGGGTCCTCTCGCTGTGAGCAGGCCAACCCTGTAACAGCCGGAATTCCTTGGTTCTGCCATGGACAGAGCCCAAGATTTATGTCCTGTTTTCTGAAAGCTCGTGGCCATAACTCAGAATTAAAGAGCTCTGGGGCTTGCAGCAAGTCTTCTTAAGGACTGCACCTTGCTGCCTTTGGGTCACCGTGGGTTCCCTCCATGGTGATCAACTCTAACAGTTAATGACCTCTAGACTTGTGTGACACTTCCCTGCCTAGTTCCCGGAAGTCCCCTCCACATTCTCCCTGCCACATCCTTGTGCCCGTTCCAAAATAAAATCCAATGTCTTCCTAATCGTGTGCCCTCAAGTAATAAATAGATAGCTTTCTTCCCTGTGCCTCACTGTTACTCCCAGCTCAGCCGGCTGCTCTGGGCACATCAAAGCTTAGGCCATTGTTTCCTCGCCATTTGGCTCTTCTGCTGTGTTATTGGAGCTGGTTTTAGGGTTTCTGGTGATGCTGACTCTCAAGGGAATTTGCATGTGTTGAAAACGCATTTTCCTCCTCAGTTCTTTTTTTTTTTTTTTTTTTTCGAGACAGGGTTTCTCTGTGGCTTTGGAGCCTGTCCTGGAACTAGCTCTTGTAGACCAGGCTGGCCTCGAACTCACAGAGATCCGCCTGCCTCTGCCTCCCGAGTGCTGGGATTAAAGGCATGCGCCACCATCGCCCAGCTCCTCCTCAGTTCTTAACAAGGGAAGACGTGAGTTATTCTTCCCTGAACCTGTTTTCTCTCCAGCTTTTGTTTTATGTGCTCAACGAAGCTAATAATATCATGCTTATTTAGCAATTTGATGATTAATTCCAGTACGCGGAGACAGTTGTTTCTGGCTTTGTGTTTAAAGCTGAAGAATTGCCGATGTTACACCTGTCGTGAGTGCAGCAGAGGTGGAAAGAGAAGCACACTGCATGTGTACCAATCCAGGATAACTTTTGCTTTGTAAAAAACCACAGTAAGAAACTTAAGGCACAGGGGTCCAGACCTGCTTCATTCTTATCTTTGTTTTGAGCTTTTTCTCATAATAGTTTCTTCCTTTCCTTTGTAGTTTCTTCCTTCAAAACAGGGGAAGTCATCCCTTTTTCTCTCTGTTTCTCTTGTGTGGTGTGTGCCGCCACAGCATCCAAAGCGTTCGTCCACTGGTTTACGTAGGGATATGGGTTTCAGTGGTGTTTGTCTGGGTCTTCCCTATGGCCGATGAGCCATCAGCTTTCAGTCCATGGGAAGTCGTGATTGGCTTCGCAGTGCTGCAGGGCAGGTCCTTTCATTCTGGAGACTCGGCATTTGTGCTGAATTGGGAGTTATGCAAATCTGACCATCTCTAACTGGGCTCGAGACATTGGGAAGTCCTGGGTCAGCCAAGACTGTGACGCCAGAGGCTTTACAGTGGTGCTTTTTTCCTTCACTCTGGTTGCCACGCTAGCCGCCTTTGCCTTGCTGGTTAAGGTCCACCATACCTGCCTCTGTGCAGCCCAATAACCAGATAGGAACATAGGTCAGAAGCAGTAACGCCTGAGATGGTCCAATATTATTCAATAATTAATGCTTACCATGCGAAGTTCCCACTGAGGGGAGATTTCCCAGTGTGAAGTTTGAGAAAAATGGGGTGGGAGGAAATGGGGCCCTGCCCATCATCCTTGGTGATACGAAACCTTAATGAGTTGATTTTGCTTTCATATGGGTTGACCGAGGCTCCTCTCCTGTCTCATTTCTTCCTTCTGTGATCTGCTGCTGCCTCAGTTTCTACCCAGCTTTGGAAATTACCATTTGAGTGGGGGACTCTAACCTACAACCTGGCATTTGGGGCACCCTGACATGTTTGTTTCTTAATGGAAGCTCCTAGCTAGCCCTCCCATTACCCCGCACACATCAGGAATGCCTGCCTGTGGTGCTCTACTTTAGATGCTCCATTCACGTGACCTGGAGTGTGTGACTGCTGCTTGCTCTCTGGGAAGATGTAGATTACAGTTACACCAGGACGTAACCTGGGCTGGTTTCCCTTTTCCCAGGAGTCCTAAACACTTGTGTCTTCTATGTCTTTTAGCATGGCTAACTTGAAAATTGAACTGTCAAAGTTGGAAAGCGAGGCCTGGCCTGGGGCCCTGGACGTCGAGAAGGAGAAGCTGATGCTGATCAAGGAAAAAGAAGAGCTTTTGAAAGAGCTGCAGTTCATCACCCCGCAGAAACGCACGCAGGACGAGCTGGACCGCCTGGAAGCAGAGCGCCAGCGACTGGAGGAGGAGCTGATGTCCGCACAGGGCTTGCCGAGCAGGGCTCTGGCCGAGAGGTGTGTGTGTGTGTGTGTGTGTGTGTGTGTGTGTGTGTGTGTGTGTATGTGTGTGTGTTTCTGGAAACAGGGTGACTTGAACCTGTGGTTGTGTGTTAAGGTGACGTTTCCCCAGGTTTGGAAATCTTAAATATAACTTCTGTTGTTCATGGACTCAGAAACAGCACAAAACAATTTCATTTTTACAGAGCAATAAAGCTCACCCTCCTGTGCCCTGGAGTATCAGTTCCACTGTGTCTATTAGGAATGGGAAAGTGCTCATGACAGATGTCGAATAACTAAGGAATGTTGACATAAAATCAGGAGCGCACTACATCACTGAGTGAGCCTGATAACAATAGCTATAAACTGTTGCTTTCTGAGGAAGATGCTCTAGACTTCATGAAGCAGGGCAGCCTTCCTAGGCTCGTTTTCAATACTGACAAGAAGCCCTATGTTTATTGCTTTTAATTTCAAAAGGAAAGGAAGCGACAGCTTGCTCTCTTTGATACCTTAATCAGTCACAGGATGTCCCTTGCATGTGGCTAGTCAGCTGAACACTGCTTCTGAAGCTGAGGCAAGCATTCTGAGCATCTTCTGATTTGTCTGTGGGAAGGCGCGAGTTATTTATTCAAAAGTACCCAGTGCCGCAAGCAGAGCGGCAGGACTGTTGATCAGAGGACACATGTGTCCCTCGGATGTGAGCACACCAGCCAGAGCCTGGTGCCTGGACAGATCTGTGTTGTTGGCTGCTGTGGCAGCGATCTGTGGCCCTGGAGAACCAGTGCGCATCCTAGACCAGCGAGGAGAAGGGTCTGCCCCGAGCGACCTGGAAATGAGTGCACTCATCCATCCAGAACCCAGTTCCTTTTCCTTCTTCATCCTTTGCCTCTTGCCTTCTAATCCCTATTTCTCAATGACTGCCCAGAGTTTTAAACATTAAAATATTTTAAACTATGGGAACGGTGGGGCAGGGAGGGAGAAATCTGCGGGGAGGGAGAAATCTGCGGTTCCTGATTAGGTCTTAGCATGGGCATGTTCTGAGTTTAGCCGTTTGGGGAAGTCCTGCTGATACTCCACGTGGCTGCAGTGCCCTCGTTTTAGAGAACATGAACGGGTATCCGGAGGCAGATCTTACAGACTGCAGGCATTTGACTGAGTTCTCGCTGTTGCCTCGTTTCCCCTTCTCATCCACCTTCCTCTGCTGTCTCTGCCTCGTGGTGAAAGAAGAATTAGTTCTGGGTGTGAGGAAGGACCGAGGCAGCAAGCATCCACAGGCATAGGGGTAAGGAGACGGGAAGGGTGAGTTACTCGGGTCTGTATTTGTATATTTTAACTTTCCAGCGAAGACTCACTAGTGGATGTAAAGAGCGGGTAGCCTTTGTGTCTCCTGTATACAACACCAGTGCATTTTACATTGTTCAGCACTTTCTAAATCCCGTGGATTGTTCCCGTCATGTCCTGGGGATTGGTTCCACAACCTCTCCCTGATACCCAAGCCATAATTCCCCTTTACAAATTGTGTAGTGTTAACGGAAAACATACACATGTCCTCTCAGAAGCTTTAAACACTTTCTAGATTACGTAGAATTCCTAACAAAAAATAAATGTTATGAAAATAGTTGTGCTGGTAGAGCAGGTGGTGGCCAGCAGCACCCTAGGAAGGAGAATTCACCGGGTGACATCGAGCACATTGTCAACATCAGACCCTCAGTTGCTTGGTGCTGACACACCAAAGCAAAGCTTCCTGCTGTCTTGCTTTAAACTTTCCTGTTTCCCATCCTGTTGTGGGTTTCACATTCTTTCAGGGATGAACTCAAATTGTGTTCTCCAAAGACACTAAGCTCACATGAACTCACAGGCATCCTTTGTATCCTGACCCCTGTTTCTGCTGCCGCTGTATAGCACAGCAGTGAGCCCCACAGCAGTGGCAGACAGCTCCCTCTAGCGGTAATAAAGCTTATCTGTACAAGCCGGAGCTGGACCAAAGAGAAATTGCTCTCCAGTCCTGTACCCCTTTATACTTTGGCCCCCAGCACTGGCGCACTGTAAACTGTGGTTTCCTGTAGCTGACAGATCTTTGCTGCTTCACACAGATTCCAAGGGCTCACCCCAAAATCATCAGTGTACCTGGATTACTTAAAGTTTTTTTGCTAAGGCATCTGAAGATTATTTGAAACAAATGGGCCGGGCACCTGGGTGCCATCTACTTTTCTTTTTCAATGGAAAGGAGACTGCTTTACTGTATCGATGACATGAACGCCTCCCAGGTGGAAAGTTGTGAGCTCGGGAGAGGCAGCGCCTCCCTCCCTTCACATAAAGAGATGGTGGCCTGACACATTGCCAGGGGCAACCTGAAGGGCAATGAAGAGAAACAGGACGGACACAGGGTGGGGGGTACCTTTTATGAGCCCCTTTCTCTCTGAGGAGACTAGATGGGCAGGACTGGGAAGGAGCATAGAGAGCCAAGCTCAGGAAGAGGGCGATATTTATAATTCCCTGGGTGTGCAAGACCTTGTCACCTAGTCTGAGGAAGACTTCCAGCTGCCCTCAACTGACAGCTTGGTGAGTCCATTAAGAGCTCCAAGATCTCTGTGGCTTTTCACAGCACCCTTACCGCCCTTCCGCCCTTCTTGTGGCACCAGCAAGAAGTTTGTATAGAGGAGAGAGGAAGAGCCAGTGCCTGCCTTCTGGGACCTTAGCATCATCTGGGGGAAGGAACATGTGAGCAAGAACACTCAAGTGGAGGCTTTAGGGATGGCTCAGGCAGTAAAGTGTCTGCTTTGTATGCACAAGGGCCTGACTTTGCGTCCATAGACCTGCATTTAAAAACTAAAAAAGTCAAACATGGCTACAAGTGTGTATTCTTAGTGCAAGGGTGGGCCCCGGGGACTAGCTGAACAGACAGTCTAGCCAGTCATAAGGGCCAGGTTCAGTGAACCCAGCAGCTCAAAAGATAAGATGGGGGAGAGATCACTCAGCGGTTAAGACCACTCGCTGTTCTTGTAGGACATTGTTTCAGTTCCCAGCATCCACATGGTGGCTCACAACTGGCTGTGACTCCAGTCCCGAGGGATCTGACACCCTCTTCTGACCTCCACAGGCAATGTGTGCATGTGGTGCACGGACAGACACACACGAGAATACACATGAGCACAAAAGCCAAGCACCAGTAGTTGAGAGCCAGCCTGCAGGAACTGGCCCAGCAGCCCCTGAGTGTCATTATGACCTTGAAAACAAAAGACACTATCCTCCCAACGAGACCCTTAGGACATGAGGAAATGCCTTTGTATTAATAAAATTGATATTTGATTTTAAAATGTTACTTATTTCTGAAGTATGTCTCCTGTTGCCAGAGACACATGTTTTAGCAGTGTTTGGGCTGTCTCCAGACCTTTGTGCCTTCCAATTCAGTTTATCTTTGCGTTAATATTTCTTCCTGATTGAGTTGATTTGTTTAGGAGATTTTAAAAAATAGGCTGCGCTTCTTAAAAATGAAGTTATAAAAGTTATGAAAGAATTAGCCATGCCGGTATTCCAGAAAATGGCAAGAATCACTTTTTAATTGTAACATATAATGGAAATTGTGTTGTTGACACATCAAAGGGATAGGTGCCTATAAATAAAACGTGTCCATCTCCTCACTACCCAAGACTTGCATAAAATTTCAAAGGGTTGGAAACTGGGGAGATGTTCTTTTCCTCCGAAGCCATGTGTCTTACTGTGTGTATCGCCACCTCGCAGGGCTGTGAACAAATGGGGCTGTTCTGTGGCCTGTTGAGCCCTTTCCCAGGCCTTGCTCCCTTTGATCCCTTTAACCGCCTTATCAGGTAGACACAGAAGCATCGTAAGCATCGTTCACAGCAGAGAAAGGTGAGCCCCGCTAGCTGGTGGCTTTGCCAAAGGATCTTGGGCTCCCAAACAGCAAATCCCAGGCTGGGCACCGAGCTCTGCCTTCCCCGGATGACGTGTCAGGGCCCCGGTTGATGGGATTTGTGCAGGGACTAAGCTTTTCCTTGGATGCGTGACCTATTTTGAACTGAATTTGTTTCGAGATAAAATTCTCCAGTACTCTAACTGTATGATAATCTGCTCCAGGTGAGGCAGGACGGAGCTAGGGAGGCGGCTCTCTTGGACTTGGTGAGATTGTAACTCGGCAGGCTAGCCACAGCAGCCTCTTGGATCTGTCTCTCTCAGTGCTAAACCTCCCGGGAAATTAGCGGTGGAGTTTTTGTAGTTAAGCGCGATTTACAACAATGCCTGCGAAATTCAGTACTTAGCGGCCTTTTATACTCCACTACCTAATGGTATCCAAATGTTTAGGTTTTCGCTGCAGTCAACGTTGTCATTGTTTTTTTCTTGTCTGGGGCCAAGTCATTTACCAACTTGAGAAAAGTTTACACTGCCAGCACTTAAAAGTTCTCCTGGCTTTGGACTGGACATACCTCTCCAGCTCCATTTATCGTGGCTGTGAAGCTCCGCCCCTTGCTGTGGGTGTCCTCTGTCAAGTTCGCCCAGACGCCCCTTACACATGATTCTGGGATACTGAGTTTTTCTGTTCCTTAGTTTGGGTTTCTAAGTTATCATTTGAAAATTAATTTCTTTGTTTTTTTCTAGATTGAAATTAGAAGAGAAAAGAAAAGAGCTGCTCGGGAAGCTTGAGGAGACTACTAAATTAACCACTTCCTTGTACTCACAGCTCAAAAGGTGAGCAGGGCGGGCCCTCCAAGCTTCCCAGCACCCAGGCAGGCCCTGGTTCCTCATTGGTTGGTTTTTACTGCTTAGAAGTAAACAAATAAGTTATGCCCACTCCACTAATGTTTAAATCACCAAGTTTAGAAACAGGTTCCTCCCTCCCCCACTGCCATAAACTCCATATTTAAGTTTGGAGTACATTCAGAAATCTCCTGCCAAAGGGGGCTCGCCTTATCTGTCAGTGAGAATATCAGAAAGTAGTGTGTTTCTGCCGTTACCCCACCTTCGTTCACCAAGGGAGACAGGGGAAATCTACCGTGAAATAGCTGCCCGTGACTTCCTTACACGGATTAGAATATTCACTCTTGCATGAGGGGGCTCGTGGGTCCGCCACCACCCTGTCTTCCTAGCCACGGCAGCGACACTGGCACTTGCTGTCAGCCTTTTCCAGTCTTGTTGAAGTGTGAGGTTGCAAGGATGGCTCTGCAAGTTGACTTACAAGCATGCATTTGATTTGATTTAAAATTTTAAGGTGTTTCACTGTGGTTGGGTTCAATGATCTCACCACGTCACCCTAGCTGACCTGGAACTCACTCGTAGACCAGACTGGACTTGAACTCACAGAGATCCACTTTACCCACCTTTATCACTGTCAAATTTATATATATTTACTTTCTCATTATTTGCTTTCTCATTTAATATATATATATATATATATTAAATGAGAAAGTAAATAACCATATATATAATGACATACAAGCATGTGTTTGATTTGATTATATATATACATATATATATAATAATTATTTACTTTCTCATTTATTTATTTATTTATTTTGGAGACAGGGTCTGTCTGTGTAGCCCTGGCTGTCCAGGAGCTATCTATGTAGACTAGGCTGGCCTTGAACTCACAGAGACCCTTCTGCCTCTGCCTCTAAAGTACTGGAATTGAAGGTGTGCACCACCACCACTCCTGGCCAGATGCTGTGTATTGTTTAAAAAGACCAGAATTACTGGGGTGTATGAGGACAGCAAGGTTGCTAATATTCATGAGTGAGTAGGGAAGTCATCGTTCAAACAGCCAGCTCCTCTGCCCAGGTTGTAGACCTAACTCCCGGGCATCACCGTTGCCATTCTCTTCCTGTCTGAAGGAGTCAGTGTGCACTGTGCTGTGCTTTCTTCCCCAGCCTCTCCTCCAGCACACTGTCCATGTCATCTGGCAGCAGTCTGGGGTCCCTGACGTCCAGCCGCGGCTCTCTGAACACCTCCAGCCGGGGATCTCTCAACTCCCTCAGTTCCAGTGAGCTCTACTACAGCAGTCAGGGCGATCAGATGGACGCAGACTACCAGTATAAACTGGACTTCCTTCTTCAAGAGAAGGGTGGCTACATTCCTTCTGGGCCCATCACCACCATCCACGAGAACGAGGTGGTCAAGTCTCCCAGCCAGCCTGGCCAGAGCGGACTGTGTGCCGTGGCAGCTGCAGCCCCCAGCCACACCCCCCCACTGACCGAGGCTTCCAAGTCAGTGACGTCCCTCTCCTCCAGGTCCTCCCTGTCATCCTTGTCCCCTCCCGGCTCCCCTCTGGTCTCGGACAGTACATTTCCCGTGTCCCCTCACGACCCCTCCGTGCACCAGTTCTCCATTGACTTTGAGGACTGCGGCTTGAGCAGCCACTTTGCCGACATTGGCCTTGGTGAAAATCAGGTCTTGCTGGATTCAGACTCAGGAGCATCCCAGTCTCTCTTAGAGGATAAAGACCTTGACGAGTGTGCGGGGGAGGGGGAGCTGCTGTATGAAGGAGCAACAGGTAAGGGTTGAGCTTTGCTTTCCCACATCCCCCTGCGCCATTTCAGGAAGGACTGGATCACTCATTCCATATAAGGAAAGGGCATGACTCTCTTCTCATTCTCCAGGGTGTTCATTTAAAGAGCATTCATTCCATACCTAGACTTTCCTTCTCTGTCGAATAAAAATTGCCATTCTAGATGGGGGACATATTTATAGCTCAGTGGTAGACAACTTGCCTAGGGTGTGCAAGACTCTGGGTTCAATACCCCAGTACCACAAAATAAAAACAGGGACTGAAGAGACGGTGGAGTCTGTCCAGTGCTTGCTGCACTAGTATGGAGGTCGGAAAAGCCACTATGACCACTCACACCTGTAATCCCAGGGCTGGGGAGGCAGAGAGGAGCGGAGTCCCGGGGTTTCCTGCCAGACGACAGAGCCTGCTCTGCTGAGCTCCAGACTCAGTGAGAGACTCTGTCCCAAAAAGTAAGGCGAAGAGTTGCTGAGGAAGACACCAGTGTCAGCCGCTGACCGAGACACGCATGCACACCTTTATACACACCTGCATACACAAACATATACATGCACATACGCAAAACATATTGCCCTCCTGTTGAATAGACTCGACCGTGGGGGCCTGTTCTGTAGTCCGGTCCCTCTGTGGGTGGTAGGTGCCTAGGATGTGTTTTATGAGCAATCCACACTTCCACCTGGACCCTGGTTCAGAAACAGCAAAGAAATAAGGACTTTCTTTTTTAAATTGTCCAAAGCAGATGAAAAGAAAGTCAATTAGCATGCCGGCCAATTAGCACAAAGATTTAGTGTTTGGCTTGCTTGAGGAGTTCTATATAAACAGTTTTTGGTTTGTGCCAAACTCCCCTTCTGCCCCAGTTACTTGGTGGCTATAGTCCAGTGTCCGGAGCCGCTCTGCCATCTGCTGGCTGCTCTCACAGCTGCAGGTCCAGGAAGATGGGCCGAGTGGCCCTTGGGATGAGTACATGTTCATTAATGTTGCTCTCCTGCGCACTGGGGAAGCTTCCAGTGCGTGCCATGTGTTGTAAAGAGCAGAGGGTACCATTGCTGTGTGGTGCTGTCCTGGGTTCTGAGGACAGCCCATTCTATAGCCAGCGTGAAGCTAGGTGCAAAGCAAACTCTCAGGTCGTACTGGGAAGTCCTGTTCAGTCAGCGTGTGTCAGTGTGTCCCACCATGCAGAACCCTGTCCTTGCTGTTTTAAGGAGTGGTTTCTATTGGTATGCACATGTGTAGGAATTCTAAGTATTAATCAATTGGCCAATTGAGATCAAGTTGATTTAGGGGTTTCTGATACCGAATGAAGTTCTGTGTTCTCGTTAGTGGCTGGGGCAGAACTGGAGTGGATGAGACCTTCCTACGGTTCGTATGCCTTCTTTCGGGGATGTGCCAATGAATTATAGGTCATTCTATTAAAATACTGCCCCCCACACACAAATGCACATGGGAGATGTGTCCATAATGGCTTCCCGCAACCGAGAGCCGCTGTGGGACCTCACAGGGGCCCGTGGGAAGCAATACAGTGGAGCAGCCGTGCCTGCATCCCCTCCACCTGCCCCTTTGGTTGTTTTAGGTGAGCATCCATTCTCTCCGTTGTTCAGACCCATTCCTCGTCTGCACAATTACCTCATAGAACGCACAGTTTGTGGTAACTGTTGCCCTGTGTGGTGAGAGGTCATGAACACTGGTGTGCCCCTCTCTCCACACCACACTGCAGGTTGGGGGTGGGAGAAGGCCGCGTACGTTGTGGTTGTACCATTCTTATGTGCTTTTGTGCCTTTCAGGGTGTGACACTTCTTGAGCTTCTATAACTGACAGCCCTTTATGTATTGGAATACTCTCTAGCGAGTATTTCTCAACATCCCATCAAATGGTGAACATAAAGTACATAAAGGCAGATGCTCAAAAAGCAGGAGGGTCCCAAAACCTTCGGCGTAAGGGCCATCACAATGATCCTGAGCCTCCTCCTCCCCCCGCCACCCTCCAGTTACACGGCTGCCCAGTTCCTAATGCCTGAGTTTGCTAGCACCTGTGTTGAAGACATTGTGGCTGGAGACAGGTGCCTGAAGGAAATTCCCACAAAACCATTTTTTAACCTTTTAAGTGTTACACAGCACTGCTGTTAAAGGCGCCCTAGACCTGGCCGTGGCCCAGTGGCAGAGTGCTTGCCTAGGACCTCTGAAGCCTTGGGTCCCGTCTCCAGTACCTCAAGACAGTCGCTTGGAAAAAATACACACAAGAGCTTTGTTTGCAGTTAGCTTTCAGTTTCCTGTCTGAAAACAGCAGAAGGTGCGTGTCTTAACCAACAAGACTAACTGTTCAGGCCACTGCAACGTCTTCCGGCCTCTTAAAGGGAGGGGGCACTCTTGGAAGGACACTGTTCACGGGTGAAGCCCAGTCCGTTCTATAGACCACTTGCTCTCCCCGGCGGGTGTCAGTCCCTGCCAGGTGACAGAAACCGAGGTGGAATAACTCTGTCTCTCCCCCAGTCCGTCTCTGTCATTGTCAAAGTCAGTTTTCAGACTGCTGCGCTTATTCCTGGGGGTAATCAATAAATCATGTCATCACCTTCACCCCTCGCAAAGGGGGGTGGGCAAAGAGAAGGCCCTTCATCATCAAGGAAACAGCATTCCCACTGCCAGAAATGAAAGAGAAAATGCAGCAATCAATCCTGTAATCTGAAGCCTTAAAACTTAAACATCTTAACTGGATGTAAAGTCACGGCTCAGAGGGGGGCCCAAATGCATACCAATACTGCTCCTCGGCTCACTCAGGCTCACTAGTGGGAGGATGAAAGAGACTCGCAGGCTCGCAGCTTACCGCAACAGAGGACAGCTTTAAGTGACTGCGCCTCGCTCCCTGCAGGATGCTGGCGGAGGAATATGAGTTAGAGATAAAAGTGAGGTGGCAGCTGGTGCTAAAGATTCAGTAACACGCAGAAAAGTTTTTCAGTTCCTCTTGTTGCTGTTGTTTTAGTGGTAGTAGCTGGTGAGAATTCATGTAAATCAAAGATGTTTTCTCTTTCATTTCTGTTAGGAGAGCAGCACAGGAGAAGGAGAAAGCGGCATGTAGTGTTTGATGAGGGCACATGGTTGCTTAGCCAGAGATTGTAGTGGCTCATGGATGCTTAAGACAAGAAGCTGGGGATAATGGGAAGTTGTGTATCCCTTGCCTTAAAATATTTTACAGCAAGGACCTGTGAGATGGGCCAGTGGGTTGCATCCAAGACTGACCACCTGAATTCCATCCCACGCGATGGAAGGAGAGAGCTGTCCTCTGACCTCCACACCTCCATCACACACACACTCACACATACACCATAAACGTCTGTATTTTTTTATTGTTTTTAATGGAGGCAGGACGCGGTAGAGCACTTGATGCTCTTGCAGAGAACTGGAGTTCAGTTCCCAGGTGGCTCACAACTGCAGACCTGGGGATCCAACGCCTTCTTCTGGCTTCCATGAGTACTGCATACACATGGTGCCTTTATATAAATGTAGGCAAAACATTCCATACACTTAAAAAAGCTTAAAAAAATTTTTTTTTTCGGCAGAAGCAGAAACAGTTTTTTCCCAAGTAACCAAATCCCAGACCGTGTGAATCCCAGCATCCGGTCTCACCCCATCTAGTAATATGGGGAGCAACATTCCGCTTTAAGAAGAAAGTTGTACTTTGGGCTTCTATGGTGCATTTTATGCTTTTCCCCATAAGAAACTAACGGTGCTGTCGCTTTCTCCACCTTAGACGTGGAAAAGTCATTGCCCAAGAGAGGAGGACTCCATCTGCGTGGAGACAAAACTGCGCGTGTGTCAGCCGCTGCCTCTGACGAGTCCGTGGCTGGAGACAGTGGTGTCTACGAAGCCTCCATGAAACAGTAAGGCCCTTGACGCCTGCAGCCAGGCTTGTGCACACTGTAAGCTGTGGTCCCCGACAAGCAGATTGCTGTACTCAGAGGCGGCTGCCCTGAGGTTTCAGACACTGCTGTTTCTGAGGGTCTTGGTGATTGGCCAATGCTTGTTTTACACGTGGAATGCCTGTTTAGAGACATGTCTGAAGCCCCTGGGATAGTGGGATAGCCTCCCGGGACTCAGGAAAGCCAGGCATCGCAAAATTTGTTCCCTAAGCTCAAAGTCAGATTTTTGATAGAGTTGAGGAAGCCTGAATCAGTAGCTTCCACGGGAGTCAGTTCCACGGAAGAGGGATGGGAGGGCTGCTAATGTCGCCCTTGAAAATGAGAGAAGGCAAAATCCACTTCACTGACTGTCCGCCTGCTCCCGCCTAGGCCTGGTGAAGTGGAGGACACGCCCTCCAGCGAAGAGGACGTCACCATTGTGGAGGCTGCCCAGGTGCAGATAGGACTCAGGTGAGCCGGGGAGGGTGGGGGAGGGGCCTGGCCAGTGGCTGTGGTTACTCTGCTTGACTCTTTGTCTCTTTTGACAGATACGACACAAAAAGCTCAAGTTTCATGGTGTTTATAGCACAGCTCCGAAATCTGCACGCCTTCCTTATACCTCATTCTTCAAAAGTGTAAGTTAAGTCAGAAAACAACAACAAACATAAACTGAGCAGCTTAAAACTTTCTCCCCACGATAATTCTGCATATAAGCCAACAGTTCATCAAAATGAAGATATGGCAGGAGGGCGGGCGGCCCGAGAGATGGCGTAGTGGGTAAGCGTTCCTGCTGCTCTTCCAGGGGACCCACACTGGACAGCGTCCAACCACCCATAACTACAGTTCCAGGGCACCAACGCCCTCTTCTGGCCTCTGCAGATACCAGCACATGGATATACACAGATACACATAGTTAAAAACAAAATCTTTTAAAAACAAGACAAAAAAACGAAGGCTATGGGGAGAAATAGCCAGGCTGATTGCATCTGAAGCAACCGTAGGTAAAGATGAGGAGGGAAATGTGGGCAAAGGGAACTAGGATTACCTCTTATCCTGATGGCTATGGTTAAGATTAGGAATCAAAACTTTATATACAGTTTCTTTCCTTGACAGAGGCTGTGTTGGGACCTGATTGCTGGAAATATGATTTTAATTTTTATTACGGCACAGTCGTGGCTACTGTCAGTTTGGAGAGATTTTTCTGATGTCACCCATGGCTGTGTAGTGATTACATCAAGCCCTGCCACAGAAACAGTCCGTGTTGTATGAAGCAGCATGTCTTCACCATCCGTGGTCACTTGCAGTGACCAGTGATTGCTCAGCTGCAGTCCCATCACCGTGTTAGACCAAGAACTCCAAGTGCTGATGTAATTCTCCACCACGCGTTGTCTCAGGGCTATTTCCCTCCTTCTCTTTCTTCTTAATATTCATTTTGATTTTATGTATAGGGGTATTTTTCCTACACATATGTCTGTCTACCACATGCATACCTGGTACACACAGAGGCCAGAGAGGGCTTTGAGTTCCTGGAACTGGAGTCACAGATGGTTGTGAGCTGCCATGTGGGTACTAGGAACTGAACCCAGGTCCTCTGGAAAAGCAGTCCCTGCTCTTAGTCACTGAGGCATCTCTTCAGCCCCTGCCTCAGCTTCTGGACCTCATCCGCTCAGCCCTGTCGCTGTGGAAGCATCTTGAGATGCACCAGACACTTAGATGGTGGGTATAGAATAGCTGAGACCTGAAGGCTGAAGGGACAGACAGCACCACTTCCTTCCATTGCCCTCTGCAACATGAAGGCAGAAGGAAGAAAGATTCGTTTCTCCTGAGCTTGCAGCCCTGGGGAGGAGCCAAACCTTTCATCAGCTGCCCCTGGAGTTTAGTGCTGAATCTTTGTCGTCAGTGTTGACATAAAAATAACATGAACTAAAAGTTTGGGGTCTGAATTTACAGATTTCTCTAACTAGAAAAAGAGGGGCATATTTTAGACTATCAATTAGACAAGAATGGGAATGGGGTGCGGGGAGATTTAGTAGATTTCCCTTTCTGAATTTGGAGGAAACTCCCTCAGGCTGCTTCCCGATCCGTGAAGTCTTTATAGATTGTCAGAGAACTCCCGGAGGAGCAGGGGGCGCGGGTGTCACTGTACTTCATGCTCTCCCCTTTGCGTTCGCACAGCATGAGGTCCTTCTGCGCCTTTCCCGGCTGCGCCCCCCCCCCCTCCGGAGATGCTAGACAATGGTGTTTTGGAACTGCGGCTGCATCTGTTTTCCATCCTGTTAACAATATGCTCCTTAGCCTCTCTTTGTCTCTGGTAGGGTAATATATTCCACTCCCCGGCTTGTTCATCAACAATCTCTTGTTTGATGATCAGGATGAGGGTTCTTGGAGAGAAACCCACCAGTGCCCACATTAGCATGTTCCCACCTCCCCACCTCAGAAACAACTTATTCATAAGTTGATGTGTATGTGTGTGGGGGGGGTGTCAGCCCTGAGACTCTTCCCCCTCGATCCCCACCACGCCTTTGCTGTAGTCTCATGGTGGTGACAGGCTGGATCTTTGGTGTTTCGGGGCCCAGCGGGCACGGGTGAATAAGAACAGAATGTCTGCGGCTGCGCATGGGCGCACTATGGCCGGGCACTTTGATCTGATAATGCTCGCCGTGTTTCCTTGTTTTCTCTCTCTGGCTGCTAATTGCAGATGACAGCTGCGGACCCACGGTAACCGAAGCACCCAGGAGATTCATTCCGTTCTTTTCTTCGCAGGTATTTTAGGGTTGCTGTGCTTCCCTCCTCAGCGGATGTGAGCTGCCTATTTCGAACAAAAGTCCATCCACCCACGGAATCCGTGCTGTACAATGATGTGTTCAGGGTGGCCATCTCTCAGGTGGCCCTGCAGCAGAAGACGCTGAGAGTGGATCTTTGCTGTGTCAGCAAACACCGCAGGGAAGAACGCCTGGTAGGCGCCTTCCTATCGCTCTCAGAGAACACTGTCTTATTACAGCTCTGCCAGCAACAGCTACTGTGGTTTTTCTTTCTTTTTTTTATATTTATTTATTATGTATACAATATTCTGTCCGTGTGTATGCCTGCAGGCCAGAAGAGGGCACCGGACCCCATTACAGATGGTTGTGAGCCACCATGTGGTTGCTGGAAATTGAACTTGGGACCTTTGGAAGAGCAGGCAATGCTCTTAACCACTGAGCCATCTCTCCAGCCCCCCTGTGATTTTTCTTTTAACATTTATTTATTTATCTGACTACGGCTGTGTTCATGTGCCAAGGCACGCACATGAAGGTGAAAGGGTAACTCGGGGACTTAGTTCTCTCCTGTCACCATGGAGGTTAAAACACAAGTCGCCAGTACCTTTACCCATTCAATCATCTCACCAGCCCTGGTTTTCTTTTTTTCTAAAATGTTTTTCTCCCATTCCAGATTTTTAAAATCTGCTTATAAGTCATAAGGTTCCATAAAGCTTGACTTTCCAGTCCTATTCTTTGAGTATGGGAGAACTTTGCCTCTGCCAGGTCTATCTCTGTGGACAGGGCTTGCAGCTCCCGATACTAACCGCGAATGTGGAGTGCTCCTTGAAGGTTTAAAACCTGGAACAGTATCGTGGAAGTCTGATGGTAGGAAATGTGATTCCTTGGCTGGAGAGATGGCTCGGAGGTTAAGAGGATTGACCACTCTTTCAGAGGTCCCGAGTTCAATTCCCGGCAACCACATGGTGGCTCACAACCATCTATGATGAGGTCTGATACCCTCTTCTGACTTGCAGACAAAACACGCAGACAGCACACTATATAAATAATAAAGGTTTTTAAAAAAAGAAAAGAAACTTGATTCCCTCCATTTGGGGATGAACAGCTACCAAAGTGGGGTGCTCCTAGCAAACGATGGAGCTGGGGATCCACAATCATCCCATCGCATTCACTGACTCAAACTGAACTAAGCAAGACCCTGAGTGTATGGTTTCTGTGCTCAGCTCATTTGCCTCTCTACTGCATTAGGTCAGCCACAGGATTACTACTGGTTGAAGCATGTGATTAAATGGGATCAGGGACAGAAACTGTGTGTTTAGCGTGCTGTCCTGCACAGCTGGGCTTCCGTCTCCCCCTAGATGGCCTGCTCAGGTGCAGGCAACCAGACAGGAGCCCACGTGGTCAGACCAGGTGTGTCTTTCTGGTCCAGTAGGAGACAAACTCATATTTAACGATGACCACAGGAAAAGGATGATAGTTTCCCTTCCGTATTTTGAAGAAAAGAGAGAAATATTGTCTCATAATAAAATTAGAATGGCACCAAGATCGTCCTGTTGGCCTCAGACAGGCGTCAGTACCATGGCCACCATGCTTGCTTGCTATGTGTCGAAGGCTCCAGTAAGATTACTAAATATGTAATGTGTTCCTCGGTACCTCTCAGAAGCAGCGGAGCCGAGATTGACTCTCACTGTGGCTACGTGAGGCTCTGAAGTTGCTTTTTTATCATTACTTTTTTTTTTTTTTTTTTTTTTTTTTTTTGCAGTCTGGTAACTGACGGATTAAAAAAAAAAAAAGCTCTTGCTACACACTCATTCAAGAGCAAGGCAGGCCGGGCGGTGGTGGCGCACGCCTTTAATCCCAGCACTCGGGAGGCAGAGGCAGGCGGATCTCTGTGAGTTCGAGACCAGCCTGGTCTACAAGAGCTAGTTCCAGGACAGGCTCCAAAGCCACAGAGAAACCCTGTCTCGAAAAACCAAAAAAAAACGAGCAAGGCAGTCTCAGTTTCTCAATAATGAATGTGTTGTCATAATCAAGTCCCTCTTCTGACATATTAAAAGAAGCACTTTGGTTTCTACTTAGTCATTTATTTTTTTAAATTCCATTGAAATATAATTCCACATTTAGAAAGAGTGATGTACTTACTCATTAAGGAAATTAGTTGGGAAAGTTTAGTATTACAGAATAATCCCAGGACTGCTAGTTTGAGTGGGCATTATTTCTTAACTGAGTCATAGCTAAAGATATCAATATGCCCAGGTTTTTAAAAACCCACCAGTCCTGCGCAGGGCAGATGGCCGGCCCCATGGGCTGAGAGCCTGAGGATCCGGGTCCAGATCACAGCACATGCGTGATGCATGCCTTCAGCCTGACACTGGCAGGTAGAGGCAGGTGGATCCTAGGACCGTGACTCCAGCGAGAGTTCAGCGAGAGACCCTGTCTATTGCAAATAAATAAACAACAGTGGAGAAGAAATTGAGGGAACTATCACAGTCATCCCACGTCTACTGCACATAGGTGTGTACGCACCCGAAAGTGCACGCACGCACACTCCAGCAGTCACAGGCGCACATGAGCACATACACAGGTGCGTGTGTGGGTACACGAGCACATACACATACTTGCACCCAGACGTACACAGATGCACAGCCCGTGCTTTATGTACCAGTCGTGTGTCAAATCTGCTTTAAGGCAAGCTCGCCCGGTCGTCCTTTGTCTTACCAGAGAGAACAAAGACGAATGGACATGTTTCATTTCTCTCCCTTTATTTCTTCCATTTTTCTGCAGGCTGGGACTCAGATCAGCCTGGCAGATTTACCATTTTCCAATGAGATCTTCATGCTGTGGTATAATTTACTTCCGTCCAAGCAAATGCCTTGCGAAAAGAACGAAGAAGAAAAGGAGGCGCCTGTAGTCCACTCAGAGGAGCCGGGCCTGGGTCCTATAGACCTGGTGAGTCACCCTGGAAGGCAGTGCAGCACGGCTGAGAGGCAGACGTGCAGTGGGGGCGCCGGCTGTGGAGGCCAGCGGGCCTGCTGTCACTCATGAGTTGTTCTTCCTCTTTCTCCGCCCCTCTCTGCTCCCAGCAGCCTAATAAGAATCCTTTCCACGGTAGATTCAAATGGGACCTGCATTATACCTCCACAAATAAAGAGAGTATTTGAGGCTTTGGGTTTTGGTTTTTCAGGACAGGGTTTCCCTATGTAACAGCCTTGACTGTCCTGGAGCTTGCTTTATAGACCAGGCTGGGCTCAAACTCACAGAGATCCACCTGCCTCTGCCTCCTGAGTGCTAGGGTTAAAGATGGACTCCACCAACCCCCTTCCCCAGAGGCTTGAGTAGAGTAGTATTGTCATGGTCCCAGGAGAAGCCCCTTTACCTGTGGCATCTCTGGCACTTCTCCCTGCTCTGTAAGTTTGCTCATTCTGGGCATTTCATATAACTGAAGAAACGCAGGGTTTGCTCTCCTCCGACCCACTGCTCACACTCGGCTGAGTAGTGTCGAGGCCCGCCTGTCGGGGGCAGTGTTAGTGAACCGCTCTAGTGCACGCGTCCCAGTTGGCTTCCCCCTCCTCCACCGATGTGCGCTGAGGGCTTTCTACATCTGGATTCCTGTGAATGGGGCTGCCATGAAAAGTGGTCCCCGGTATCCGTGGGGACATGTGTAGGCTGCACTTGCCAGGATGCATAGTAATTATCAAAATATATAGAGTAATTGCCTTTTTACTATTAAATTATAAAATGTGTATGTGTGCAGAAAGTGTGTGTGTGTGTGTGTGTGTGTGTGTGTGTGTGAGAGAGAGAGAGAGAGAGAGAGAGAGAGAGAGAGAGAGAGAGAGAGAGAGAGAATATATGTGTGTCAGGGTCTCAGCCCAGGCTGACCTACAGTATGTTATATAGAACAGGCTGGCCTCTAACTCTGCTATCCTTCTGCCTCAGCTTTTCTGGGTGCTGCTTCATAGGTGTGTGCCCCCACATTCAAATTTCTGTCTTAGTACAGTCCCTTTTCAGGTAATTTATTGCAGAGACAAGGTGTCTTTTCATTCTCTTGTTAGCAGTACGAAGGCTTTTTCCCACCCTCGTCTTCTCCTCTGCTTTTGTTCTGTTTCTGTCATAGCTAAGACTAGCATCGTGGCATAAAGATTCATCTAGTGTCGTCCTTATGAAGTCTTTCATGCAGACATCTGACCCATTTGGGTTATTTACACAGCCTGTGAGGGGGGCGGATCGTGTTGCTTTCATTTGAGTGCGAATGTGTGACTGTGTCTCCCGGAGCCCCACTGGTGGGTTCCGTGGAAACTCAGGCCTTCTCGTTTTCAGGGCCAGCACTTGCCCGACAGAGCCCTTCCCAGCCCTCTTGCCACTCGCTGCAGGATTGTGGTATATGCTGTGGCCAAGGCACATAGGCAACAAATCCAGGTGACCGACAGGGCAGAGACAACAGTTCCCTAGCCAGACAGCCTCACCTGCTTGGCAAACCGTGGGCCATGGGGCCAGGGAGAGACTTTGTCTCAAAACAAAGCAAAACCCAGCAAAGTCTCATGGGGAATGACAGCCAGGGTTGTCCTTAGCTCCATGAGCACTTGCACACATGTGCAAATGCACACACACAAGGAGTGGCAAAAGCAGACATCTTTATCTTATTCCTGATTTTGTGTGTTTGTGCCACATCACGCATGCATGAGTGCACGGTGCCTGTGGAGGCCAGAAGAGGGCATCAGATCCCCTGGAGTTGGGAGCAGCTTGCTAGGGATTCTAGGGACTCAGCCACGGAGCATGGCTCCTAATTTTACGGGGAAGTTTTCACCATGGAATGATGAAGGATTTTCAGACATACCCTTTATCAGACTGAGAAAGACTTTTTTTCTTAGGTACTTAAATGTTTTTATCATTAAAGACTTCTTGAATTTGCCAGTTACATCTTTTTTTAATCTGCTTGGATTTCCATATAGTTCTCCATCCTTCATTCAATTGCTATTGTTTTATTTTAGGCGTTAAATTAATCTTGCATTCCTGGGGTAAATCTTACTTGATTTAAAAACAAAACAAAACAAAACAAAAAAAAAGCCTAATATGTGTGCTTGCTAATACTTTGATGATAATTGCTTTCTTGTGTCTATTTCCTATAATGTCTTTGTGATTCTCTCTCTCTCTCTCTCTCTCTCTGTGTGTGTGTGTGTGTGTGTGTGTGTGTGTGTGTGTGTCCACTATGTGTGCATGTGTATTGGGGCCAGAGGACAACCTCAGGTGTCAGTCATTTTAGGCATGATCCATCCTGGTTTGTTTTTGTTTTTAAACAATTCTCTCACTGGAACTGGGGCTCACCAACTTGGCAAGGCTGGCTGAGCAGCTAGCCGGGAGATCCAGCTGTCTTTGCTTCCCCAGTGCTGGGATTACAAGTGGGCATGGACTTTGAATGGTGTTGGGGGTCAAACAAAGGTCCTCATGTTTGTACCGCAAGCACTTTACCAACTGAGCCATCTCCTCCACCCTCAGAGAACGGGCACTGAAGCAGTCCCTCCTCGTCTCCATTTAGGAGGAATTTGGGAGAATATTGCTACTAATTACTTAAAAGTCTGATGGGTCCAGCAGCCACATGGGCCTTAGCTGTGAGAAGTCTGGTTCAAAATTCAAGGTCTTATTTGTTCTGACTCTCAAGAGTGTTGGTCTTGAATTTGTTTTGGTATCTTTGCCTTTTTAGGGACATTTCTTATTTCACAAGATCATCTTAATCTGTTCACGTATAACAGCTCATATTTTCTCATAATTGAATTCCTGTCTGAAAGGTTATAAGAGGCTGAGCTGTTAAAAGCTAGGCCCATAACTGAAACACCAAGAGACCCTACCTCGTTCATACCAAAGCTCAGTGTTGCAAACCTCCCCGCTGTTTTTCCTGATCAGACCAGCTACAGGTTTGCTATTGTTTTGGGCATTTCTGAAGAACCAACTTAGATTTTACTTGCCGTGAGTTTCCTCCTTGGTCTGCCATTCCCTTTCTTCTACTTGCTCTAGGATATGTTCTTCAGGTGGAAAGTTGGGCTCTTGGTTGATGCTTCGTCTTGTTAAGGTAAATGCTTACAGCCCTAAGTACCCTGACAGCTCCGCTTGAGCATCCCAGGTGTCTCTCTTCTCTCATCTCAAAGTTTTCTCAACTAACTGCCTTAGGCTTCTGCTTGCTTGGGAAGGTTAATTTCTGCATATTCCTTAATTTCTCATATTCCCTTCTGTTGCTGGTCCTTAATTTTATCCCAGTGTGACCAAAAAGCCACATTTAGCATGACTCAAGTCATTTTGAATTTATTGAAGCCACTTTTATGGCCTCATATATACTAGAGAATGTCTTGTGTACACTTGAGAAAGATTCTTGTTGAGAATGTTCTATGGACGTTTGTCGGTCCTGCCTAGTTTACAGTCCGTTCCATGAATTTCACTTCACTTTTATCCTCTTCTAATCTCTGTCTCTGCTGTTTATTTTACGGGAAAGGGCGGTGGAGAGATTTGTAGCAAAGTGCATAAATCTTACCCAAACAGTCAGAATTTATGGCAAAGCAATGACACCTGTGTAACTCTGACTCACATTGAACCACAGTGCATTTCTGTCACCTCAGAATCTTTGCTTGTCCCCAGTCCTGCTGTTACCACAGTCTCCCAAAGGAAACTTCCCCCATCCTTGTGTCTGTCCTACGTGACTTTGAATTTGTTGTGACTGAAGTCTGCTCCTGTGTCTGGCATCTTTTGAAATTCGCTTGTTACTCTATGTAGTTACAGCTCATGCACTCTCGTTGCTCGGCAATGTTTTATTATATCTCAGTTTATCTGTTCTATTGCTGCTGAGCATCCGAGTTGTTCCTAATTTGGGCTTATTGTGGTGTTGCTATTAATTTGTGTACATATAGTTGACGAAACTCCTGCTGTCTTCTTTCACTGTTTTCGTGTGTGCACAGCACTAGCTTGGGTCTTTCCTTGTCACTTCCCTGAGTATAAAATGCATACTGCTAAATGGGGGTTACCTTTTGCAAAGCGTATATTCTAGTTTTTAACTCATTTTCTTTTGTATTTTGTTGTACTTTGATCTGAGTCCGTACGCCTGGAAATGAGTACTGGAAAATAAGTCTCTCGCGCGTGTCTTTTACTCTCTGTAACTCACCTTTCCAATTTCATAACGTCATCCTTGGGTGAATGGAAACACTCAGTTCTAGTGAAGCTTTGCCTGACCATTTTTTCCGTTAGGCTCCATTCTTTCCTTTTTAAGAACTACTTGCCTGCAGGGTGTGAGGATTTTTGTTTGTTTGTTTTTTGGTTTTGTTGTGGGATTTCAAGACAGTATTTCTCCATGTAGCTTTGGAGTCTGTCCTGAACTCATTCTGTAGACGAGATTGACTTCGAACTCACTAAGATCCACCTGTCTCTGCCTCCCGAGTGCTGAGATCAAAGGTGTGCACCACCGCCACCCAGCTCGGATTTTTTTTTCTTTCAGATTTAGTGTGTAATCCTTCTGAAAATAATCTCTGCATAGGATGTTAGGTGACCGTTCAGAGATTTTCCTCATGGCGCACTCAGCTCAGCCTCTGGTGTCAGGTTCCAAGAGTACAGACTGCTCCCTGGTTTTCTGTCCCCTCAACTCTCAGGGTGATCAGTGCCCAAAGTCCTTGAACACAGTTCCCTTGGTGGGACTGAGCAGCGCGCGCACGCGTGTGTGTGTGTGTGTGTGTGTGTGTGTGTGTGTGTGTGTGTGTGTGTCTGGGGTCCCAGTCATCTCGGCAAAGTTGGCATCCCCATTGGTGGCTGTTTGTCATGACTTCTCTCCCATCCTTTCTCATGATCTCATAGACGTGGCCCTATAATGTCATATTACCCCTGCTCCAGGCTACAGTGTAAGGGTTCCTACACTGTGACGCCCCCCTTTCTCCATCCTCTGCTGGCAAGGGGTCTCTTTTCCGTAACTGGCAGTGGCTTCATTCCAGGGCACCGACGGGCTTCTCTTTGTGTTCATTCTAGAAGAATAGTCTGTAATTTCATCAGTTTTTCTTTATATGAGTTGTAAAAGCTTAATTGCTGTCTCTGAAAAGCTGCTGTGTCTGGATCACTTGTGGGTCTACCTCTGTTGTCGGTTGTTTCTTTTGGCTTCTCGCCACCAGCAGTTAGCGGAATGCTGGCTGTTTGGATGAGGGATTGGAAAGCTCCAGCTGAAGCACTCTTCTGGAGATGAGCTGAGGTTCTTCTGAAGGCAGACGACAACATGGGAAAGTCGCCTGCTACCTGGGGATTATGAATCCAAATTTTCTCCCTCCAGAACCCTGCGAGGCATGAAATAGCTGCTACTGTCCAGGTGGCTAGCAGCTGGTTTTGGCTTTATTTCTGTCTTGCTCTGTACAGCTGCAGCTTAGGAAAGGCAGAGGCCTGACTAGACACACCCTGGGTGACGTCCAGCCCAGCCGTACTGTGTGGACTGTCATAGTAGCTTTGCACTCCATGCCTTTTTATGCAGTGGCCTGTGGGGCTCGGAGTCCAGGCAGCCCATCTCTTTAGCCCGCGGGCCTCACGTCAGGGTTGCTAAATGCAGTGATGGTCACTTGTGTCTTTGCTTTCTTCTCGACCTCAGCCCTCCAGCCCTGACGGCCCCTGTCAAGTCTTCTCACTCTCGAACATCAGGGAGTTTGTATTTGTGTTTTATTTCACCGTGTTGGGCTTTCATGTTTGTTCTCAGCAGGAGAACCGGGTCCGGCACCAGCTGGCTCTTCACAGCTGGAAGTGTAAGCCTGCAACCAAGGAGTTTCTGAACCGCAGTCGGCGTGTCTGGTGTTAACTGCCATACGGTTCTGTTCTGCAGGATGCCGTGTCAGCCTTGCTTGCAAGAACTTCAGCGGAGCTGTTGGCTGTGGAACAAGAACTGGCCCAAGAGGAGGAGGAGGAGGGAGAGCTGAGGCCTGAAGAACAGCGGGTCCCAGGGGGAGACTGGTAAGCGGCCACGGCCCTTCTCGCTCAGACCGGGGCGCTCTTAGTTTCTCAGAGGCTTCAGGGCCTCTACAGGCTCCTAGTTTAGTTTATGGCAAACAACGTGACACCAAGGAGCGCTGGCTGTAGACTCTCCCTTGTCATTAGAGTGTTAGAGGAAGAAACGCAAGATAGTGGCAAAATCAGCAAAGCGACTGTGCTTTTTATTCTTGCTGCCGGTAATGGTGCTTACTGTTTTCCTGTGCTTTTGTTTTTATCTACGCTATCCATTTAGAAAGCTACAATACCGTGTTATAGAGCAGTGGGTCAGGATGCCTCTGGGGGCCCAGCAACCCTTTCACAGGGGCCGCATATCAGATGCCCTGCCTATCTGATATCTACATTATGATTCACAACAGTACAAAAATTACACTTAAGAATTATCAATGAAGGCAGATGGATCTCTGTGAGTTCGAGACCAGCCTGGTCTACAGAGCTAGTTCCAGGACAGGCTCCAAAGCTACAGAGAAACCTTGTCTCAAAAAAAAACAAAAAAAAAAAAGAATTATCAATGAAATAATGCTATGGCTGGGGTCAACACAACATGAGGAACTGTATTGAAGGGTCACAGCATTCGGAAGGTTGGGAACCATTGTTACAGAGTCATAGATAGTTTCATAAAAGTGGCCTTTTTCCTTTCCTTTCTCTTTTTTTTTTTTTTTTGGTTTTTCGAGACAGGGTTTCTCTGTAGCTTTGGAGCCTGTCCTGGAACTCCCTTTGTAGACCAGGCTGGCCTCGAACTCACAGAGATCCACCTGCCTCTGCCTCCCGAGTGCTGGGATTAAAGGCGTGCACCACCACCGCCCGGCTCTTTCCTTTCTCTTTTGACTAGGCGTGTCGTTTAGGCTTCTTAGGCAGAGTTGCTATTTAGAAAAGGGTGTCCAAGTGACCATTTGAGTATTGTCCCCTCCCTAATCCTTTCAGTCTCCTCCTCAGTGTCAGTGACCCGTCCTTTAAGGATGCCCCTGTCCTGTATCATCTGTCTCTGCATGGGAAGGCTGTCTTCCCAGGTTTTCACTCTTCTCCAAAAATAAATGTTAGTGATATGCAAAACAGAAGCATTTACTATCTTCCATATATAAGCACATTAGAATCAGTGTCTATGTACAGTCGTTGTACTGTTACGTGTGATTGGGCTACTGTCGGTGTGTTTGTGTACATACTTGTATGAGTGTATGTGTTCATGCAGAAATGAAACATGCTAGAAATTCAGGGTGGCCAAGGTCACAAATGTTGCTGTCAAGGACATTTGGGAGGAAGGGCTCCAGCACTGATGTACAAAGGCATGGAGACACTCAGTGGGTGCCGTCTGCACCCGGCCAGGGATGTAAAGGGTTATCACAGCGTCTTAAGTGAACAATTCACCTCGCATTTCAAGGACTGTACTTAGCAGGCTGGGAAGGGGGCTGGGGACTCTCAGTTCGCTGTAGTCATCGCTTGCTCTCTCTCATGCTCATTTCATGGCTAGACATTTAATAACTAGTCTGTGTCAATCTGCCAATATGTCACCGATTGCAATTAAGGCTTGACATTTAGAAGTCAGTGAAAAGGCTTCTTTCTATTCTTAGGACATGAAACTCAGCACAGCCTGCCACGTTGCATAGCCTTCAAAATACTCGTATACACTCTGTGTAAATTGTGGTCGTCTTCCTCTAAAATATTTTCTGAAATTTTTATTTTATGCATATGGGTCTGCGTATCCATGTGTACCACACGCATGCAGTACCCTCAGAGGCCGGGAAAGGGAGTCTGCCCCTCTAGATCTGGAGTTACAGAGGGGTTGTAAGTTACTACCTGGGTGCTGGAAACCAAACCTGGATCCTCTGGAAGATCAGCTAATGCTTTTCACTGCTGGGCTGTCTCCCAGCCGCTTGGTCACATTCTTGTCACCACCCAAACCCACCCCACAGCCTTAGTTAATGAGCACGTGAGGCAGTGATTCGTCATCCAATAACTCGATCACAACCCTTTACACAGGCCTGCAGTGAGCCGTCATCCGATAGCTCGGTCACAACCCTTTACACAGGTCTGTGCCTGCCTGATGATGAACGCTTAGAAGTAGGTGATCCTCGTGTCTTAGCCGAGAATAGCCAACTGTTACATTATTAATTCTGTAACCAACCAAGTAATGCCAAGTTAGTGAATGTCATGTTTTTACATGCTGAAATTAAAATTTGTATGTGGTCCTTGAATATTTCTGTTGAAAATCTGGAGACCTGATCAAATTTTATACTTTTAACTTAACATCAACATTGAAATTAACGTTTTTGTGCCATACTCTGGTGATTTTACTCTGGATTCCTGGAACATACAATGAGAACTTATTTTCCTTGATCTACCCAGTTAAGAACTTTGAGCTGTTACAGCACATCTTGAATGGCTTGTATGAGTCTGTTACTTCTCAGATTAACATGCCCAGGCTCACTGCATGGAATATGCCTGCCAGACCAGAAATGGCTTTTCATTTTCTTTTGTTTTGCTTCACCATAGCTTAACAATGCTCAGAGAGGCCTCTGATGAAACTGCGGCCGCAAAGGAGGCTGAAGTTCACTTGGCGAAGGACAGTCGCACAGAAGACCCAATTTCCTGCACTACTGGGCCCGAGACAAGTGAAGACCAGTGTAGGAAAGACAGCGAGCCTGCTGCAGACCCTGCTCAGCCACCAACTGGAATTCCCACCCTGGTAATTCCTGCTACACCCTCCTAAAGCAAAACCCCTGTGGATGCCACGTACTCAAGGGGTGCTTGGCTTCTCTTTCGAGTACCTCCTAAACCAGGATTTGGGCCCCAAAGCTGACTATGGAAGGCTTTTATGAGAGTATCAACGAGAGCTTTGAAAACACTTCACAGTTTTCACATGGGCTCAGAATATTAATTTTCCTTTGTATCTGGCAGAAGCAATGATCACTACTTTATATCTCTTAAACATGAGTGCTTGTTAAAAGTATTGTCTGGGCTAGAGACACAGCTGAATTGGTCCAGTGTTTACAGCCCTGGATGTGATGCCCAGCATAGCTGTACCCCTGGAACTCAGGAGAGGGATAGGCAGAAAGATCATCAGCTGTGTAGTGAGTTCAGGGCCAACTGAGATATACAAGGCTCCGTCTCAAAACAACGACAGAAACAAGCAAAGCAAGTATTTTCTGGCCCAGGTGTGGTGATTCCTGTGATCCCAATCCTCATGAGTGTCAGGCCAGCCTGGGCTCCATGGCAAATGTCTCAAACAAGTATTTTTCTATTTTAGAGACATCAGAGAGCAGGGCTACTTAGTGGTATCAAGTTTCAAAATCTTACTTCAGTGTTAAACATGAAGACAGAATTTGAAGTCCATCTTGGCTGGCTGGAGTTCCAGCAGAAACCTTCTCTGAACGATAATGCTGACTTGGGTAGGCACAGGTGTGATGAGTCTTTCTCTGGCCTGCCAGCCAGCTCCCAAATAATGACATGGAGATTTCTTGTTAATTATGAAAGCTCAGCCTGTAGCTTAGACTTGTTCCTAGATAGCTCTTATAACTTAAATTAACCCATATTTTTATAACTCTACATTCTACCACCTGACTTTTACCTCCATCCCATTCTATGTGTCTGACTCATTTGTAAATGGCTGGTTTCTCCCTCTTTCTTCTTCCCAGAGTCTTCTCTGTTTCCAGAAGTACCCTCACAACATCTTCCTGCTTAGTTATTGGCTGTTTAGCTTTTTAAAACAGTCACAGCAATACACTTTTACACCATGTACAAATATACAAACATCCCTAACATTTCCCCCCCTCTTTTTTTTTTTGTTTTTTTTTTTTTTTAGAAAAAGTTTCTCTGTAGTGTTGGAGCCTATCCTGGAACTAGCTCTATAGACCAGGCTGGTCTCGAACTCACAGAGATCCACCTGCCTCTGCCTCCCGAATGCTGGAATTAAAGGCGTGCACCACCATCACTCAGTTCCATTTCCCCATTTTATTTAAATTAAAAGGAAAGGTTTTAACTCTAACATAATAAAACTATATACAATAAGAACAATTATCAGTTAAATTACTTTAATAATGTCCAGTTTATTTGTATTTGGCATATTTGGAGAAAAAACTATATTATCTATCTTATCTTGCTGAATTTAAAGTTTTGTACCAAAACATTTTTTATCATAACTTATATTACCATTCTAAAACTATCTTTTTAGACTTCAAAACATTTTCATAGATAAACAATTTAAGCTTTTATGTCTCTCAACCTTATACACTTTATATCTTCTGTGAATTCGGTAACAAGGAAAGCTATAAGTATAACTACCTCATTTTCAACCCCATCAGAGACCCGAGAAGGGCGTAATATTACCTGAATAATCAGGAAGCAAACAATTTCCAAAACTGTAGAAATGGCAGAGGCAGCTGCTGCCTGGACAGTCACCCAGTGTTCCTCTGCAACATGGCGGCTCCATCTTCAACCTACAGGTCTAGCATATCTGACAGAATTTTCTATAAAGCTGGAATTTTGGAGGACCAGCCTACCTGTCTTGGCAAAATTCGGCGATCACTTTCTTTTGTGCCCTGCTTGTCCAGTTTGCACAGTAACTGCCAATGGTCAAGGCAAGGGCAGTTTCTTGCCCAAATGGCTAGCTTTGCCACATTCAAAGCAAACTGTATATGACGGCTCTTTGATCCTCATCATCCTTTTATTGAAGTAAATTGACGCTGCCAGAAGCAGACATGTCTCACTGTCATGAGAAGCCTTATGTTATGAAAATGTTCTAAATGCCATATTCTGTAGGTCTTTGAAGTGTTTGAAGACCATCTATCTATCAAAATATATTCCTGTTTGACCTTGAAAACAAACCTAATATGGCCATAAATTTGATTGTTATAGATGACTAACCTGGATTTCTCAATTATCCTAAATGATTTATAATAATAACTTTTAAGGAATAGAACTTTACATTACATTTTTAAATGAACTGTATAGGTAAAATACCTTAAATAAGAGTAGAAATATATATATATATACAGTATAACAAAAATAACCTTAAACTTGGATCAATATATAAACATTCATACCAATGTAAAATATTTGAGACCAGTGGTTATTCAGAAGTAGACTCAACAGTCCACCCTTTTATCCCATCATTCTGTATCTCCCTCTTTTCCCTTCAGAAAGAGATCCCTGAATCTAATCTCCTTTCTCTGGCTTTTTTTCTGACCATGATCAACAACTTGTAACGAGCCCCCCTAAATGATGACAAACATCCATAATCCACTGAATGACTAAAAACCACCCATCCCACCTTGTGGGAATATGGGAGTTGTATTCTCTAGAATGCTTCCTGTTGTCTGGGATTGGGGGGAGGGGGCAGCATCTCTAGGGAACCCTGAGAAAATTGAGATGACGGTCAAGTCCTGGGAGAGATAGCTGCATCATTTGTTGTCTAGGTTCTGTGTAATAAGACAAGTGCAGAGACTTTCCTGCAGTCCTGGCTGGAGTGGTCTTTGAGGCTGGACCATCTCAGCTAGCATGTTTGGAGTTGTTCTGGATGCCAAATTTTGAGGAAATTGCAAGAGGCATTTTGAGGCTGGAACACCTGGGCTGCTTGTTTTTGTTGGTGTCTGGTCCTTTTTTTTTTTTCTTCCTGAAAACAAACTTGTAAAGGCAACATATTTCTGCATCAACACAAGTATAGCATGTGTGGGCAGTGTGCACAAGTCAGCTAAAGATGACTGTTTGATGCTGGCGCAGGTAAAATGTATCTGTTTGAAAGGAAGGATGGCTGTACTGATCAGTCAGGAGGACTCTAGCCAGATTTATCATGGCTCACCCAGTCCCAGAGCTGCTCCCATAGTAGGGGGATCAGCATATACGACATCTGTCCTGTAGTCTTCCTTGGTTTCTCTCTTCAAGTTGGTAGCCAAGATTTTCAGGAGGTCTCCTCCATCCAAATATGATCTTCATTAATTTTGAAGAGAACCGTAACTTTTTGTTTCCTGTGGAAGCAAAGGCATAACCTCTCCCCAAATGCAACACATTTCCTAACTTCCATTTTGAAACCAGCGTATTTCTAAACCAGTGTATAGGCTGGTTTAGTTCAGCATCCCCGTCCATAATCCAACGTTTCTCAGCAGCTGCCATTCGCTCATCTGGATCCAACAGGATCCAGACGCCGTGTGCATTTTCCATCTTTACCTGACTTATTCTTTTTATATTACTTTACTTTTATTTAAAGACTTTATTATTTTAAACTATTTATAAATGTCTATACCCATTTTCTTTATTTTTTTAAAGCACCTAAACCTATTAAACACACTATACCTGACTTTTGTGCCTCTGCAGCCTTCTCAAGCCAAATCTTAAACTGCTAGGCTCCCACCGCCTGACTGCTTAGCGTATGGCATGCTAGCAGCTGGCTCCACCCTCTTTATTCCGTGAGAGCCTGGCCTCATGCCAGCAGTACCAGCCCACAATCACATTTACTTGCCCCAACACTGGAATGTTGTGTCCGCCTGAGGCAGGCATTTGTACCAGGTGCCAACTGCTCAAATGCTCAGCTATACAGCAGGGTCTTTTAAAAAGAGCCACACCTCTGTACACTGAGCCTACCTGAGAGTTCCAGGGAACCTTTTCTTTCTTTCTTCTATTTATTTTTTTTTTTTTGATTCATGATTATGAAACAGGCAACTTGATCCCTTGGGTAAGAAATATATCAAGTGTCGTCATTACCAGGGCAATCCCCCAACAAGATGCAGAGACTGTATGTCAGCAAAGGGCGTGGAGATAAATCTCTCTGGAGCCAGTTTCAGGGACCAGCATCTGCTGTATTCGCATGGGCAACCACTTAGATAGTGGAGCCTGTTGACTGTGTTTGGTTAGCACATTGAGCGCTCAAACAACCGGGGTCTCTACGCGGAAGTCGCATATTAAAGGAGACATGGAGAGTGCAGACATGTCACGTGTTAGCTACAGTGTGCCAGGTAGGCTGACTGGTGGGTATGCCTGCATTTTCTGCTACAATCCAGACGTCCAGAATGGGGATGTGTCGTGTCCAAGATGCAAGAGTGAAGACTCACTAAAAATAAAAGACAGATAACTGCTTATTCGTGGAGTTGGTGTTGGGAGACACTTCGACATTTTCTTCTGTTGTGGTTTTGTTGGATTTCCAAAGACGCACTGAAACCACCACAACAGTGGTTTTTCAGTTAGTATGACTGCAAATTCCACATGTCTGCAATTTTATGTTACTGTTGTTTTCATCCTTTTTTTATTTTATGTTTATGGGTGCATTGCCTGCATCTGTCTGTGCACTGTATGCATGCAGTGCCCACAAAGCCAGAAGAGGGACTAGGACAGGAACTGGCGTTGCAGACAGTTGTGAGCTGCCATGTGGATGCTGGAGAGTGAACCTTGAACCCTGCAAGAGCAGCCAGCGCTCTTAACTGTGCAGTCATCTCTCCAGCCACTATATTGGATTTTTAATCATTTTTTATCGTTATACCTTGTTCTGACAAAGAGAACCAGTGTTTAAAGATAATACATCTCTCCTACTTTCCAAGTAGGAGTCTTCACATTTCCCTTAGGAAAGTCTCCCTCTCCTCTCTCCTTTCTGAAACACGGTGCTCTGGAGGGCCAGCCTTGCTCACAGTGCTAGAAGAATCTCTGCTTAACTTGAGCTATTTGCTCAACTCCCCAGAACAGTGGTTCTCAGCCTATGGGCCATGACCCCCCCACCCCCCCCCCCGCGCCACGGGGGTCGCATATCACAGAGCCTGCAGGTATCACAGATTTACATTACGATTCCTAACAGTAGCAAAATAGTAGTTATGAAGTAGCAATGGAATAATTTGATGGTTGGGGTCTCCACAACACGAGGAACTGTATGAAAGGGTAGCAGCACCAGGAAGGCTGACAACCGCTGCCCTAGCAGAGCGGCACACGCTGGACACGCACCTGCCCGCTCCTGCTGAATCTCCAGCTTTTATTGCAGGTCGATAAGGAGACCAATACCGAAGAAGCAGTGGATAGCAATATGGCGGTCCGCCCCAAAGACCGCAGCCGCCTGAGCTCCCGACAGCATCCCTTCGTGAGAAGCAGCATGATAGTGCGCTCACAAACCTTCTCCCCAGGCGAGCGGAGCCAGTACATCTGCAGGGTAAGGGGCAGCGCTGCCTGAAGACACTAAGGGCCACAAACAGCAGGTGTAGAACATCATACCCTGGGGGTCCTTTTCAGTGGGTTTGTTCACACACACATACACACACACACACACACACACACACACACAATGTCTTGCTGGCTGTAATGTAATTTACTTGGCAAAGAAGTAAAGTGTAAGGATTTAGATGCTAAGAACTGTTGATCTTCTATGTTTAGAAACATAAAATGACTTAAGAAATGTATTTCGTATGTTTCATATGCATTTCTAACTGTGTTAATAATGCTGAAGAGAAAATGTGAGTTGGATTTTACAACAAAGATTATGTTCTAAGACCTTGCGTCCCTGAATCAGACTCATAGTCCCTGGATGAAAATTGTGAGATTGATGTCAGTTTCCCCAAAGTCTACTTGATGAATTACTGTGAACTATAGTAAATGGCTTTAATATCACATACAGCTAGGCAGATACTTATCCAGGCAGTAAAATCTTTATTGTGCACCTTCCTAGAAACAAAGACTCCACCCCCTTCTCATTTGCACAACTTTGGTTCTTGTCAATGACTCAGCGTAAATACCAAGCAGCTGAAGAAGCCCTGAGTTGTGGTTGGTGGAATCAATGCTGTGGGAAACAGAAGAGCAGTGGGGGCTGGAGTGGACACAGGGCTCTGGGTGGCCTTTCTTGATAGGGTGACCTTCAGCAGAGCCTGAGCCCCAAGAGAAGTGAGCGTGTGTGTTCCAACAGCACAGGCTCTTTAGAGAAACAAACCGCAGTTAGCTACAAGTACAGAACTCGCTGCCTCGTAAAACCTTCAGACTTTGATACACTGCTACCAAGAGGCAGCTCTTGGGGATATTTAAGAAAATTAAGTTCAGAAAACCAAATAGGGAAGAAATTATTTATGAAAGATTTTCTTAAGAGTATAGCTCCTGGGCTGTGGCCGTGGCTCTGCGGTTGACCAGTTCCCCAGAGTGGCCCTGGGTTTGATCCCCAGCACAGAAGTGAAGGGGAAAGAAGATGTTCATATTGTCTCTCGCTCCCTGCTTTGTTCTGTAGCTGCCTCCCTTCTGACTGCCACTAGCTGTTGGTTATTTTGTAATTATCTCCTTTCCTTTTTATCTCTGGTTCCCAGTTAAATCGGAGTGACAGTGACAGCTCAACCTTGGCCAAAAAATCTTTGTTTGTGAGAAACTCCACGGAACGGCGCAGTTTGCGGGTTAAAAGGGTGAGTATTCCGTGGGGCAGGCTTGAAGACCATAAATTCCAGAAGGGTTGAGTGCCCGCACTCCCGGCTCTCAGGCTAGTGACGGAAGCCCTGGATCTCATGGAGCTGCAGCTGGGAATCACTTACTGAGCCGGGGAGGATGTGTTTGTGCCTGGTCTGGAAACTGGTTTGCAGCGTCTTAAGAGAAGGTGGTCACTAAGCCCCCAGTGTCAATGAGTTGTCAGTGAGTTGAACCACCGTTTCTAATGGGGACTTCAGCGTCTCCACCATGCCCAGCTCCTGAATGATTGTGGGAGAATGTAAACCTGGCACCTTCCCTGACGGAGCAGATATTCCACAAAGGAGTAGCACACAGGTGCTTTGTGCAGGGTTTGGGGAGACAAGGGGTGTTGTGGGATATTTTGTGCACATTCTGACAATTAAGTTTGCTTTGAGTCAGAGGGCAGAGCTAACCACTAGCTAGTTAACCATAGAGGTTTTGGAGGACTGAGGACAGAGAGGAGACAGAAAGTAGTAAGGCGGGGCTGAGAGAGGATCTCAGCCCTTCTGGATGGAGGAGCAGAAGACATTTTATAACTTGCAAAAACAATTATTTTTAGGGATTGGAAATTAATATGGCTAGGACGATCCTCACTTCTTTCTACTCACCTGCCTTCCGAAGCTGCTCTTGCTTTTGGGGGATGGCAGCGTTGGGGCCTTTTTTAACCGGAAGTGTTGAGGACCTAGGTAGAGCTGGGTTACTCATAAACTTAAGAACCCCTCGATCTAGACAAAGGCACGTTCTGAAATGTTGCTTATGTTGGGGTGTTGCTGGCTTGTAAACTGCGAGGGTGGCGTTCTGACTTTGGGATCCCAGCAGGGAAACTGTAGAGATCTTGAGCGTACAAAGCACTGCAGAGATTTGCCTGTGTGGCTGTCATAGTGTGAGGACCCTCGGCAGTGCTGTCCTGAGCCCTCCTCACACTGCCTCTGGTGCAGCTGTGTTGAGAATGGTCTAGGGAATGGACACACAGTGTAAACCAATGTAGCCTGCGAGTCAATGCTGCCCACGTCTGTGAGAGCTCACTGCTGAGCACTGATCACCAACACACCACTGTACACCACTGTACACTAGTCCTCATGGAGGCTTCATGCACCTTTGCTGACGTGTGTGTGTGTGTGTGTGTGTGTGTGTGTGTGTGTGTGTATACCGGGCATATGCATACCACAGTATATATGAAAATCAGGAACTTTTGGGAGTTGCCTCCTGTCTTCCACTTCGCTGAGACAAGGTCCCTCTTGTTCCCGCCGCTTCACTGAGCTCTAGCCTCGCTGGCCTGTGAGCGTCTGAGCAATTCTGTCAGTGTCTTGTATGAATGAGACGCATACTGCCACCTCCAGCATTTGCTTGGTCATATCTGTCCCATGTGCCAGCATGTTTACCCCTGAGCCATCACCCCAGTCGGGGGGGCGGGGATGTCTGAAAGCAAGTCATGTGGTACCCGCACATCTCGCTCGCTCTTTCCGTGCTGTGCGTGTGTGGAAAAGGCAGGGGTTGGGTACAGGAAACCTAGTAACAATGTTATGGAAGCCAGGATATTTAGCGATGAGATCCCAAGCTGAGCCAGGTGGTGCAGGCCTGTTATGTGACACTGTCCCTGGGAGGTGTGAATACCAACAAAGCGCAACCCTTTAATCTTGGAGGGACCGACTGCAGAACAAGGCCCTTATATAATCCAGGCCCTTGGGAGGCCAAGTAGGAAGACCACAGTTCAAAGACAGCATACAAAGTGAGTCTGGGACCAACCTGGAACTTAGTAAAACTACCTTGAAATAGAAAGTGGCACTGGTAGGACTTACAAGGTCCCAAGTTCAAGTCCCAGTACGACTAAAAGAAAAACAAGTATTCTAGTTTGGGTGAGGCGTCAGTCCAAGAGGCACCAAAAGGTCCCCTCCATCGCTGTGTCATGACCACCATGTGACTCCCATCTCCAGACCAGAGCACTTGTGCCACATGGTCCCCATTCTTCCAAATCTCAGCTCCCATCCCCACCGTGTGAATCCATGCAGAAATTCTCCTGTAGCCCTGCTTCTGTTATCCTCTTCAGCCTATTTTAAGTTCTCTTCCTTGGGCAGGTCTGACTCATCCCTGAGTCCTCCCTCTCTCAGCTGGTTTCTTGAGATGAGTAAGACACAAAGTCACAGTTCACCGCTGCCTGCAGCCTCATCAAGGCCAGAGACGCCAGCCTTTCCCAAATACTATCCCTGCAACTCACCTGCCAGCAGGCATTTACTCCTATCTACTCAAAATGGTTTCTTGATAAATGGATAGATTGGCCCTAGGGAAGACAGTAAGGAGAGCAGGCCACACAGCAGGAAGTCAGGGAAGGAGCTGGATTGTAAACATCTGGACTGTAGGACAGAGGTGATCTCCACTGCGTTCTGACCAACACTCACAGCCTTGGTAGCTAGGGAGCGAGCCGCAGGGGTGTTCTGAACTAGAGGCTATATAAATATTTCGTAATACATTTGCTTTTCATTCAGCATGAACTATGCTATTAACTTAAAATCATTTTCATTATGTTTGTTTGTTTGTAAGGTTACCACCTAATGTGTGTGGGAACAATGGGCAACTTTGAGGAGTTGGTTTTCTCTGCCCACCATGTGGATCCCAGGGATAGAACCCAGGTCATCAGACTACCTAGTACCCACTTTTGAGATCTCTGTAGATTACAGTGGTTCAGCTTTATTGCATGCTCAGCTACTAAAGTGGCAGGCTGGCCAGATAGCAGCCGCTGCTGCTCTCATGGGACCCAGGCTGAAGGAGCTTCCATCTCTGGTCACTGCTGTGTCCCCAGTGGGAGGCAGAAATGACAGATCTCACAGCACTTTGACAAGCGTCTCCCCGGAGGGGATACCTCTCCCACTGCCCTGTCTTTGGCCAAAGCAAGCCACATGGCCAGTTCTGTGTTCTGTCACGTGAGGAAGGGCAGAGGTAGGAAAGGGGCATCTGCTGTGTCTCCCTCCACAGGCCGTCTGCCAACCCTCCCTCAGGAGGACTGCTCAGGAATGCCCTGTGCGCACATCTCTGGACCTGGAGCTGGACCTGCAGGCCTCGCTGACCCGCCAGAGCCGCCTCAATGACGAGCTGCAGGCCCTGAGGGACTTACGGCAGAAGCTGGAGGAACTGAAAGCTCAGGGAGAGACTGACCTTCCCCCAGGTGTGCTGGAGGATGAGAGATTCCAGAAGCTTCTGAAGCAAGCAGAGAAGCAGGTATGGAGTTCTGGGTCACCCCAGCAGGGGCTGGTGCAGATGTATGCTTAGGGTGGCAGGCACCTTGGAGGAGGGTCCCAACATGGGCATCTTCCCATCCTTTTCCTAGGACTTGGGGCATGGCCACCCCACCATTGTAGAGTCCTTCCTGCCCAAATATTGCTGTGGTGGTGGTTGTCCACCCGACCCCAAGGCAGCTCTGTAGTTTCCTGACAGAAAGGGAGCATAGCGGCATTGGGCGTTTCCGCAGATGGTACCCAGCGTTTTCATTTCAGCGCTCGGGAGAGTCCACTTTGCCACAGGATTTATAAATACGCTGCTAATTTTAATGTTCCTAAATTTTCCCTTTCCTTCCTGGAGAAAAGATTGCATTTCACTTTTAATAGTACGCATGCATTTGCCTTTCACCCTAAAACAATGTCTAGAAGATAAGATAAGGTGATGGAATAAAGAAATGGGGTATCTCAGTGGGTAACCCTGACTGGAACTTGCTGTGTAGACCAGGCTGGCCTCAAATAGATTCACCTGCTTCTATCGCGAGGCGACGGGATTAAAGGTGTGCACCACACGTGCGCTGTATTGTTGTTATTGTGGAGATTTGTTTTCGTTTTTGGGGTTTTGTTTTGAAACAGCTCCTCATTGAATTTAGGCTGATCTTTAAGAATGCCCTTATTCCCAGGACTCTGAAAGTAGAGACAGGTGGATCTCTGTGAGTTCTGGTCTACGTAATGAATTTCAGGATTGCCAGGGTCACATAATGAGACCCTGTCTCAAAAATACAAACAAAACAAAAAAGAGAACATGCAATCCCCCTGCCTCAGCCTCCCAAGCGCTGGCACTATAGGCATGCACCATCCCTCCTAGCAAAAATCAAATATTTAAAAGGGATTTTTTTTAATGTGCCACCTAAATATTACTGAGTCTGCCTGAATATAATACTGATTTATTCTCAGGGTTAGGATTTATATTTTGGCTTAGCAATCTGTATTCATTGCTACATTTAAATAGGGCTTCCCATACAGCTGGAATGTTACACGTACCTGAACATTATTCTTTTAATGTGGCTCTTTGGGTGGCAATCTGAAGAACAGCAGGTGATTCCTGGAAGTGTCCACTAGAAAAGGACCCTCGGTAACAAGTTTGTCTTTTGGACTGATATGCTGGGTCCCACCTGGTGGCGGTGTTGAGAAGCAGCTGAGCCACAAGGACACTAAGCTCCTCAGCTGAGGACTCCTAGCTGAAGGAGCTGTTGGAAGGTGGAGGTCTAGTTGGGAGAGGGGAGTCACGTGGGTGCCTTTGAAAGGCCTTGTTTCCAGATAGGCCTGTGCTCCCCACACACTCCCCACAGCCGTTTCCTGCCCCCGTGCATGGGTTCAGACACAACAGAGCTCTGGCAGGGTTTGGAGAAGAGATGGAGGAGGGGACTTGGGGAAGAACTTTCACCAGAACTTTCCAGACTCTTTGGGTGTGTGGACACCAGGGGCCAGGGTAGAGCTTCCATCAGAACATCCCAGACTTCTTCCCTTTCAGGTGTTCTCTTAGGTGTTGCTACAGCAACAAGAAGTGGCTAAGATGCTGGTGAGGAAAGAATGATCCATACAGATCTGAGATTTAAAAGATTCTTTGAATGTGTTAAGCATTATATGTCCACAATTTAGGCAAATGTCCAAGAAAATTCAAGAACTAATTAACAGAATGATGAGAACTGACAGGTGGGGCTGTTGGTGGCCCTTGGGGGTGGGCATGACTGTGCTTGGCAACTCGGGGACCAGCTCCAGGAGTAGCAGCCGTAAGGGTTCCTAGCACCCTGATGTAAAGCGTGTACACGCACGCACGTGTGCGCACACATACACACACAGCCCTTTCATTGCCACCGTTTCCCTGTGAGGCTGGGCATCTGTGATTTCCATCAGATCATCATAAAGTGCCTAACGGTGACCCTGCTAATCGCCATAGAAAATATGAATGTGCCTCCTAGGGAAACAGCAGCCCCAGCAGCCGACCCTGGACCTGCCCCCCCCCCCCAGGCTCTCAGGATCGTCCCCCCATAAGCCTCCATGTTGACAGCAGAAAGTCTCTTTTATAGCTTACAATAAAAATCAAATGTTCATGCCCGCGGATTGTGCTTCCCCTTAGGAAGCGGAGTGAGGAGCGAGGACTGTAAATTTAGATGCTGTGTTCCTTGTTCTGTCAGGCTTGACGTGGCTGTGAGTGAGGCGCTGGGCCTTGCTGCAGGCCAGGTCTTTTCGCATAAGCGGAAGGCGAGTCACCTTCTGGAGCCTACCACATAGAAAGTGCCAGGGTGCGAGAGGATTTTGTTGTTTGCTTGTTTTAATTTCAAGTGATACATATGCTAATACTTTTAAAGTTAGGCTATACTGAAAAAATTGCCGAATATATTAATATTCTGTTATGTCTTGTTCTTCTTGGAAGTGCTGGGACTCTCATTGTGGAACTGTTAAGGAAAGGCAAGGCAGGCCAAGGCCTTGAGGAGACTCCATGAGGAGGGGAATGTGGCTGGTGGTCCAGAAAGGGACCAAAAGAAGCTGATTAAACTGCAGCGTGACCAGGGTAGTAGTCACAGCTACACACTCAGCTGTCACCTGGTGTGACCCTGGCAGCTCCCCCAGGCACTGCCTGATCTGCTCCACTTCCACAGGCCCCGGGGAGACTGGGAAGGAAGTTACCCTGGAAGGACACCAACAGTTGCCCATGGAATTCCTCCTCTTAAAATGGCTTCAGGGAAAAAAAAATAGCCAAACCTGTCCCACATACTGTAGCCTTCCTTGTCCGCAGCCACATACATGGTCTCAGTTGCCTTTAGTAAGCTAGAAACATTAAAGAGAAAACTGCAGAGATGAAGGGCTGGTAGCTCCGGGTGTTTTAGTGACCGTTCTGCTGTTACTGGCTACTGCCCGTCAGCTCTCCTGGTACCGAAGTCATAAGTCCAGCTGTACACGCAGCTGTATTTGGTCAGGAACAATACATGCAGACTCAAAAGAGAAAGTGAGCGTCAGGCTGAGCTGTGGCTCCGCGAGTTTAATGCTTCAAACCTGACTGCTGCCCTTGGCTCCCCAGCACACCGGTGAAAAGCCAGGAGTAGAGGCGTGTGTGCGCTGAGCTGGGGTGGAGCATCATGGGAACCCCTTCTGCTCAGTTTCATTACCAACTAAAAGCACCCCTAATTTATTTTTCTCTTTCCGAGTTTTCCCCTTGTTTGTCTTCTTGCTGGTGTTGGGGATTATTGTTGGTTGGGTTTGTTTGTTTGTGTTTTGGTTGGGTGAACTTTAGGTATAGCTCAGGCTGGCCTTAAACTGATGACAATTCTCCTGCCTCAACCTTCGGAGTACTTGAATTATAGGCACGCGCTCCCTCATCTGGCTTCTCGTTCTTATTTACTTATGCACTGATTCACTGGTCGGTTTGCTCTTGAAACACAGTCTCTGTGTACGCCAGGCTTTTCTGGAGCCCTCTGTGTAGCTCAGGCTATCCCAAATTTACAGTCTTCCTAGTTAGCTTTCCAAGCCACTGTGCCTTGCTCTTAAAATGTTTTTTAATGTTAAGTTGAAAAAAAAGTTAACCCAAGGAAACATTAACATTGTTTTTAATTTTTATAATTAATACACTCTCTACTCCTGTTTTCCTCATTCATTGAACTGTATCTGTTTTGTTCACAACCCTCCTCTCCCCTCTAATAGACTGTAGCCTACGAAGGAGTGACTCACACTGAGACAGGAGGCTTACTGATGCTGACTCAGACGCTGAGCGATTTCCGCGGGTTAGCTCCTTTAAACTCCTAACCCTTTGGAGTACTTACCCCAAAGAAACTACAGCCTAAGGACTAGCCAAGCCCCTGCCTCAGACTCAGAGCTAGGAAGTGCTCAAAAGGGAATTCGAAATCAGACAGTCAGCCCCAGGGTCCGCCATCTTCATCTGCTCACGCAGAATATCCCTACCAAAGGCGACCATGCATATTTGCTTATTAGGTGACCACATGGAGGAAATGGGGAAGTAGCCATTAGTGAACAATATTTTTGGTCTATTTGTATTAAAATATCTAAGTGTGTGAGTGTCTAATACAACATTAACAGTAACACAAAATGAATTTTAGTGAAGCCTTAGTCAGCAGTGAGAACTTGGTGCCTGAAGGGACTAAGGGGATGTGAGAACGGATCGTGGTCCATCTGTTCCTTAGCCTGCAGCAGGTCACGCGGTGTGTCCCTGTGTGCGGGACTGGAGCCCCGTACTTACATGCGCCATTGCTTAGTAGTCGGATGCATTTAGAAAGTTCTTTAGCTGCCTGACACAGGGAAACGGGGCTGGGGAGGAAAGAGTTTGTGAGTGTATTTACTGAAATATTACCGATTCAACGCTAGTGGTTTTCAGTTTTAGGTTTTTGTTGTTTGACATTTTCATTGTGTCTGTTGTTGGCTTTGTTTTGTTTTTTGTTTTTGAGAGTCCTCAGGTTTGCCAGATGTAAAAATTTTAAGTGTGGTTGTTGCGTCACCTAGATTAGGCAGTACCTCCCCCTCTTGGCATGAGCCTAGCATGTGGCTGTTGTCCCCTACTGCCCAACAAAAGCCACCCTTGACTGCGCGCCTTGGCCTCCAGCTGAGCCTTGCAACATCTCCAGGTTTCTAATCAAGCTCTTATCTGTTGCCCCACTGTTATTTCCTCTGCCAGGCTGAGCAGACGAAAGAAGAGCAGAAGCAAGACCTGAACGCAGAGAAACTGATGAGGCAGGCGTCCAAGGATGTGTGCCGGCTGCGGGAGCAGAGCCGGAAGGTGCCCCGGCAGGTGCAGTCCTTCAGGTAAGTGGCTTCCGAGCACCAGCTCCTCCTGTGGCGTCCCCCTCCTGCGCCATGATTGCACAAGAATTCACCTCAGGACTAAGTGACCCTTGCCACTGTGTCTTTCCCTGGTATGAATATAGTTGTACATGCGCTCCACGCTGAGGTAACACCCACTGATCCTGTCTCCCCAGCAGCCCAGAACCTCTGATTGTCATGAGTTCATCTCATTGAGAAAGCTTCACCCAAGATACAGAAAAATACACAAAAGCCATGGATCTTTGGGGGGTTTTGTTCACTCATTTTCTGGCCATTCCTTGGGTACCATTCTCTCTCTCTCTCTCTCTCTCTCACACACACACACACACACACACACACACACACCTTGCACTGTGCTGACCCCCACAGTACAGCAAGAGAACACACGCTTCCTGCTCCTACCGTGGACCCCAGTCTGAGAGGACCGAGTTCCACAGCCCCTGCAGGGCCATGCAGAGCGGTTTCGTGCCATGCGGATGAATCTGGATGATGAGAGCATCTGGGGAGAACTGCAGTCTGTGTAGGCCAGATATGCTGGCTCTACAGGTCAGCTCAAGGAGGGCACCATTGGAGTTCACTGTGGAAGGATTCCACCAGGTCTTGAGGCACTGGCTGTAGTAGCTGTAAGGAATGACAAAGACAGAGCTGTCCCAGGCGAGCTTGTCAGACTCCACAGGGCCTGAACACCACACAGAAGGATTTCAGGTGTGGCTTTGAGTACTGAGGAAGCCAGGTCTCTGAGTACAAAAGTCACGGTGGGGATCCTGCTGGGGCAGGCATTGGAGACACGGAGGGGAGACTGAGGCAGAGAGCAGGGGAGGGGAGAGTGTTCACAGTGAGGACTTCCTGCATCCTGCTTTTGCATAGCCTGAGTGAACCATGCTGTCAGCCAGCCAGGTAACTCCACCCAGTGGACAGAGATCAAGCTCTGGAGGGGTTAAGGGTCACACGAGGAGAATTCCCATGGTAGAAACAGGCGACACATCCCAGAAAGTGGGGGGAAGGTGACCAGGAGAGGACACCTGCTGGGCACTGGCAAAGGTGAAAAGGAGTAGTCAAGAGCTGGAAGGAGCTCAGAGTGTGGTCCTGGGGCCGAAGGACCAGAAAGGACAGACTGTTGGACACTGAGACATAAAAGAAGAGAATTAAAATGTCCCCAGATCATGTGACATGGGGGCCTCAGAGACTGTGCCAGTGGGTCAATTATAGGAGGATCGCAGAAAAAGCTTTCTCTACTTGTTTTATGTTCATCCTAGTTTTGACTTAGGTTTCATATAGAGAAATCCTCACAGAGCTTCTACGCTTGGGCAAGCAAGATGGTTCAGTGGGCAGAGGTGCTTGTGGCCAAGCCTGATGGCCTGAGTTCAGTGCCTGCCTAGAACCCACATGGTGGAAGGAGAGAGCCAGTTCCCATGAGTGTCCTCTGACCTCCATACGTGTACTGTGACGTGCTCACCTATACAGACTCTCCTTCCCTCCTCTCTTTTTCTCTCTTCCCCTCTCTCCCTCATATGTGTGCACACACACAAACAAATGTAAAAGGAGAGAAAAAGAAAACCAGTTAGCTTTTACGTCGTGGAGAGGGATTGGGAGAGAGGCTGTTTGGGAGCAGGAAAGGAAGGACTCATGGCGGACAGGGAGCTTTGAAGGGCAGGAGCTGGCATCAGGCATATGAGACTTCAGAGAGGGGGGAGGTCATGTTGACAGAGGTGTCTGTCCCACCCAGTCCCAAAGAAACTCACAGAAGCCTGCATTAATTATAAACTGGTTGGCCTATTATCTCAGGCTTTCTTATTAACTAACTCTTACATTAACCCATAATTCTTGTCTTGTTAGCCACATAGCTTGGTACCTTTATCAGTGAGGCATTCTCATCTTGCTTCTTCTGCATCTGATGACTGCAGACTGAGATTGAGCCTTTTTGCTTCCCAGAATTCTCCTATGCCGCGCACTGCGCCTCCGTGTGTCTGCGCTCTGTGTGCTGGCACCCAGTTCGCGAGCTTTGGGCAAGGGGGCTGGAGGTTAAAATACAGAGACACACACAGACAGAGAGACAGCAGTGACACGGGTCATCCTTGAATTCCCCAAGAATGCCCCCTTTATTGTGTTCAGGGGCAGATTATATAGAGATAGCCACGCCCCAGCCAAACCCACCAGAAACCACTCTCCTGCCATCAGGAACTCCTGAAGGTCTCGTGCTCAGAGCAGCTGTAGGCACTCAGATCAGGGGATTACAAGAAATTCAGGATCTGGGGTCTCACTGCTCCCAACACTCCTAGTCTGGTTGCTCCACCTATACTTCCTGCCTAGGTACTAGCCAATCAGCATTTTATTAAACCAATACAAGTGACAAATTTTTACAGGGTACAAGAGCATTGTCACACAGTAGGGGCAGGAAGCTGAGGTGCTGAAGGTCCCATATGTACAGGTAAAGGACTGGGCTTTCCTACCCAGCACGCTGCCGCCTTCCACAGAAAGCAGCGCTGCCAACCATGGACAATCTTTAACATTTTCCCGTTGTTAAAATCCAAAGTAAAAAATGCATAAACATTCCTGTTTCCCATAAGAACCCTCCCTGCCTGTCCTGGTATGATGGCACACGCCCAACAGGTCAAAGGCAGAGGCAGGCAGATCTCTATGAGCTCAGGGCCAGCCAGTCTACACAGTGAGTTCCAGGGCAGCCAGAGCAGCTGGGGCTACACAGTGAGACCCTCTCTTCAGCGGGAGGGGGAGGTCAACCCATTGATATCACGAAGTTCGTGATGAGAATGAACATGTTGGACTGAGGGAAGACACACCGTGTAGGGACTGTGACATCTGTGATAGCTGAATGTGCCCCTTGGTGCCTAGGGCAGTGAGAGATGAAGGAGCAGCAGCAGGTGGGTCAGGAGTAGGCCTGCTGCGAAGCCAGGAGCCCAGTGGCCCTGGGGGCCACGTTGCTCAGTCCAGTCAGCAAGGAAGGCAGGCACTGTACCTGACTGTGTAGTTAAATCCTCGCAGGGTTCACCGGGGTCCTGTGGCCTCCCAGGAATCATGGCGACAGTCTTTGGCCTTTTTAACATCTTGACTCGTCTTTTAGGGAACTAGCCAATCATAAAGGAAGCTGTATCATAAAATAACTCTGCTTTTCACTCCATCGGCTCTGTTTCTTGTGTGTACGGAGGGGGCACTTAGTCCTTCCTCTCAGCTGCCAAGCACGGCTATGTGTGTGAGGTCTTGTAAAAAGATAAGCTGCCGTGGGCTGGAGAGATGGCTCAGAGGTTAAGAGCATTGCCTACTCTTCCAAAGGTCCTGAGTTCAATTCCCAGCAACCACATGGTGGCTCACAACCATCTGTAATGGGGTCTGGTGCCCTCTTCTGGCCTGCAGGCATACACACAGACAGAATATTGTATACATAATAAATAAATATTTAAAAAAAAAAAAAAGATAAGCTGCCATCACCGTTGGTCACCGTATGGTCCTGAAATCTTATTTTCCCTATCGTTCTCCTAACGTGAATACCATCCTGTCAGTCTCCCCTTGGCGCGCAGGGTGATTTCCTCCTGAGATCGTCAGGTGGGGGCTGGGAAGATGGCTCAGTGAGTGACACTTGCTCTTCGGCACCGAGGCCTGAGATAGGTCCCCTGCCACCCGCCTACGAAAGTGAGACAACACGTAACTGCTGCTGCGGGCGCTGAGACAGGAGGATTCCTGGAGCTTGCTGGCTAGCCAATCTCACTGAATCAGCAAGCTCCAAGTTCAGTAAGAGACGCTGTCTCAAACACAGAGGTGAAGGGCTGACAAGGTGGCTCAACGGTGAGGACACCTGTCCCCAGGGCAGGCAACACGAGTTTGATCCCTAGGACCTACATAATAGAAGGAGATAACCAACTCCAACCTCCACACACATGTAAATAAAAGTAATGAACAAATTAAAATAATAATAATGTGGAGAGCAATTGAGGAAAACATGAACAGTGCCTCATGTGTCTCTTCCAGTGTCCCCGTCCCTGCCTTCCTTCACATGAGTTTGTTCTGACAAACTTCCTGGTATCACGGATTCTGTAAGGACTCTGGGAATTTCAGTTCAGCATTTTGACCCTTTTGAAGCTTCTCTTACCTTAGAAATATCCGAACACAGCCCCACGCCCCTGATGGATCACAGATGCTCTTCATTTGGGAACCCTTGGGGAACACAGTGACTTAGTGTGTAGGGGACTTGGAGCCAGAGGGACTGAATGTGCCACCCACCCTTAAAGCAAGGAAGATGCAGCCTGGGACGATGGCTCGGTGGGAAGAGGCACTTGTCACCACGCTCGGTGGTCTGAGTTCAACCCCCAGGGCCCACGGAGAAGGAGGGACTGACTCCCACAAGTGGTAGGAGTTTCCTCTGACTTGACAACACCATGGCATTGCACCCCTTACACAAACACCAAATTAAAATGGCTATAAACAATGATTAAAAATGAAGGCTCTCGGGATTTTAAGTGTAGTTTCTGGGATTGTGGAGACAGCCCTGGGGCTCTCAGAATTCCCAGGATGATGCTGAGTGGTCCTCTCCCTCTCTCCCTCCAGGGAGAAGATAACCTACTTCACGCGAGCGAAGATCAGCATTCCGTCCCTGCCAGCTGACGACGTGTGACCCTGCGGCTCGATGTCACGCCCACCTGCTCTCTTTCCAAGGGAGGGTCAAAGACTGAACATTTGCTGTTTGTTGTTTTTATTTTTGTTGGGGGGCGGGGCTTTTGTTGCCTGTAACCTAACTGTCAATCTTGAAGAACTTCCGTTTCTCACCAATTTCGTCAGGTTAATCTCTAAGCTCCTTTGAATGTAACTCTTACATGCTTTGCGAAGGAAAAAGAATTCACAGGACGGAATCTGGTCCCCACGTGTGGCACAGTGTGTATGTGCGACCCCTGGGTTTCACTGTGCAAAGTGTAACAGAGGCCACGGGTGCCCAGTGCATGCCTGCTGAGCCCACTGCAAGGGGCAGCCACGCAGGAGCTGAGAAGCTGCTCGCACCAAACCAGAGTCCTGAGCTAGAAAGCCACACTTCCCCACTGAAGGTGCTCGCAAGCAAGCATCGCCCTGCATCCACCCGAAACAGGCGCGTCCCTTCCGTCAGCTGGGTCTGGCCCTCTCATTTCCACAAGACATTTCTTTCTGCCCTCCTAAACTTGTCTGGAGAAAACGAAACGTGTGAAATGCTGAATACAAGAACATGAAAAGCCAAGGTATAGTCCCCCTGTAGAGAGCTGTGGTTGGGACAGAAAGGGAAGAGGGCACCAGCTCCCGAAAAACACACCAAGGAAACGCAACTGATGCTTATGTGGCCTCTGCTTCTAATGCAATCTGAACCTGCAGGGCTGTCTTTCTGGCCTGCACCAGCCCTAGGGATAAAGGCAATGCCACAGAGAAGCATGAGGTGGCCCTGGGTTCTAATGACAGCGTAGGCAGAGCAGAGGAGACACACCCACAGCACTCGCGGTGTGGAGGGGACATACCCATGTTGAGTAGGTGAGGTCAGAGGATGGGGCGCATCTTAATGAGATCAAGCTGGCCAAAGAGAACAGTTCGTCCACAGGTTTCTAGGCTTACTAGGAACTATTTTGCAGCTGTCATCTTTAGGGGAGTCTCTCAGTGAGTCATAGCAGTCGGACACAAAAACACAGGGTGTGCCTGAGGGTACTGAGAGTGTGGACCGGGTCACTTAAACATATATATATTTGGGGGGAACAAACGAGATAGAAATTGGTCAAAGTATCCTATTCTCCGGGTTAGGTTTTAACCAGAACAGGGCACTTCTTTTTTTAAAAAAGAAAAAGAAAAAAAAGAAAAAGAAAGGAAGGGAGAGGAAAGAAAAAGACTCAGCATAAAAGTGTTAAAATACATGGGTTTTAGGTAATTTAAACCATACTTACTTAGTCTGTCATACTGGAAGAAGCCGGGTTTTGGTGAGCCATCTTATATAGCAAGCTAAATTATTTTTATTTTTTTAATGCAAAATAATTTTATAGCAATTTTAAAAAGAAAGTTAGGCAAGAAAAATCTGTTTTAAAAATTATGTTCTGCTGGAATCCCCATTAGTAAGAACTTTTATTTTCCTGAATCTATGCAGATTTTAGAAAGTTCATCCTATCAGAATCAAAATGTATACTCAGCCAGAACTTCAGTTATCAGTTGCCGCACCGAAAACTCCAGTCGTTTCTCCCCTAAGTGTTCCACAGCTTACACCCAACTTCTTAGAAGATGTAACTGGACGGGACAGCACTCGGAACAGAAAACAGCCTAGTGGCAGACTGAGTCTCGTTTGCCCTGTAGGTGACTGGAGGGAGCTGGAGTGCCCTCCCCCCATCTAGGTCAACTGTGAACAGCAGAGGTTTATTTAATACAGTGCTAAATAAAGGTCAGCTGTCTTCAGCAGCAGAGTTTGGCCCACGGACCTGTCCGTAGAATTTTGTGTAGTTGTACCGTTCGATTTTATTTTCATTTATTTATTTACGGTCTTATTTATGTTCTGTTTAATATATAGTTCGGTTCTGGCCATCTTAAATGTTGGGCTTACAAGAGGCTATATTGGAGTATTACAGCTTTATGATCTTCATCAGTTTTATTGCTAACTTTTTGTATTACAAAAAGTCTCAGACGAGTACTAAAGAATAAAGTGTGTCTCAGGCTGGTAGCTCACAGTTGTGACTGGGGGGCTTTGGTTTGATTTTACAGAACATGCTTGTTTCTAACATGAGAGAAGAACTTATTCTAGTAGAATCTTCCCCCACACTAAGAGTCAGCAATAGTATTGTGGATTACACACGGCTTGACGTGGGCCGCCGCGTTTGTATTAACCCACGATTCAAAATCATCTTACTAACTCAATCACAAAACCATATGGGAAAATAAAAATTTTAATGTTATTAAAAAAATATTTTTAAAGGTAGAATTTATTCTGGACAGGACAAAAAGAATTTAATATTTAGCTCTCAAGTTTGGATTATCAGTATATTATTACAGTTCTATATACCAGACTTTTAAGTGTTACAGATACAAAAAGAGTACTGCTTGCCAAATGAACAAAGTTTAGCTGAGTCTCTGTAGCATACAAATTAAATACTTTTTTTAAAAAATTGCTATGAATTTATATTATATTAACTATGAGAAGCTCAGGACTGAACGAACTGTTTAATCAGGTTGAACCCTGCATATGTTTCTGTTCTCATCGGCGCTGTGTGTTAAAGTGTTCAAATACCACACACGGACTGTCTCCCCCTGCTGCACTTTCCATGTGTTTATGAAAACACACTCAGTAATTTAAAAAAAAAAAAAAAACAAGGATACATATTTCCTAATACTGTATTTCAGCGTTGCTTATTGTTCAGCTAATTTCCCTGATTGGCACAAATACAAGAATCTACTTGAACCATGTACCAAGCAAATATAAAATGTTCCATGAAGAATTCCTCAGGCCAAAAATTTGTCATGAACAGTCCTTGATTAGACTGTAGATCTCAAGGATAAACGAGATGGGATATTTTTGTTTCTCCAGGGAAACAAGGGCTGATAAGTCTGTGGGCCCCGGCTACCCTACCCGAGCTGGCAGCGTTCTTCCAAAGGAGGCAGCCGTCCCAGGAGGCACTGTGCCCACCCACACACGCCAGTCCCAACCTCTGCCACAGAGCCGAAGCAGGCAGGACATTCCACCCCAGCACACAGGGACAGAAGGAGCTGCACTTCTGCGTGGCACATTCTACCTGAGTTCCCCAAATCCAGGAGAACCGCTCTGTTCCGAGGCAGGCATGGATGTTTCTGATGTGGGAAGAACTCTAGAGAGA
>JABTXL010006712.1:23092104-23104628 GCA_025134845.1 Neodon shergylaensis | reverse complement strand
GGGGCAGCCCGGCTCCAGCAGGCTGCACAGTGGAGCACGAACCCTCCAAGCACCAGGCAGAAGCCAGCAAACCAGCCAAGGAAAAGGGCCTCCCCAAACTCCCACCTGGGCACAATCTCAGGCAGGGTCTCATCCCAGAACTCCTGAACCGTCACGTGGGCCACCCAGGAGACAGGAACCAGGACCATCACGCCCGAAGTCCAGAGCAGGAGCCCTCCCAAGATGAGCAGCCGCCTCTTCAGACCCTTCTGGCTCTCTCCGAGCCTCCAGCAGTCCAGGCCACAGCCAGAGCCCAGCAGCCCCAGCAGCCCCAGCCCATTCGACAGAGACATCAGGATCCTGGAGATCTGGAGTTCAGCTGGCAAGGCCAGGAAGGAGTCAAAGTCCTTGCATTGCCTCCCCACTTCCTCCTGGATGACGCAGGCTTTCCAGAGCCCCATGGTCCAGTTTTCCATCTCGTTCAGGTCCAGGCTGAGGTTCTTCCAGTGGGGCAGATACGTTGTAATAATGGCCAGGACCCATCCTAGCAGTGAGAGCGAAAGCCCTGCAGATTGCATGGCCGTTCTGAAGATGAAAGCCATTGGGACAGATGGTGCAGCTCAGCCACTCTATAGAATCTGCTGCCCTTGGCGGTTGACAGTGTTGTGATGGTCTTGATCCTATGCCACCCGAAATATAAGCTTTGGTCATTCACTCTCTGGGCGCTCTGAAATACGTTCTTGTTCCTCTTGAATATAGTGTTTCATGTAAAGGGTAGAGGAATCTGTTAAAAACTATGAGTTAGGTTTTCTGATAAGGATTTGATCTGCTACTTTCCAATTTGCTTGGTAAAATTCTATCCCCAACGCTTGACAGGTATAAGTCTGAAGACAAACAAAGAGGCCTCTATGACCCCTCACCCTAACGTACAACAGAAATCTTTGTGCTTCGGTATGGATTAATTAGATTTTAAGTGGTGATAAAAGGTCAGCTCTTTCTGCAACAGGCCCTCATTGTAACGGCTGCATCTGAGATTTCAGGGATGCAGCAAAACAAGGACCTTGTAAAGAAAGGTAGACTGTTTCCCTATAATCTAGTCTCCTCAGCATTCCTTAACCTACACAGGCCCGTGTTCCTGAGTATCACGGCGATTCCCTCAGGACTTGGCAGGAAGATTTCCTCGGATTCCTTTGAAAGTCAGAGCCTGGTTCACCACGTTAATTAAAATGAAAAGGACCTGGGTTGATGCCCAGAGAAACTCAGTGAGGAATGGGGCATTATGGGAAACTCCAGCTCTTCTTTACTCGTTGGTCCATCCTCGTCCATTAGGCACTGGGTAAAACCTGGTGTCTCCTGGTGCTGTTTATCGCCCAGAGCTGAGCATCCCTTCCTCTTTCAGTTGCAAAGGCAGAGGAGCAAAAGTCTGCTATGAGAATAGCCACGATGGGGCTGACCTTTGAGGCTTTATCTTGTTGTTTTGCTTCAGGCCACACCTTGCGAGCATACCTCAGGCAAGCATGACCCCTCAAAGAACACTGGGTCCCAGGCCTGCACAAAAGGCCGCATACCCCAGATTCCCGGCGCTGTTGCCTGTCTGGCAGGGCCCAGCCCCTCTCTCAGAGCCGCCGCCTGAGTGAGTGTAACCCAGAGAAGGAAGACCACTGTGCTTCGTGGAGCATAAAGCAAGGCCAGTTAGGACCAGAGAAAGACATTCATGACACGGACACGGGCTCCGAAATCCAGGAGCCTTAGAATTTGAGGGATTGCTATTTTTTTTTCTTTTTTTGCATTCAGCTGATTTTTTAAGGCCATCAGACTGAAGGTGTAGCTCAAGGGCAGAGTCCTTGACTAAGAGCAGAGGGCCCTGGGTTTCATTTCCAGCACTTCAAAATTAGGTTTGCCGACATAGGCCTTTTTTTTTTCTTTCTTCGGTGCTAGGCTCAGTACCAGGGTAAAACATACACTAGGCAAACACACTACCATTAAGCTAGCCCAAGCACTGGTTACCTTCTCTGTGCAGATTTTCAGAATCCCTTGGACTAGGTCGATGTCCTCAGTGTGATGAAGCAAGCCTAGAGTTTGGATATAGAGACACACGATCCAGAAGAGGCTGGCACTGAGCCTCGGGCCTGTCAAGAGATGGATAAGATGGAGCTCAAACTTCCTTTACAGAGACTGGCAGGTTGGTGGCGGTCCTAGCAGCAACCACTAAGGGAGAACACGGATATCACATGGAAACATCCCTTCTAAAAATGTAAAGAGCACAGGCCATTTGTGAGACAGTGAGTTCTCTGTCCTAGATGGGTTTAAACCAAGGATGCCCTGCCTCAGGAAGGCTCCGCTAGGAAGTCAGCTGGACCTGTTTGGTCTCTCTGCACCTTCCACACTCACTTCTTACAGGTTTGAAAGCAGTGTTGTTTGATGAGTGTGGTCTGGCCTAGAATTAAGTCCCTAAAAGGCAACCAAGAAGAGTCGTGCAGTCCCACCATGGCCCTGTGGGGTCCTCATTTGAGCGGGAAAAGATCCTTGGCAAACAACTAAATCAGGGGCCAGAGAAAAACGAAGAGCTTTGAAGAAGGTCACGTGGCTCAGTGGGTAAAGGCCACTACTCCCAAGTCTGAGGACCTGAGTTCCCTCCCAGGTCCCACGGGTGGAAGGAGGGAACCAACTCCTGGAAGTCATCCTCTGTTCTCCACAAGTACGCAGTGGTGTGTACACACATGCACACACATTTAATAAATATGCAGTGGCATGTCCACTCCACACACGTGCACACACATATAAATAAATAAATACATTTTTATTGCTTCACATTATTTTATCTTATTTTTATGCATATGAATATTTTGCCCACGTGTACGTCTGTGCACCACATAGGTGAGGCCAGAAGAAGGTGTTGGATCCATTGGAACTGGAGTTGCAGATGGTTGTGAGCCACCATGAGAGTGTTGGGAGATCAAACCTGGGTCCTGGGTCCTCTAGAAGAACAGCCACTGAACCTTCTCTCCAGGCCCTAAAAATAATAAATGAAATAAAATAAAAATTAAGAGCTGGGCACTTAAAGGCAGATACCTGAACCACAAGGCAGAAAAGTCTGCCCCGGAAAGCAGTCAGCAAGTGGACGGGAACCCCAGATACAGATCTAGGAGGCCCTCACCTCTGGAGTATGGATGGAGGGGACACTCAGGCAGAGGACAGATGTTTTTACCCACGCACTATTCTGTGTGTGTTCCTTCTGTCTCGGGGAAGAGACAGACAGAGACAGAGAGACAGAGACAGACAGAGAGACAGACCCAGAGACACAGAGACAGACCCAGAGACACAGAGACAGACACAGAGACAGAAGAGACAGACCCAAAGACACAGAGACAGACCCAGAGACTCAGGAGAAGCAGAGGTCGTGAAGTCAGCTCGTACTGAAAGAGAACCTGAGCCTGCATCCCAGTAGACCAGGGCCTGTCACAGGTTTAACTGTCTTGTGTCACACATCAGGACAAAGCATTTGGTCCAGGGCACAGATAAACACGCTGTAGCAAACCATCCCAACACATTCCTATTTCAGACAATCATCTCCGTGTGTTTTGTGATTCTGCCATTTGCATGACACTGGAAGACACATAGGCGCTGAAAGAGGCTGGGCGTGGTGGCACACACCTTTGATCCCAAGGCTTGCTAGACAGATCCAGGCTGAGTTCAGTGAGTCCCAGGACAGCCTGGTCTAGGCAGTGAATTCCAGATCAGTCAAGGCTACATAACATCTCAAAAAAAAAAAAAAGAAAAAGAAAATTGAAAGATTGTGTTGTTCATGCCAGACAGAGGTCAGCATGTTAAAATATAGGAAAATGCCAGGGGCAAGTTTGAGAGAGGGAGGGAGCATTTGGTGGAACAGCCTGCAATCCCAGCACTGCTAAGGCAGAAGGAGGAGGAGCCAGTCTGCGTCCACATAGTAAGTGCCTGGCAAAAAACAAAAAGAGGAAAACTTATTTTGACTTAGGACTTAGTTCTAATCTCTTGGCCCATTGCTCTGGGGCCTGCAGTGAAGCAGCCCCTTGTAGTAAGAGCAGCTGGAACTCAGAAGAGCAAGGATGCCCTGGGAACGAGAGGACGCAGTGGGCAGCGGCGTGTTTAATACCAAGCGCCAGGATTTCAATACAAAGATAATAAAGATATGAAGGACCTGGGAAAGTTGTAAGCAAGCGTGTGGTGTGATCACATCTGCATTTTAAAAACTAACTAGTGGAGCCCAGAGCCCTTCTTTGTATCACCTGAGACCCAAAAGCCACACCCAAACTGTCTGCAGACAAACAGTGGCCAGACTGATGCTCAGAGAGCCCGGGGGCCTTGGGCAGGGCTGGTTCTGCGCTCTCATTCCCACAGCCGGCAGCAGAGGTCCTCCTGCAGGAACAGGGGCTCTGGGAGAGCAAGACTACAGAGCCATGGGCTGAAGCACAAGACAGCATCGGAGGGCTGTAGATCCTCAGGTCAAAGGGAAGATGAGACCTGCTGTTGCCAGAATAATGCTTTAAAAAAGAAATCCCGCCGGGCGGTGGTGGCGCACGCCTTTTATCCCAGCACTCGGGAGGCAGAGACAGGCGGATCTCTGTGAGTTCGAGGCCAACCTGGTCTACAAGAGCTAGTTCCAGGACAGGCTCCAAAGCCACAGAGAGACCCTGTCTCGAAAAACCAAAAAAAAAAAAAAAAAAAGAAAAGAAAAGAAATCCCTCCATGGTGGATGAAATGCCTCAGCGAGTAAAGGCACTTGCCATGAAGACTGAGAACCTGAGTTTGATCCTCAGAACCCATGTGGGAGAAGGAGAGATTGGCTCCTGCAAGTTGTTCTCTGGCCTCTACACACATGCTGTGGTATGTTCACACACATATACATACATGTAGAGACAGACAAGCAGACAGATGATAGATAAGTCGGTAAATAAACAGATTATAGATAGGTAGGTAAAAATAGATTATAGATAGATAGAAAGATAGATAGATAGATAGATAGATAGATGATAAGTAAGTAAATAAACAGATTATAGATAGGTAGACAGATGATAGATAGGTAGGTAAAAAATAGATTATAGATAGATAGATAGATAGATAGATAGATAGATAGATAGATAGGATGAGAGAGAGAGAGAGAGAGATAGATAGATAGATAGATAGATAGATAGATAGATAGATAGATAGATAGATACATGCATACATACACACATACATACATAGGTAGGTAGATGATAGGTGATAGGTAGGTCGGTAGATAATAGATTATAGGTAAGTAAGTAGATAGACAGGCAGATGGACAGATATAAAAATGAAAAACAATTAATAATCCCTCCAGCTCTAGAGACGAAGCCTACCATTCCATGGTGTGTGCTCCAGGACTGGGCCAGGATACAGGCAAATGTGAGTCACAAGATAAAGCCTCTGTCACAGCTGGAGACTGAGCAATAAGGAGCCAGCTATAAGAAAGGCCATTCCGCCTCTGCAGCCAGCACCTTGGGTGAGCACACTCACTGCAGGGTCTGCCCTTTCTCCCAGTCACTTTGACATGTCAGAGAAGACAAAGGAATTCTTCCTGCCAAACACAACTCCACTTGATTCAAGAAAACCTGTAGTTCCAGAGATGGAAGCAGAACACCTGATCCCAGTCATTCCAGGCCAGCCTAGTCTAGACAGCAATATCCTGTCAACAAAAAGGAAAAGGAAAAGAAAAATATTTGTTTTTAATATATTCTAATCCTAGTAAACAGCAATTTTCGGCTCATTCAAAGGGTCTAGGCTCCTCGGTACCCTCTACCCTACAGTACCCACGCCTTGTGTTTTATCAAAATGTCTATGCAGTGAATGGGTTTGATGGCTCCCATGGATGCTGTGCCCGATGACATACTGATGATGACACCAGCTGTCCCTGCACATCTGACAATACCAGCTAGCTGCAGTGGGGTAGGAAACACTGCTGAGGCCTCTTGGGATGCATACAAGAACATCCTGTTTCAGGATTGGTGGGCATGGACATTCTTGCAGTCTAGGGAAAAGACTAGAAAGTGCAGGAACACTGGAGTGTTCGTAGGTGTCTTTTTTTTTTCTTTTTTGGATTTTCGAGACAGGGTTTCTCCGTAGCTTTTTGTTAATGTCCTGGAACTAGCTCTTGTAGACCAGGCTGGCCTCGAACTCACAGAGATCCACCTGCCTCTGCCTCCCGAGTGCTGGGATTAAAGGCGTGCGCCACCACTGCCCGGCTCATAGGTGTCTTTGAAAGGTTTTGCAAAGGATACATAGGAGTGGAAAACTAAATTGTCTGTAGCATGCAAGGTGAAAAAATTATGTGGGGAAAAAGGTAGTCTGGTGGATTGAACTCCCTACTGTCAATCACTGCTATGGGTAGCGGTGGAGAAGCTCTTTTGTGCACCAGACATTGCCCAGAGACCTCTAGTACCAGTTGTCTAGAGCACAGAAGGGCCAAGATACTTACAGATGGTGCCAGAGGTGTGTCCTGACCTTTGAAGCCCAAGCATGAATTCTTGGAACGCAAAGGTGACCTGGGATGTCCCTCACGTCTCTGTTAGAATGTCATCCCTCCCAAGGAGCTTATTCCAAGTGCTGTTCATGTCTAGCCTTAATCTTTTACATCATTGGTCACCGTCACAATAGCCTCTCCATTTTGTCTTAAGGCTTGTTTGCTGCCTATTGGCGCTTATTTTCTATGGTGATTTCTTGGACCAGAGTCTGAACCCCAAGTGTGTCCTCCAGCAACCGACACTGACATTGTGAGAAGCATCTCCTGACTTTGTAGAAGTAAAGTTAGTAACTGCGATGGAAAGGGGGCTTAGGAGGATTATGGGAATTGTCCTAACTTGGAACACAGTCTCCACCCACTCCACAAATAGAAGTGAAAAGACCTCCTGATTGGGATTAACTGGGTTCTTTACCTTGAAAATCCTTTCTAAATATTAACCTACACTCTCAGTTCTCTGGCTAAGCTCATTTCCAGTTAACAGATGGAGAAGTCATCACAATCCAGGGTGGAGAAACAGCCGTTGGCAGCTGCTGTCATTAAGGTGGATGTCTAGCCACTCACAGGATCCCAGAGGCAGCAGTGAGCTATGGCCTCAGGACTTGGATGGCTGGCTCTTTTCACTCTCTCGCAAGGTGTGGGCTCAGCAGGAATCCACGGCCCCATTGAAGCCCCGAACCACACAGTTGTCTGTCCTCTTCTCCAAGTCGGAGGCCAAATTCCACACCAATATCAGCCAAGCACATATTGCATACTGGAAAACATGCTGGGAGCACTGGTGGAGGGCTTGGGGGATGGGAACACAGGTTTGGACAGCACAAACAAGAACCAAAGGCAAGGCCATGGTGGCGCCCAACCTGGAACCCCTGCAGAGAGCCTACACGACTTCCGTGTCTATTCTGATTTACCATCAGCCTTGGGATCTTAGAGTAGTAGAGATTCTTCAGCCAGAATTGAACACTAAGGGCTTCTGGGAATTAAAGGTAGATTCTGAATTTGCATCATTTCCCACGCCAAGTGTGCACTGGGTCCCTAAATGCACCTGACTCTCACATGTCCCAGGAGTACCCATTCCCTAGTTAGTGATGAAAATGCTAACACCTAACATTGCATGGCCCCCACTCAATTCTGACTTTTCCCTTTAGCCAGAGAGACCTGCAGTAGGAAACCTGCAGTGTCACCAGCCAGCCATCCAACACGTGTTTCTGTGCACATATGAGGTGCACTGAGTGCTCAGGAGAAGATTGCATGTGTGCATGGACATACAAGGGAACATGCATGCATGTGAGGGCCAGGGCGCAATCACTCTCCTTTCACTTCGTGAGAGGGGGTCTCCTCACTGAACCTAGTTCATCCACTCAGGCCGACGGGCCAGGAGTTGCAAGGATCTGCCTGCCTCTGCATCCTCTCCACCAGCACCCCAGCTTTTTACATGGGTTCTAGGGCTCTGAACTCAGGTCCTCACGCTTGCGTGGCAAACACTTCATTGACTGAGCCACCTCCCCAGCTCCTTCAACAAGTGTTACCTGAGTTGCCATAGCAAGGCGCTGGGTATAAGGGGGTAAACAGATCTTTTACATCTCTGCTGTGTGTCACCTGGAAATAGGATCAGTTTGGGGGGAATACATATTTGATGGCTATTGGAGGCCATCCATGGGAAGGAATTTAAATGAACCCCCACGTCTGTCCTACTCGACTGTAACCCCCAGGATGACACAGCCTAGAGTCACCCAAGAACCTCTCTACTGAAGGAGTCCCCAGATCAGATGGGCCTGTGCCTAGTGGGGGATTGTCTTGATTGTTGATTGATGTTATAGGGCCCAGGCCACTGTGGGTGGCGCCATTCCCTGGGCTAGTGGTCCTAGAATGTATGGGAAAACTAGCTAAGCAGGAGCCTGCAAGGAAGACAGCAAGCAGCCTCCCTCCATAGCGTTTGTGTGTTTGCCTTTTGTTTTTATGTATGTGTGCTTGTGTGAGTTTAAGTGCCCTGCAGGAGTATAGGATCCCAAGGAGCAGAAAAGGACATCCAATCCTCTAGAACTGGAGTTTCAGGTGGAGAGGAGCCATGATGTGGTGCTGGGACTTGAACCTGGGTCCTCTGGAAGAACAATTAGTGCTCTTAAGCAGCCAGCCATCTTTCCAGCCTCATCCTTCATGGTTTCTGCTTCCAGATTCTGCTTGATCTTGCCCTGATCTTTCTCAATGGCAGACTGTAACCTGGAACTGTAAGGCAAATAAACCCGTTTCTCCTCTAAGTTGCTTTCGGTCAAAATGTTTTTATCACAGCAATAGAAAGGAAGCTATGACCAGTACCCACGCTGGGTTCCTCAGACCCAGCACCCTAGCTTGGCAAGCATTGATTGGCGCTCTTGGAGGCAGAGGAGGAGAAACGCTGTTTTAATTGCTCCTTGACTCACCAAGCCTCAAAGATCCTGGGACACACTGGAGGAATTCGAATTACATGCCCTTCAGACCTCTCTAGAGACTTCAGGCGGAAACCCCCTGAAGCAGCACACCGCTCGGGTGCCAGCCAGGAGCTCTGGCAGATGCGCAGTTCCGCACAAAGCCATGCAGAGCAACGGAGCCGCGTGCAGCTGGGTTAGGGGTGGGAGGGGAGCATGGGTCTCCCAGCCGTCCAGGTTCACTTGCGGCTGCACGAACACCTGTGTCTGCAGACACAGGGCGCTTTGTTCTCGCCATGGGTGGCTCCGTGTCTGTTTCCTGAAGACAGGTCACTAAGGAAGGTTGAAGTCGCTCTTCCATTTCACTGCGGGGTGTTTTCTGTGGTAGCCTTCTCCTTCAAAAACGCACTGCGTGTAACACACCTGCTTCCCATTTATTCAGAAACAGCATTCCAGAGCAACAGACTCTGCCAGCTATGGGGTGGGGTTGGGGGTCATTAGGGCTCAAACCCACCAGCCACAGAGCCCAAAAGAGCACTAGTCTATCCAGGCTATCTTAGCTACTTTTCCCACCGCTGTGACCAAACACCCCAAAAAGATCAAGTTGGAAGATTCAGGAAGGTTTACTTACTCTGGCTTGCAGTTTGAAAGGACATGGCCCACTATGATCAAGGCAGGGTAGTGCTGAGGCAGGGGACCAGTGAGTGAGTGAGGCAGCTTGATTATGTTTCAGTGGATTAGGTAGCGAAGAGCTCAGGCAGGAACCCAACCAAGATATGACTTACGAGTCCTGCATCTATGGCTCTATGTCTACCAGCTAGACCCCATGTGCAAAGGGAATCCCAGCTTCACAAAACAGCACCCCCAGCTGGGGACCCAGTATTAAAAACCCATGAAACTGTGGTGAAAGACATCTGGCATTCAAAACATTACCTCTAAAAATCCACCTTAATATTTGCATTTAAATGGTATTCTTCAGAAGGATTACAAAGATTTGCACAAAACCCTCCAAGCAGAACAGACTACCTATCACAAGCCACTATAAGGATAACGTAAGAAGATGGGCTCAAGAATCAGAAAGACGCCGGTTCAAAGCTTAACTCTGCCACTTACAAGTATGCAACCTTGGACGGCTTAGCATCCTGTCTCCTGATCTATGATAGATAGTAGAACATCAGGATTCCCAAGGTGATTGAGGACACTGGTGGCAGTGAGTGGAATCCCACGACACACAATGGCCTCTGGACAAATGAGCTGCTATTTTTCCCCCATAGCTTGTCTTCCCCACCCACCTACAGAGAAGTGAAGCTTCAATGCTTCTGTGGGTGAAGTTCTTTCTTACTGTGCATGACCTGAACCAGACGGCCTTGTCCAAAGTTTTTACAGCTTGAGTCTTCTAAAATTGGGGGTTGTACCATGGAAAGGGCTTGGCAGGCAAGCTCGACTGGACAGCCTGCCTATGAAACCCATTGTTTCTCCCCCACATAGCTGAATGGCTCTGTCTCCCACACGCCTCTCTCCGTACCATCACATGTTGCTGACCTGCTGGCCTGTAGCTAAGAGGAACGCAGGCTCTGGTCACTGAACATGGTTCCTGCAGCCGCAGGCCCGCCAGCTCGGCTACAGCTGTGGCTCAGAGGCAGGATGCAGAAGCAATGCTTTTTGGCAGGTTTACCCGGCTCCTGTTGTGGGAGGAGAAAGGCTGAGGCTCTTTCCAGCACCCAGATTTCTGACAGCATATGCAGGAAGGAAAACGTCACTTTTAAGAGGAGACAAATTCAAGAAAGATACTACTAACATGGGCTGGAGAGATGGCTCAGAGGTTAAGAGCACTGACTGCTTTTCCAGAGGTCCTGAGTTCAATTCCCAGCAACCACGTGGTGGCTCACAACCATCTGTAATGAGATCTGGTACCCTCTTCTGGCCTGCAGGCATGGAGGCTGAACACTGTGTACATAATAAATAAATAAATTTTAAAAAAAGATATTACTAAAAAAGATACTACATGAAATATTTTATACCCGTTTCTGACTGTTTTCATGCACCCTCCCATCCATCCATTCATCTACCTACCTATCCATCCATCTACCTACCTACCTAGCCATCCCTCCCTAACTCCCTCCCTTTCTCTCTCTCTCTCTCTCTCTCTTTCTCTCTCTCTCTCTTATTTTATTTATTTATTTGGGGGGGGGGTGTTTCAAGACGGGGTCTCACTACGTATTTCTGACTTTCCTGGAACTCTTTATGTAGATCAGGCTGGCTTTGAACTCACAGAGATCTTCCTGCCTCTGCCTCCCGAGTGCAGGGATCAAAGATGTGCATCCCAACACCCAGCTAACATTGACCTTTCCTGATCATTGACTCGTGATGTCTGCTTTACACAACATGTCTGCCTTGTGCATGAAACTCAGACAGAAAACCCTGGGCCCTTTTCTCTGAGCTGCAGGCCAGTGTGACGCAGGAGAGGCAGCTAGCCTCCTTTCTGCTGCATGCGGTACTCAGCGAGAACAGACAAGATTTGTACTGCAGAAGGCCGTCTCCTCTGTCTCTGCTGGACTGGCATTCACTGCAAAAGTGAACGAGCAGCGGCCCGGTTACTAGGGAGCTAGAAGACCTTCACGACCACTCCTGGGCAGACAAGAGACAGCCCCCACTCATGCTTTTCCACAGTAGAGTCCAGCCCAGAGGAATAGCAGCTTTGCTGAGCTGTACCCGTGCACCATGTAGTTCATCTATTTAAGGTGTGAAATACATTGACTTTCACATATTCCAGCTGAGCTATCACCCCATACTCAACTTCAGGGCGACTGTATCGCCCTGAAAAGAAAGTCCCCAGCCTCAGCCACCGTCTGTGCAACCACCATTCTGTCTCCATGAATTCACCTATGCTTGTTGTCACGTCACGGGATCATATGTGTTCGACGTTGTCTGCCATTTAGTATCACGTTTTCAAATTTAATCCCTGTTAGGGCAGGCACCTCACTCATTTTGTTATCTATTATCCTATTATAGAGGTGTGTTGGCTGAAGCCGCTTGCTCATTCCCGGCTGCCCAGACCACGAAATAATCACTCAGAAACTATATTGTTTATAATACTGCTTGGCCAATAGCTTTAAGCATATTGCTAGCTAGCTCTTATATCTTGAATTAACCCATTTCTATTAATCTGTGTATCACTGCGTGGCTGTGGCTTACCAGCAAGGTTCACATCTGTCCCTGGCAGTGGCTACATGGTGTCGCCTTGACTCCTCCTACTCTCTCTCTATATATATATATCTCTTCCAGCCTGGCTATGTTCTGTTAAGCCATTGGCCTAAAGCAGCTTCTCCATTAACCAATAAAAGCAACACATATACAGAAGGACTTCCCACACCATAGGTGTCTGTTCATTCGTGGCTTGACAGACAGCCTGGTCGGTTCTTCTTCTTGGCTACCCTAGATATTGCTATTGGACTATTCTTTATTGTTCTTTCTTACTCCAGGACTGGCTGTTGCTAACCTCATCCAGGCCTGTTCTTTAACACTCTGAAGCCCTGACTGGTGTCGAACTAGTGATATAGACCGGGCTGGCCTCAAACTCACAAAGGTTTGCCTGCCTCTCTGCCTCTTCCTTTCCCTTCCTTTCTCTC
>JABTXL010006712.1:23057322-23092094 GCA_025134845.1 Neodon shergylaensis | reverse complement strand
CTCTCTCTCTCTCTCTCTCTCTCTCTCTCTCTCTCTCTCTCTCTCTCCTCCATACCCCACCCTGTCTAATATACCCCCAAACCGCCATCTGCCATCTTTCATTTACGTTCTATGGCTCTCTTCCCTACCCACCCCATTTGCCCTCTCCAGTCTCGGGAGTGGAAGGGCACCTCAAGGCCTTGTGTTCTGGTCCTGACATGGTCTCTCTGAAGCTTCATGGGTTGAAAACTGGTTCTCTAAAGCGATGCTGTTGGGAAATGGGTCCTAGTGAGAGATCGTACGTCACTGGGGCCTTTTCTCAGAAGAGATGGTGGGACTCACAAGTGTTTCTTCTCTGGGTCACAGTGTAACTCCTTGTTCTAGCGTCTGCTGTTGACTTTCTTACCATGAAATGCTGCAGCCCAGGAGGCCCTTGCCATACAGCCAGGCTGTGTGATTAGAACTTCAAACTGCTCAACACAAGCTAAATCAGCCTCTTTCCCTCATGAGTAGCCTGTGTCTAGTACAGTGGCAAGGGAGGGGGCAGGGGGAACCAATTAATAAAGCACTGTCCCTCCTTGAACAAACCAAACACTGCGACATTTCTTCACTGAATCCTGCTTCCCACATCCTGATGTGAGCCAGGTCTCTGGTCACACCTCACTATACTCAAATAGTACCTTCCCATCCTGGTTGACATACACGGTCATGTTGTAACCCCACAGCCTGAGATCATCACAAAAATCTACTCTGAGGCTGACACCCACAGGAGGAAGTGGGCGAGAAGGAAAGGTGGGAAGAACAGAAACTGGCTGCAGATTAGGTGATCTATCTTCGCTTGAAGTTTTACAAAATGATGTTGGTCCCTGTCTGGGTTTACATTGACTTTATGCAAATGACCCTCTTCCTCACGAGAGCCGTTGGGCCATGTCTTCTTTGAGCTGAAAGTTCACTCTGAACATTGGAGAGAAAGGATTTGGGTATACGGGTTCCCTCTTTCGCAGGATTATTTCAGGATTCATGTGTCAGGGTGGTGACTTCACATGCCGTAATGGCACTGGATGGCACTGGTGGCAGGTCCATCCATCTATGGAGAGAAATCTGAAGATGAGAACACCATCCTGAACCACACAGGTCCTGGCATCTTGTCCACGGCAAATGCTGGACCAAACAAAAGCGGTTCCCAGGTCTCTTCTCTGCACCATCAAGACAAAGTGGCTGGATGGCAAGCATGTGGTCTTGGGAAGATGAAAGAAGGCATGAGCATCATGGAAGCCATAGAGTCTTCTGGTCCAGGATGGCAAGACCAGCAAGAGCACCATTGCCGACTGTGGACAACTCTAATTCTTTTGGGCTACAGGTATCTTTACCCACCAGACCATTCCTTCTGTAGCTCAGGAGAAGATTCCCGTCCCATCTGCTATAATCTTTGCTCTCACTGAAGATTTGGGGGTTCCATATTTTCCTCATTCCCTTCCAAGTCTAGACAGATTGCAGAATTAAGTTATGGTTATGAATAAAAACTAAATAGGGAAAAAAATGTAAGAATTTAGACTTGGAATTGGGCATGATGGTGCACACCTTTAATTCCAGCACTTGGGAGGCAGAGACAGGCAAGTCTGCAAATTTGAGATCTACAGAGCTAGGTCCAGGACAGCCAGGGCTATACAGAAAAAAACGTGTCTTGGGAGAGAGTGGGGGAAGGAGGGAGAGAGAGTTTAGAAGCAAACTTCACTCAACATGAAGCTCAAGGACCTCTTTTAGAGTTTAAGAGAAAAAAAATAGCATAGGTTAGGTGCCAGTCCCAGCAGTTGTCAGATGGAGAGAAAGTGACCCTTTTTAAGTCAGGCACAGACTAAAAATAGACGGATTATTAAGGAAGAAAAAATAAAGTTTTGCGAAGGAGAAAAAGCACTTTCAAGAACACAGTGGTGTAAGGAGAGCCCAAAAGCACTGAGCCATGTGGTATATGGTCTTGTCTAGTTCTCTCTCTCTCTAAAAGGCCAAACAGGTGTGAACCATGCTGAACCAGAACAGCTACGGAACCATAAGCAGTGGTTCCAGTCCCCGTGAACACCTTGTCTAAATAAAAGGTCTCCCCTGTTTGAAACATCATCAACACACGCCACAATAAATGCAGCCTTTTTTTAATGGAATTTGTGTAAAGTGGGATTTGAAATTGATAAATCCCACTGAAGCATTACACTAAGTCTTGGGCTGTCTGTCACATCCCCTGACCTGATGATGTCCAGGACCTCCAACAAAATCACAGGGACACAGTGAAATAACCCAAGGACACAAGCGTTCCCCAAGGCAAGACGGTGCACACCCATCCGCAAGCTAGGGAACTGTGTTTCATTGGAATGCTATTTGATTTCACGCCGGTGCAGTTTGAGGCCACAGAACAATCTAAAATGCAGGTGAACTGCTCATGAGTATGTCTCAATATTACATTTCTTGTCTTAAAGTAAATTCTAAAATTGTGCCTGTGTCAGGTCCCACAAACCTGACTGTGTCTATGCTTGGTACTTGGGTCTCCAGCCAAAGTGGGGGGGGGGGAGATAAATGAGGAGGAGACACATTTTTTCTACCAATGAAACAAAGCAAAATAGGAAAATATGTATTTATATTTATAAATTCCAAATGCAGTCCTATACATCTAAAGGCGTGTCTGGGTGGATGGTTCTCACTTCAGGCATTCGTGTCATCTGCCTGACCCCTGGGAGCACCTAAGTCTGAACATCAGAAACTGTGGGTTTGAGTCCGAGGCCCGCGGTGGAAAAGAACAGCTAGAATGAGCATGCGCGAGCCTACAGCAACCGTGAGGTTACGCAGAGTCCCGTGTAAGCTGGAGACCAGGGATGAATACGTTGCCGTTGCAGAGCAGAGCAGCCGCCCCGCATCACACAGCATCAGGCTGGTAGTTGGTCATGTAACCAGCTTCTTTCTTCGGGGAGTGATAAAAATGATCTATGTTTGCCTTAATCATACTGTTTCACTTTCAGAGCCATAAATACACATTCAGCCACTAATCTCGCAACATTAGGCCAGGCCTGTGCTTAGGATGGGCCCTCCAGGTGCAGCATGCTCTCTGGCTTTTTTATAATGGCCTCCTGTGTGCCCCCCCCCCCCCCCCCGCTTACTTAGTTGGGGCTTCACCCCAGCCCCCTGGCGTCCATTTTTGAGATGATGGGCAAGAAAACTCCATTCCAAAGCTCCCTCCCCTGGGAGTTGCCTCAGTCCAAACTCCACCTCCAAGAAAGCCCGCCGAACAGTGACCCCTCCCCAGGGAGGGTCAAGACCACTCCCACAGGCTGTTTAAACTGCCCCCCAAAAAATAAACACGTGCTCTCCCCTTTTTCCTCTTCAGTGGTCGGTCCGGTCCGCCCCCCCCCCCCCGCCGCCGCCGCCGCCGGGTTTTCTCGGGGCCACCCAGGAGTGCTGGCACCCATTACACCTGTGTGTCTTTTAATTCGATCTGATTTGGTCTGATTGGGATTATTTGCGTTGGCAGAGAGGTTTGTTGGCCAGGAAATACTTAACACCGCTCCTGCTCGTCACTTGCCCTCCTGTGCTAAAGGTGGAAGACCGACGATGGCGTTCCATTCCAGCAACCCAGGAGCAGAGTGTGCCAACCTTCTTTAATACATTTATTATACACACGCGCGTGCACGCGCGCGCGCACACACACACACACACATATAGTTGTGCCTAGTACCCTACCACTTCCCCCTAAAAATAAATATTAGCTTTCTTTTTATTCATATGTATGTGTGCTGTGTGTGTATATGCTTGTACGAATGGGTGCCTACAGAAGCTTTAAGAGGACGTGGGATTCCATGGGGCTGGACTTACAGGCAGCTGCCTAACATGGGTACCAGTGACTGAACTCAGGTCCTGTGAAAGAACAGCAAGTGCTTCTAAGCCCTGAGCCATTTCTCCAGTCCCATTTGTGATTTCTATTACAGTTGCTTCACCAACACCTGATAGGAGAGCAATTTCAAGTGATTGTTCTAGTTTCTCTTAAGCCATCAAAATCATCTTCTTCAAAATAGCTCTACCCTAATTGTCGTCAGAGAACCTTCACCCGGGAACTGACAGAAGCAGATGCAGCGATCCACAGCCAAGCACTGGACCGAGCTCCGGGAGTCCCGTCGAAGAGAGGGAGGAGGGGTCATATGAGCAAGGAGTATCAAGATCATGACCAGGAAACCCACAGAGACAGCTCACCTGAGCTAGTGGGAGCCTGCACGGGACTGACCTTGGCCCTCTGCACGGGAGCGACAGTTGCGTAGCTTGGTCTGTTTGTTGGCCCCCTAGCGGTGGGGCCAGGACCTATCCCTGACGCGTACATGAGCTGGCTCTTTGGAACCTATTCCCTAAGGAGGGATGCCTTCCCCAGCCCTGATGCAAGGGGGAGGAGCTTGGTCCTGCCTCTTGACGTGCCATGCTTTGTTGACTCCCATCAGAGGGCTTAGCCCTCCTGAATAAAGACTAAGAAGAAACGGGGGAGGGGGGGCGGGGTAAATGAGAGGTGGGAGAGGGAACAGGAAGAGAAACTGTGGTTGGTATGTAAAATAAACAAAAACAAGAATCACTCTTTAGTTCTACTCCTGTGTGATCAGTGAATGTGATATTTAACGGAACTACACTCTGCCAAGGATGCATGGGATATGTAGACGCAGAAGCAAGCAGCCCATGTCCTGGATGGGTGCATGCCATTACTCCAGAGCGAGGCAGTCAGAGAGGAGCCCCTGGGTGACCCCAACACTGGTCAGAACTGGAGTATCAGAAAGCCACCAAGTGAGTGATCAGAAACCCTGACTTGGACAAGGCAATGAAAAGCCACATTCTAAGGATCAAAAAGCCTCACGTTAATTCGCCTCTTCCCTAAGGAGGGGACTTCAGGAAGTCCTTCCCCTCTTCCGGCCCTCTCACCTGTGTTACCACCCAAGGGACAGAAGAGAGCCCTATGACAGCTTCCTACTTCACTGAGAAACATGCAACAGGAAGTGGCTCCCAGGACCACGCCTCCCCATGCATGCACACCTCAGGCTGTTGCTATGGTGAAACAAATGACATTTCTGCCCAGAAAGCTACTTCAGATGCTTTACATACGGCAGTTCAAAAAATAAGAATATAAATACAAAATAACTTCTCATTTGTGTATGTGTGGTGTCCAGTATCAAATCCTCGCACATGCCAGGAGGGCACTTTGCCACTCTGCCCTAGCCCTGAGATAACTTAAATGTCTTCCTCTAAGGGGCATGAAATCCTTACATCCATCAGGAGATGACTTTCAATAACTCAGACATGACCACATATGTAAAATAATCCCAGGGAGGGGAGGACCCTTCTGATGGGATGTGGACCATTGCAGGCAGACTTGTAGAAGAATCAAACCAAGGATTGCAAAATCCCGCCTTCTGCTCTGCTCAACCCTTTTCTATCCCTGCTCTCAAGGTGGTCCAGAGTTCAGAGTCTTCATGTCGGTGTTCTTTTGTCCAGTGAGCAAGGTGCCCAGCTTCTCCCAGCCTGAAGCAATGCGGGACAGGGCTCTGCCTTATTCATTCATTCCTTTAATGTATGTGAGTGTTGTGTCTACATTATCTGTGCACCACATGCATGACCTCTCTGACAGAGGTCAGAAGGCAGCACTGGGTCCCCTGGAACTATAGACCAGCCTGAGCCATGTTGATGCTGGGAATCAAACCCAAGTCCTGAGAAAGGGCAGTCACTGCTCTCAAACATTAAGGTGTTTCTCCTGTTCCAGGGTCATGCCTCTTGATCCTCATGCAGCCCAAAGTTAGGATAATTCCTTCACCAGTCTTGAAGGTGAGAGAAAAGAAAGATGCAAACTTTTAATAAGTCTAGGCCCTCTGCACGGTAGTTGGTAACCTGAAGAGATTCTGACAAATTTTGAAGCGACGCCACACAGAGCAGATCTCATCTGAATTAGAAGTTGTCTGACGGTCCAGACTATCTGCTGAGGTTGACCTTTGCCAGGAGCAGCTAAGGACTTCCGCCCAACCCCAGGGTCTTCCCAGTGTCAGCGCCAACTCTGCAAGATGCACACATTAGCACAGCAAAAGCTTGCCCCTCCGGTGTGGCTGAAGGCCAAGTGTCTGTCAAAGTATTCGGATACCTGTAGGCACGAGATTCTCAAGCCCTCACTTTTTGGCTGGAGCCAACAAATACAATTAAATCAGTTTTGTCAAAGTCAAGATGAAGCCTTTTCCTTTATTGGGAAGGCACAAAAGCAGGTGGCTGATGGCTCCACAGAGCACAGGCAAATCGCTCTGGGTTTTCAAAACGAAGCATAAACGTCTGCTTTCCTTCACATCATTAGGAAGGGAACCTGAGTCAAATTGCAACATACATAATTTTATGATGTAGCCACGCTCAAAGACTACTGTGTTCACTTTTCATCTATCTATGTGAGCAAATTCTCATTTTTTCCACATGGATCGTAGCACTAATCGTAAACTGTTATCAGGTTTTTACATTTATTCTTACTTTTACTTTTTTTATTCTTTATTTGCCTTCTGTTATTTGCTTTTCCCTCCCTTTTAAACTTTTTTATTTATGTGTGTGCAAATGTGGTATGTGTGTCTGTGTTCACGTGTGTGCACATACATGTACAAGTGCCTGTGCACATGTATGAATATGGAAGCCAGGGTGTACTTCTCAATGCCCCTCCACTTCTTGGGACAGGGGACAGGGTCTCTCAGTGAACCTCGAGTCCACTAGTTCGATAGATTGTTTAGCCACTAAATCCCCAGGGTTGTCTGGTCAACCCCTCCCCAGAGCTGGGATTATGGGCAAATGTCACCGCACTAGGTTTTTTTCTTGGGTGCTGGAGATGTGAACTCTGAACCTTACATTAGCATGCCTAGTATTTTACCAACCAAGCCATCTCCCTAGCATCTTGCTATGCAGCCCAGGCTGGCCTGGAGTTCTAGATCCTCCTACCCCAGCCTTCCCTCCAAATGCTAGGATGATAAGTGGAATCCGCCACACCCAGTTCAGCTTTTCCTTCTCACGCTGCAAAACTAATACAGCATCATAATTTTAATTTCTTTTTTATTCTTCAAAAATTTTTTAAATGACCGTCCCCTTTGACATGTGGGAACCACAGACAAATAAAAACAACAGAAGATTGTCTTATCACAGAGAGCACCATTGTGGACATACATGGGTGTGTGATTTTCCTGTAGGAAAAATGAATAAGAACTCACTGTCTCTTGTTCCATCGTCTTTATATGTCTGTGTTTGCATGAACATCTTACGGCTGTGCCAGACATCAGTTGCTTGCCTGTATTTGATAATGCTCACCAAAAGATGTCTGTCCTGCCTCTAGGAAGGTATGCTTATTCTGAAGAAGGACCTTCGCGATGTAAGAAGAGAAATCTTAGACCCACTAGTGTGGTCCTTAAACCCAGCATCATTAAGAGAAAACAAGGATCGGCTGGAGAGAGAGCTCAGCAGTTAAGAGCACTTGGTCTTGCAGAGGACCTGGGTTCAATTCCCTACACAGCAGCTCATAATCATCCATAACTTCAGTTCCAGGGGATGCAACACTCACTTCTGATATCCATAGGTACCAGGCACATGTGTGGCATGCAGACATATATGCAAGCAAAACATTCATACACGTAAATAATTTTTTTTGAAAGAGGCATGGGGGAAGTATAAATAGAGGGAGTAGGGAAGTGGGAAGACCGGGTTTTCTCAGTCTGCTTGATGATGAGAACCCCACAGAGTCCATGACTTACAATAGCCAGAAATCTATCAGGCTGAAGGTTGTAGAGGTGAGAGGACCTTCTCGCTACATCATCCCCTGGCAGAAGGGAAAGGAAACGACAAGAGAGAGAGCCAGAGATCAAACCCCAGCCCCAAGCTCTTTAATCATCTTCACTGGATCATTTGTGACGGAGGACAGAGTGCCACGGCTCTTCCTTTCCCAAAGGTTCACATCATGGGGCTGGAGAGGCAGCTCAGCAGCTAAGGGTGCCCACTGCTCTTGCAGAGAACCCAAGTTCAGTTCCTACCACCGATGACTGGCAGCTCACAGCCGCCTGCAGCCTCAGAGCTGGGTGACCTGAGGATTCTGGCCTCAGAGGGCACCTGCACTCACCCACACACATATATGTAATTAAATTAATAATAATAACAAAATAATTATATATTTTTTTAAATCTACCTTGCAACACGGTTGTATTCAGGATTGTTCTCAACACGTATTTTGCGGACAACACATTTGAGATATAGTGTGTGTATACACACACACACACACAAGCCCAAGAAATGCCACAGCTCCCTAGAAGTCACCAGGAGCAAGAAGAGGGATGTAAAACAGTATGAGAACTGCCAATACCTTGACTTGGAGCCTTAGATTTAGGGAGGAGTAAATGCTTGTGCTTTGAGCCTCAGCCTTTGTGTGAAGTAATGAGAGCCACACAAATCTCACGGCCTACCCCCAAGCACTCACCTTCGCCCTCCTCATCAGCCCTCTGACCTCGATAAACACCATTCATAGGGCCCATGCCCCTTTATGAGTATTGTTAGCTCAGAGGCCAGCATTGAGGGATGAGGGGATGGGAGGAGCATTTCTTTCCCCTGAACTCTGATCTGTGATGCCCTTTTCCCCCAAGGGACTCTGTCTTTGTACCACCTTCTCTTGTTACGAATTTGGTGTTCCCCCCCCCCCCGCCACTGTAGTTATGTGTGTGTGTGTGTGTGTGTGTGTGTGTGCTTTTTACTCTTTGGGTTCTTTACTCCTTGACTTTTTTGGGGGATCCACCACCCCCTTCCAAGTAAATCACACAGGGAAGCTTATTCTTAGTTATGAATGCCCGGCCTTGGCTTGGCTTGTTTCTTGCCAGCTTTTCTTAAATTATCCTGACTACCTTTTGCCTCTGGACTTTTTCCTCTTCTTGCTTCTGTGTATCTTACTCTTACTCTGTGACTGGCTGACTGGCTGGCCCCTGTCCTTCTCCTCCCCTTGTTCTCTTGTTGCTCCTCCTTTTCCTCATTTCTCCTTCTATTTATCCTCTCTACCAGCCAGCCCCGCCTATTCTTGCTCCTGCCTCGCTATTGGCCACTCAGCTCTTTATTAGCTCATCAAATGTTTTAGACAGGCAAAGAATCACAGCTTCACAGAGTTAAACAAATGCAGCATAAACAAAAGAAACACACCTTAAAATAATAGTCTACAACACCGCCCACCAGCCAAGTCCCTTTGGTCCAGGTGCAGAAAGCAGCTTGGCTGATGTTTGGCCTAAGTTTTTGGTTTGTTTTTATATTTCCAGCTGACTGACACCGCATCTTAAATCACTTTTCCCACCACCATGTTAAACCAGTTCATTTGCTTGGTGTGTCCCCAACATTGATTCACAATGTACAAGTTAATTTAATCACCCTTTTGCTTTTGTGAGAGCAAGTGGCTCCAGCTTTTCACTCATAAACCGTGAGCGCCTTTGTCATCGAATCACCTGACCTAGCCATGGTTCTTTAAGGTAAATTTCTAGGAATACACTTATTTGCACAAACAACCTACAATCCTGATAATTTGTTGAATGTTAATAGTTAACGGTAGATGGTAATTCTTTAATAGCCTGTAGTAATTTTGGTCAGAGCTCCCAGCACATTGCCACAAGGCTCTCTGCAGAGCTGTATTAACTAATTTACACAAACCCAGCAGCAGAGGATAAGACTTCATGGGGTCCAAGGTCCAGGGGTCCCGGGCTTTAGAACCAAACGCAAATCCGTTCATTGTAAGAGAGGAGACATGAAATCTCCTTCCTGAGTGTCAAGTAGAGCTTTCTGGAATAGAGAAGCAGCTTAAAGGAGAGAGAGAAACAGAGCGACCCTTCTCCGGGATTATCAGTAGCATATCTGAAACTCCTTGTAATGGATGGCTTAGGCCAAGGACGGGGTGATTCCAATTAAGGAATTTTTGTAGCAAGGAGAAGGCAGCTGCGGGGCTGACTAAATGAACGGCTATCATTGTCTGAGATTAAAGCAGCAAGCCTTCAAATAGAGCATGCCTTGTTCAAAAGAACCTATTAAGAACACGCTGGAAACAGACATCACGGTATATGGGAGGGTTGTTCTAACCGTAGAGTTTGTGATTTCGTCCATGACGTTGACCTCATCGTGAGTGAATTATGATGTTTTCTGGGTCTCAGCCACAATCTCTCTCAATGAGCTCACCTCATCCTGATGAAATAATCGGTTCAGGTTCGCTGTTGCCATCTATCTGGGTGGACTGAGGAAGTACACCAAGTGTGCTAAGATTAATCTCGTTAGGAGGTGTTTATGATGAATGCAGAGAAACTGGATCGCAGTGAACTAGTCTATAATCTCAGAGTGGGTCTCTACTACCTAAAAAGCACTTATGTCTGACATTAAAATGCTCCTGCTGGAAACAACAGCACCAGCAATTCTGAAGAGCTGAACAGAGATGCAGACGGTCTGCTCTGAGCTGGACAGAGATGCAGACAGTCTGCTCTGAGCTAGTGTGCACTCTGAAAGGGCATTCTTAACATCCCAAGGAGGTGGTTTGTTCATTCATAAAATCCAAGTCTGAATGAATAAGAAAATTAGCATGCATTCGAGACCTGAAAGGGAAAGTATAGAAACTATAGGAAAGAGAAGTTGAAATGAAATTTGATATTTTCCCACCTCCGGCGCTTAGGATCAAACCCATGACTTCATGCATATTAGGCAAGCACTCACCACTGAGCGCTATTCCCAGGGATAAAATTTAAAATTAAAACGTACCATTCCAATGGCTAGTTCCAGCCTCAGAAAGAGTTCACCTTAAGCCTGGAGATATAGACCAGCAGGTGGAGTTCTTGGCTGGCATGTTTGATAGCCAGGTACAGTAGTGCATGCCTGTAACCCCAGTATTCGGGAGATAGAGGCAAGAAGATTGAAGTTCAAAGTCATCCTCATACATGAAAATTTGAGGCCTGTAAGAGTCTGTCTCAAAGAAAGAAAGAGAGAGAGAGAAAGGAAGAGAGGAGGGGAAGGGGAAAGAGAGGGAGGGAGGGAGGGAGGGAGGGAGGGATGGAGGGAGGGAGGGAGGGAGGGAGGAAGGGAGGGAGGAAGAGAGGGAGAGAGGGAGGGAGGACTAAAATTAACATCAAGAAAAACATCTTCCACCATGTATCTTTCATCTAGCTATCCATTCCACCCAGGATGCTGTTTAGAGACACAGGCTCAGTGAGTGATCTATACATATGCATATGTCACCATGAACCCCTTTATTCTGGATACTCACTGAAAGAATTACTTTTGTAAAAAGAAAGAAAGGCTAGGGAGATGGCTTGGTGGATAAAGCATAAGTATGAAGATCTGAATTTGGATCCCAAGGAACCACATAAAACCTGGATGTGATTGTACTCATTTGTAATCCCAGCATTCCCACAGTGAGATGTGACACAGACACAGGGGACTCCTTGGAAGTTCAAGGGCCAGTGGGGCACACACATTGTCTTGTCTCAAAAAAGTGGAAGGTGGGGCTGGAGAGATGGCTCAGTGGTTAAGAGCACTGGCTGCTCTTCCAGAGGTCCTGAGTTCAAGTCCCAGCAACCACATGGTGGCTCACAACCATCTGTAATGAGATCTGGCGCCTACCTCTGGCCTGTGGGCATACATGGAGGTAGAATGCTGTATACATAATAAATAAATAATTTTTTTTTAAAAAAAAGTGGAAGGTGGGTGGTGGTGGCGCTCACCTTTAATCCCAGCACTCAGGAGGCAGAGGCAGGTGGAACTCTTTTAGTTTGAGGCCAGCCTGGTCTACTAATCAAGTTCTGGGTCAGACTCCAAAGCTATACAGAAAAACCTAGTTTTGAAAAACCGAAAAGAATAAAGAAGAAAGAAAAAGTAGACGGGAAGGACCACTTTTCAAAGTTATCCTGTAACCCCCAGACAAACACAGTGGCACGGACATGCCTACACTCACATGTATGACCAGACAAGCATCATACGAACACTCAAAAGTTTATTTTTTATTTAAGAAAAGAAACACAGACTGTTTTAGTTAGGTTACTATTGCTGTGATGAAACACCATGACCAAAGAAACTTGGGGAGGAAAGGCTTTACTCGGCTCACTCTTCCACAGCGCTGGTCATGACTGAAGGAAGTCAGGACAGGAACTCAAACAGGGCAGGAAGCGCAGACAGGAGCTAATGCAGAGGCCATGGAGGGGTGCTGCTGACTGATTTGCTCCCCATGGCTTGCTCAGCTCTCCTGTAGAACCTAGGACCACCAGCCCAGGGATGGAACCATCCACAGTGGACTGGGTCCTTCCCCATCAATCACTAATCAAGAAAATGCCCTACGGTCAGATCGTATGGCGGCATTTTCTCAACTGAGAGTCCCATCCTTTCAAATGGCTTTAGCCTGCATCAAGTTGACATAAAACCAGCCAGGACACAGATTTAGGAGTCAACTCTAAGGGTTGAATTCTTGACCTGTATACTTCATTGCACCTTACCTTGAAAATGTTACTTGAATCTTCCATGACTTCACTTTCTAACCTGGGGGATGAGGCTACTACTTAGCCCCTACATTGAGATGCGGTTGGGGGCCTGAGGAGGTAAAATGTGCAAAGAGCTTCAGAAAATCATGGCACACGGTAGAAACTAAGTACATGTCCCTGCTTGTCAATATATATATATAGCTCTGGCACACAAGACAGTCAGTACCAGCCCCGGTGTCCCGATGAACAGGTATTCGTATAGTCTGGGGTGATAAAATGAACCTAAGTGAGAAACAATCTTTCATAAGAAGAAGAAAGACGCAAGAAGGGAGAAGTCTCCAGGGAGCAAATAACATTTGCAGGTGGCTCCGCCTGGCTGGAGTAGCTCCCGGGAGTCTTCTTGGGGGAGCAGAGAGCATAAAGTCAAACCCAGGATGGATCCTTTCTGCCAGACTGATGAAGCTGAATTGCATCCTAAAAGCCCACAGGAATGCCCTGAAGGATTTTCAAATAGCCTAGCCTCAGAAGAGTTAACAGCCCAGAACCCCAGAATCCCGCCCCCCCCACCCTCATCCTTACTGCATCTGAAAGAAACCCCACTCTATTTGCTTTGGGGATCTTGAAAATATTTGTGAGCAGGCTTGTGAGGGACTCGAATTGCGAACCTCCCCCCGCCCCCCCAGAAGCAGTCCTGATGATTCTGTGGAGGTAACTGGATAGATGTTAAGGGCTAGCTGACTGGGGCTCTGCCGATTGTATTTCTTAACTGCAGCCCCTGATGTGAATGGGTCTTTTGTAGCATTTGGAGCAAGCCACTTGGCCGGGCTGTCAGGCTGATGCAAGGGTAATCGGCAGATTTATTTGAGGACACGTGTTTATGGTCCTAAATGGCTGTTCTAAACGGGGTCATTATCTGACCTTTTTTTTTTTCTATTTTCTATTTTTTTTTCTATTGCCATAAATGTCCCCCTAAAACATGGAGACCCGCAATAAGTCCATCGTGTTTCCTGGACCAGACTTGGAGGCAGGATTTATGCTGCCTCCAGTAATGTCTTCTGCATGCTTAAGCACAAAGTCCTCTCTGGATGCTCTGTGAAATGTTTCCAGGTAGGACACAGGCAGACAGGAGCGGGAGGTCCATATTTGCTAAATTATCAGGGCTCACCAGAGGGTGAAACCTGCCTTGATTCATAACATGCAGCACGAGAGAATAAATCATAAGTAAACACACTGGGTGGGGCTGGGGGTGGGGGTGGGGGTCGGAGAACATCCGGTTTCTTCTGGATCTGAGTCCTGCCCACGCGAGTGGAGCCCTCCGATCTCAAAGGGAGGCTACAGCCACGTCGGAACCCTCTCAAGGGGAACTCTGAAGACTACGTGTGGCCACACCTCCTGCAGAATGGAAACTCTTGGTTTCCATGGCTCTGCGTTCTCGTCTGCAAATAGACTTTGGGACACAGAGGCTTTGAAATTCCTTACGAAATTCCTGTGCCAAACCCCAAAATACTTTGCCATGTGTTCTTGATTGGCTTGTGTGACTCTGAAGTTTGCACAACGGCAATGGGAACAGACTCTTAAGAAACTGACCCTTTTAAGTATTTAAAAACTGAGCCTCGGATGTGGAGGCATAAGCATGTGTATACATAAATACAGCAAATATCACACAGGTGTGGCAAAAACCCCGTATTTGCACACATTTAAGAGGAAGGGGAATGTGCTATTTTTAAAGATGGAGCAATTACAGAATTCTTACATGTGAGGAAAAATGTATCATTTATACTAGCTTAATGTGGAGGGGCTAGAGAGACGGCTCGGTGGTTAAGAGTACTAGCTGCTCTTCCAAAGGAGACTCAGTTCCCAGCATCCACAAGACAGTAACAAACATCTGTAACTCCGGTGCCAGGGGGTCTGATGACCGCTTTGGGGCTCCATAGGCACGAGGGATGCAATTCATGCATAGGTATATGTCCAGACAAAACACTCAGACACATAAAAACATATAATTTTTTTTTAAAAAAAGAAGACATATGTGGATTTCTGGGTGGGAAAGATTCTATTTCTCTGTCTAGACATGGGTAAAGATCTCAAGAAAGGTTGTGTGACCCCGCAAATGACAAAGGTCTGATCTCCAAAATATATAAAGAACTCAAGAAACTAGACTCTAAAAGGCTAATCGACCCAATCATAAAATGGGCACTGAGCTGAACAGAGAATTCTCAACAGAAGAAGTTCAGATGGCCAAAAGACACTTAAGGTCATGCTCAACTTCCTTAGCGATCAGGGAAATGCAAATCAAGACAACTTTAAGATACCATCTTACACCTGTCAGAATGGCTAAAATCAAAACCACCAATGATAGCCTTTGCTGGAGAGGTTGTGGAGAAAGGGGTACACTCATCCATTGCTGGTGGGAATGCAAACTTGTGCAACCACTTTGGAAAGCAGTGGGGCGGCTTCTCAGGAAATTCGGGATCAACCTACCCCTGGACCCAGCAATACCACTCTTGGGAATATACCCAAGAGAGGCCCTATCATACAACAAAAGTAAATGCTCAGCTATGTTCATAGCAGCATTGTTTGTAATAGCCAGAACCTGGAAACAACCTAGATGCCCTTCAATGGAAGAATGGATGAAGAAAGTATGGAATATATACATATTAGAGTACTATTCAGCAGTAAAAAAAACAATGACTTCTTGAATTTTGCATGCAAATGGATGGAAATAGAAAACACTATCCTGAGTGAGATAAGCCAGACCCAAAAAGAGGAACATGGGATGTACTCACTCATATTTGGTTTCTAGCCATAAATAAAGTACATTGAGCCTATAATTCGTGATCCTAGAGAAGCTAAATAAGAAGGTGAACCCAAAGACAAACATATAGTCATCCTCCTGGATATTAACCTTCATCAGGCGATGAAAGGAGACAGAGACAGAGTCCCACATTGGAGTACCGGACTACAACCCAAGGTCCAAATCAGGAACAGAAGGAGAGAGAGCACGAGTAAGGAACTCAGGACCGCGAGGGGTGCACCCACACACTGAGACAATGGGGATGTTCTTTCAGGAACTCACCAAGGCCAGCTGGCCTGGGTCTGAAAAAACATGGGATAAAATCAGACTCACTGAACATAGCGGACAATGAAGACTGCTGAGAAGTCAAGAACAATGACACTGGGTTTTGATCCTACTGCACGTATTGGCTTTGTGGGAGCCTAGGCTGTTTGGATGCTCACCTTACTAGAACAGGAAGGAGGTGGAACGTCCTTGGACTTCCCACAGGTCAGGGAACTCTGTCTGCTCTTCAGGCTGAGGAGAGAGGGGGAGTTGATTTGGGGAGGGGGAGGGATATGGGAGGTGGTGGAGGGGAAGAGACAGAAATCTTTAATAAATAAATAAATAAATAAATAAATAAATAAATAAATAAAGAGAAAAAATGCAAAAAAAAGAGAAAGGTTGTGTGGACATTAAAGGAAGAGGTAACCTACAGAGGGTTGGAGTTTAGGAGCCTTCAGACAGCCAACATTAGGTTACGATTGTGCATATCTCTCTCTCTCTCTCTCTCTCTCTCTCTGTGTGTGTGTGTGTGTGTGTATAGAAAGAAAAACAATGTCTCTATTTTACAATTTTTAGTTTCTTCCCTTTCCTGGCTACGAAACTGACAACTATTGCCCATTATCATTTGAGCTGTATTCTCCCCAGAATTTGATTTGGATGTCGAGTCTCCGGTCCCCAATATGTATTTATAATCTGGGCCTTTAAGGAGACATTTAAGGTGAAATGAGGCCATAAGGATGTCTCCCTTAACCAACAAGATCAACAGCCTGGGAGCAGGAAGAGACCAGAGACCTCCCTCTCTGCATGCGCAAAGGCTCCTCTTCAAAGGCGGCAAGTGATTTTACCTATGAGCAGCTTTTCCAGCTCCAACCCCTACTTTTTAACATTCACATACTACAGAAACCTAACGAAAGAAATTAAAGCCTCCTTTCTTTCTTTCTCTCACACAGATGCCATAGCAGATGTGCGTAGCGCTGGGATTTAGTTTCGCAGGCTTTAGTTTTCTAGGGCCTGCGTGTGGACGTCTTTCCTTGTCAGTGACTATGGAACATCATTTTAAATGGTTGCATATTATTATATTTTAGAGACTCCCCTCCCACCGTTTATTAAGTCAATCTCTCATTTATAGACACTTCAACTGGTCCCAGAGGCCAGAACATCCCTTCTCTCTGTACATTCATAGCAATGGATTATTCATAGAAGTTTCTGCTTACTTTGCTATTCCGCTAGCTACTCGTAGGGAGATCAAACAACAGCCGCTCCAGCATGATGGAATCGGGCTTGTTCAGGGTTTAATTTGAGCGTGTAATTGCACAACGCCATTTGCATAATTGCCTGAAGTGATACCTGAGTTTCACGCCTCCAGAATACTGCTCAAAAGTTGAACTTGGTCTTTTGTAACCTCCTTTGTCCAAACTTCCCTGATCTCATTGTTCTGTGACACAGGGCCCTTGGAGTTCTTCCCATCCTGGAGTGGCTGCCAGTTCCTGAGTCCCCTAAACTGTGCCCTCCACTGTGCGTGTGAGTTCAGGGCGGGCAGCTATACCAGGATTTGTGTCCATTAATGCACAATAAGGGCAAATGTAAATAAGGGCAAAGGTGAGTGATGGGTCAGTCTAGGAGAACCAGAGAAGCTGGACTTTATTAGCCTCATCTGGGCTACAAGCCTATCAGTGCTTACAAATTCATCTGAGAAATCAAAGGCCACCGATTCCCTCATTCAAATTCAACTTACACTAATTGAGTTCCTACTCTGTGAAGTCCAGTACCCGGGGATGCAATGTCTATAGTCATATCATGATCGTAAGTTATTGTCTGTTTCAGTTGGTATATTCGCAGACCTGAAAACTTAAGCCATTTTCTAGTCGATTTTATCAGAAGAAAACCATTCAACAGTTAGGGTCTGTGTAGTGGCTTCTTCACTTGGAAGACCAGATGGAAAAGGGGGGGCTGAGGGGGGTTGAGAGAGGAGAGTTCTCCTCAGATAAGGGTAAGATAGTGTGGTAGTTTGAATGCAATTGGCCCTCATAAGCTCATAGGGAGTGGCACTATTAGGAGGTGTGGCCTTGTCACTGTGGGGGTCAGCATTGAAGGGTCGTCCTATGCTCAAGCTATACCCAGTGTGGACAGATTCCTCCTGCTGCCTGCAGATCAAGATAGAGAACTCTCAGCTCCTTCTCCAGCACCATGTCTGCCTGCAAGCCACCAAGTCCCACCATGATGATAATGGACTAAACCTCTGAAACTGTAAGCCACACAAATTAAATGTTTCCTTTATGAGAGTTGCCATGTCATGGCGTTTCCTAACAGCAAAAGAAATCCTAACGGAGACAGAAGTTGGTACCAGGAGTGGGATATTGCTGTGATAGGCCTGACTATGCTTTTGTTTGGAGAAATTTGGACTTTGGGAGTTTGGGTTAGGAAAACAGTAGGATGCTTTAAATGATGTTGAATGGGCTATACTTGTAGGAGTGTGGAAGACAGTGGTGAGGGCTTGGCTCAAAAAGATTTCAGAGGAGAAGAATGTTAGTATGTGGCATAGAGATGATGTGAGAGCCAAAATTACATTTTAAGTTTTAATTACTAAGCCTAAGAGATCCACGAAGCAAAAAATGTCTCTGATCTGCAAGCCTCTTGCTCAAGGACAGATAGTTCCTAAAATGCTGGAGGCTAATGTTTATGGGAGATACAAGCCACGTGCTTTCACTTCCTTAAATGAATTTTTTTGACCCATCTGCCCAGGCTGTGCTTGATCACATGTGGGTAGAAGGTTCACAGGCAGGAAATACATCAGGATGTACACTTGCTCCTGATAGGATGTAGGCTGGAGGTATGTCAGGCTGTATGCTTGCCCCTGATTAGACCTGATGGGAAATGCAATGAATTATGGGTTTTCCTTGTAGGTGGACTTTTCTTTCCCTCCTGCCAGTTCCCAAATAACCAATATGGAGACTTAAAATTAGTATTAAGTGTTTGGCCAATAGCTCAGGCTTATAACGAGCTAACTCTTACATTTTCAATTAACCCATATTTTTATCTGCGCTTTCCGACGTGGCTTGGTACCTTTTCTCAGTACGGCATGCCCATCTCACTTCTCTCTGTGTCTGCGTGCTACTCCTGACTCTGCTCTTCTTCACCCCTGCAGTCTCAGTTTGGCTCTCCAGCCTAACCTTTGTGGGTCCCAGAACAGCTTGACCATGACAGGCTTAGTAAAAACCAGCTAAAAAGTAAGCCTGAGTTTCAGCCTACTGGCAGGCAGCACCAGGTTCCAGGAAAAGCCATAAGCTGACACCACTCAGGGAGGCCCAGCATCTAAGGGGAGATCCCTGACATCCAAACATCCCACCATTAGATAATATCACCAGTCTTTGATACCAGCACACACCTTTTCCCCTTTTGCCAAGACACCCCTAGACTAATATCAGTCAATCAGGGTCTTGAACCCTGAAAATTCCTTCACCCCCAACCTCTACTATAATAAAAACCCTACCCTGCCCAGCCTGGGCACTCTTTGCTTTCAATCAATGTATTGGACAGATGGAGAATCCAAGCTTGAACTTGAATAAAAGCTCTTTGCTTTTACAAACAGATTCGGTCTTCATGGTGGTCTTTGAGGGGTCACCCGCAGTCTGGGTATAACACCTTATCCTGTCCAGCTGTTGGCCAGTCAGTTTCTTTATTAAGCCAATCACAGCGGCATATATTCACACAGTGTAAAGAAATATTCCACATTTACTTTAAGCTCCTGCACAGGGCCATTTCCTAGGAACCCAGTATGGAACTGGCCAGAGCCCATTCACCTGGCCAGTATTTAATCAATGCTTGCTTCAAATTTGGCTTTAAATTGTGGTTGTGGTCCTATTCTAGACCAGTGGGTTTAACAACTGGTCTTACGATATTTTGATTTAAAAAAAACAATGTGACTACCTTTTACCCTGTCTGAAGAGTCTGCCTAAGGTGAAAGTAAAGAAATTTAAATTAATTCTGTTGGCAGAGGAAATCTCCACATAGCCTAGTATAGACTCTGTCATGTAGTTACTAGTGTTCATGTTTATATAGATTTATAATGAAAAAGAGTAAACTGAGCAGGGAAAATTACAAAATGTAAAATTTGAGGAGGAAGGGAATACCAGGAAGTAGAATGAAGTTAAATCCTGCCTTAGGAGATAAACGGATTAGGAAATGGATGAAAGGGAGTGGTGATCACAGGGCAAGATCCCCCCCCCCAGCTAAATTTCCAACTGGGGTGTGGGGGAGAGGAATTAAAGAAAAGTTTACAGCTGGGTGTGGTGGTCCATGCCGTTAATCCCAGCACTCGGAAGGAAGTGTCTGGTGGATCTCTGAGTCTGAGGCCAGCCTGATCTACAAATCCAGTTTCAGGACAGCCAAGCTCAGGTGGTAAAGGAAACCATGAATGCAGAAAGCTGGAGAAGATGTAAATTGAATGAGTGGTCCATGCTCCAGCCAGAACACGCAGCAGAACTTGGCAGCCTTGGCCATTGTGATTCTGGCTTTAGAGTCAAGGCCAGAAGAAACGAATTAGGGAACCTTCCTCCAAGACTAAGAAAAGCTGTTGAGACCTGGCATGTGTCAGGGATGTCCCTGAATGGAGGCCTAGAGAGGCCAGTTTGTGTAGCTGTGCAGATGAAGTCTGGATTGACTTGGAGAACTCAAGATGTTATAGACGCCAGAGTTGTAGGATAGATACCTGCTAAGGACTGCTGCTAATGGGGAGTGGAACCAGCTCAAGAGAAAGAAGTGTGTTACAGTCAACAAAGCTGAAAGGAGCTGGAGATTTGAAGGACATTTTGGCATCAGACATGGAGATGCAGAATTTGACATTTGCTCAGCTAGTTTTTGATCTTACTTTGGTCCAGCCTTTCCTCACTGTGCCCCCTTCCCTTTGGGATGGTAAAGTATCTCCTGTGCCATTGTATGTTGGAAGTATGTAATCTGCTTTTTTGATTCCATAGGGGATTACAGTTAAGAAATTATATGAATCTCAGAAGAGACTCTGAACTTTGCACTTTTAAACACTGTTGAGACTGTGATAGACTACGGGGACTTTTGAAGTTGAACTAAATGCACTATACATTGTGTGATATTGTTACCAAGCTTATGGGGGCCAGGGAGTGGAATGTGGTGGTTTGAACGTAATTAGCCCCCATATACTCATAGGGAATGGCACTATATGGAGGTATGGCCTTGTTGGAGTTGGTGTGGCCTTACTGAAGGAAGTGTGTCACTGCAGGGGACAAGCTTTGGGGTCTCTAATAGGTTTTCTGCCCCCTGCCCCTCATAATAGGTTTCTCTGCCCATGCAGTAAGCCAGATCAAGCCAAACTGGAAGATATAGCAACAGGTTTATTTGAGCAAAGGAATTTTTGAGTAGCCTCTCCAGTTCCAGAGATCAAGGCTGGAGAAGCCATGTCCACAAATGACAGCAGGGAGACTTTATAGGTTGTAGGCAATGAGTGATGATGTGTCTGCCACAAGCTGGGTTTGTGCCCAAATATACCGTCAAAAGCTAAAAAAAGATTTATTTTATATGTATGGATGTTTTGTCTACACGTATGTGTGTGCACTACATGCATGTTTGGTGCTCTCATAGGTCAGAAGAGGGTGTCAGATTCTCTGGAACCGGAGACAGATAGCTGTGAGCCGCTAGGTGCATTGCATGCTGGTAACTAAAGGAGGGTCCTTGTCTGCTGGGTTCACCCACATATCTGAGGCAGAGCTGGTCCTGTCGGTTTCTCCAGGAGGTGAGTGTCGAAGATCCAGACGCTGGCCACCGGAGAGAAACATATACTGAGTCAGGAGTCTGTCGAAGCAGGAACTCACTTTATTGCATTAGGGCAGGAACTTATATAGGGCTGAGGTAGTGGGCTGGAATCTTAGGGTGGGGTGAGGAATAAAGGCCAATAATATCCTGCCACATCAACGGTGGGTGGGAAGAGGTGGACCTAGGTCAGGCTGTCCTGAGTCAAACCTCTCCAAACTCAAGCTGGCTCAGGAAGTTACACTGAGCCTCACCAAACTCAAGTTAGGCTCAGGAAGTTACACTGGAACTCATGAGGCCCAACATTCTGCAAGAACAAGTGCTTTTAACCACTGAGCCATCTCTCCAAGCTCCAACACTCTACTTGTAAGAAACTAGCTACGCTTTGATTTGGAGAACTAAAATATAAAATCGTTCAGGTAAATGGATGGGTTCAGAAGAGAAACTCATCAGATGCCAGCCTTCTCAATTCCACCTCCACCCCCAGCGAAGCCTGTAAGAAAGATATTCCTGGCTCCAGGCAGAGGTGTGAGGAGGCGGAAGGCTTGCTGCTTGTGAAGGCTGTGGGGGATTTTTTTTAAAAGCGTGAGACACAAGAACAGAGTGTTTCAAAAATGAGAGCGATACAATAAAAGAAGCATTGGATGACAAGTGTTGGAAGTGAAGAGCTGAAGCTAAAGAATCCTCGGGAAGCAGGGGAAATAAAGCCAGAGAGGATGAGCGGGAGAGGTAGCGGGTGTGGAAGGCTTTGGTGGTTCTCCAGCTCCTAATGACGCTGACATATGATCAGAGAAATAAAAACAATCCATTCAAAAACTCAAGGACATGTGGGGTGACGGCTCAGGGGATATGGTGTTCACCACAAGAGCCTGGACCAGGGTTCGGATCCCCAGAATCCACAGAAAAGCTAGGAAGCTATGGCAGCTCACCGCAACCCAGCACCTGGAAGGTGAAAACAGGATCCGCAGGGCAAGCTGGTCAGTACTGCTTGAACTGGCGAGTGCCGGGTTCAACAAGAGGGTGCCTCAGGAAAATGAGGAGGAAAGCGATGAAGGCAGACGCTCAGCGTCAACCTCTGACCTCCGCAAGCCCGTGCGCACACACAGGTGGCAACACACGGGAACCTGCATACGTATGCACTCATCTTACAAACACATCATAAAAGCTCCAGAAAACATGAGATCCTAAAGGAAGGAAATTTTCAGGCTTTTTCTTCTCCATGAACATTTTCAGTATGAGGATCAGAAGGATAACTTAATAAAATGTTTCTGACCACGGTGGAAGGAAAGCCTCCACCAATGTGAGTCTAAACCGGAACCTGGACACTGGGGTTAGTACTCTGCTCCCTCCCAGGGAGCTTTGTTTCAACACTGGCTCTTTTTCTTTCCTTTGTAAATGGACCCATTCCATGCTCGCTCTTCTCAGAGCGAAGTCTCAAGGTCTCTCTGCATATGTTTAACTGGCCACTGAGACGACAGCAGTTCAAGGGTTAACCGGCCTGACATTTCACAAGTGAAGCCTCCACAATAAAACAGCCTTTTCTAACTCTGCCTGGTCAGATCTCCCCAGAAGCATCTGTCTTTCCCTTAACGTATTTAATGTCATTCAATGGGTTACATAAAGAGAAAGAGGGTGGATTTTATCTAGCGCACTGCTGCTTATGCGATGAATGTTGGGAGCTTGTGTTGACTTGTTTCATTTTGTAGAAGTCCGGGCCTCTCTGAGGTGTTGCTGATCCAGCACCCCAGAAGGATCCAGGACCGACTGACTGACCACACTCTCTGTTCTCGACATGAAAGAACCCACACCTAAGATGAGGAATTAGTGTCAGAAATAAACAGATATAAAGATTTACAGGCGATGTGGGCTAAGAAAACAAAGGCAAGTTCAGGAGCTTACAGAACTCTCGGGATGCGGTTTCCTTTAAACTGCACGAAAGGATGAACTCATGAATAAGGAGATCCTGAAACAGGTTAGTAGCTGTCAGCTGAGATAAAACTCAGGATGTTGTGCACCTGCACATGTGATCCTGCACTCCTCTCCCCCCCCCCCCCCCCCGTGGCTGATAGGCACAGCCCAAAAGACTAAGAGGGGATTAGGGAGGGGTTTCTGCTTACATTTCCTCTGCTTCTCAATTTTGTGATCTCACTGACTGCTGAGTATCTTCCTGGTGTGTGGAAAGGATAAGGCCTGCCCTCCGTGGTTGTATGTTATTAATCCACACTGAATTTGCCACATAGGAAAGGGGAGCCTACCTGGCAGCAACCAGGAGAAGCGCATTCATAAGATGAGGGACTGGAAGACGGTGCACAAAAGAAAATAATGCCTGTATTAGTCTGGCTTTAATCCCTATGACAAAACACACGAACTGGGTGACTTTATAAAACACAGATTAAAGGCCAGGTATGGTGCCAAATGCTTTCAGTCCCACACTTAGGAGGCAGGTGGATCTCCCTTGAGATTGAGGATAGCCTGGTCTACATAGTGAGAAGCCATTACATAGCAGCAGCAACAAAATCTGAAATACAAAAAAAAAAAGTAATTCTCCCATACCCACAGTCCCTGTATTACAGCAGGAACCCTTGTCATGACTTGAAGCCTTCAAGGCAGGAATGTTAGTTTTTAATGTTTTTTGTTTGTTTTTGTTTTAGTTTTTTTGTTTGTTTGTTTGTTTGTTTGTTTGGAGACAGGGTTTCTGTAGCCTAGTGGTAGCCTAGTTGTCCTGGGTCTTGCTCTGTAGACCAGACTGGCCTCAAACTTGCAGAGATCTGCCTGGGATTAAAGGCGTATGCCACCACCACCACCAGAGGGGTCTGATGATATAGCTCAGCAATACAGAACTTACCTACCATTCATGACGCCCCAGGTTCGATCCTTGGCACTGAGAAAAATAAAAGAACATGTTGAAGCCAAGAGAAACAGGGAAAACAAAAAGAATTCTTGTGCAAAGCTAGGTACAGTTGTGCACACCTTTGATCCCAGCACTGGGGAAGCAGAGGCAGGTGGATCTCTGAGTTCCAGGCCAGCCTGGTCTACAGAGCTAGTTCTAGGACAGCCAGGGCTACACAGAGAAACTCTGTGTCGACCCCTACCCCCCCCCCAAAGAAGAATTCTTGGTGCAACATGCAACCTGTCTGTTCATGTTACGGAACTCGCATGTTGTTAAACAGCAAAATTTGACTTTTATTTTGGCTTTGTTCATATTCAGAGTTACATAACCCCAGAGATCTAGCATAGCTTTGTCAGGCTGGGAAAAGATTCCATCTGTTGGAGTCCATTTCTCCTAAGGACAGAATGCCAATAATTTTTTTCCTCCCATTTTTGTCATTTACCCACTTAATCACCTTAGCCAGAACCCCTTGCTCTAAAGGCTACAAGGAAGCCTCATGTTCAAGGGGAAACTTAGCAACCGTCTTCCACTTCCTCTTAAAGGGACTGTGGGTGAAATCACTGCAAGATCTTTACATCCCATCATAGAACAGGTCTTGAACTGACTTAATGAGGATGGGAAGGCGGGAGCCAAAGGAGGTTAACTACATGTGAATTTACAGATGTTTGGGTGTCCAGAGTCCATATAAATAATGTATTACCTCACTGTAAATATTAACTCTGCTCGAGCTGAGGTCTTTAAATACAAATTAGCAGGGATTCCAGGGAGGGGAGGGCTGCCCTGCACTTAATAATCTTAACCCCAGGTGCTCAGGATCCTGTGGGGCGTTCCTGTAGCAGATAGTCCTTAAGCTGCAGGTCTCCTGTGATGAACTGTTTGTAAAATAAATGGGAAGTGAGTCTTCTCTCTATAAAACAAACAAACAAATAATAATAATGAAAAAAGTGGAAACAGGCAGTAAATCCTTTCAGAGTAATTACAATAATTAGCTTGCAAACTCCAGGCTATTAAACATCCAGGAGGTATTTTTTTTTTTAAGCAATAAAAGCAGAACCTTTGACCTCAGAGGAGGTTCAGCTTGTCCAGGGACTCATCAGTTCACAGTTTCCAATATGATTGCCAGACCTACTGAGCGGCTCTCTACAAAACCTACCATGGTCTTACCCCTCTTGGGCTCCCAGTTCTGCCCTCTCCTAGCGGAGATGTTTTCTATGCTTTATTTTTCTTTCTTCTTTTCCTCCTTCAAACGCTGTTTTTTAATTTGGTTTTTTTTTTTGTCCTTTTTTATTTTTTTTGGTTTGAAAAATTCTTATTAATATTAGGTGTTGGGATTTTTTTTCAATTTTTTAAAAATAAATTTATTTACTTATTTTACATCCTGGCTGCAGTTTTCCCTCCCTCCTCTCCTCCCAGTCCCTCCCCCACTCCCACCCCTCAAAATCCACTCCTCCTCTGTTTCTGTTTAGGAAAGGGCAGGTCTACCATGAGTGTCAACAAATCATGGCATATTTCTGTTTAGGATAGACCGTGAAAAACAAACATGATATGTACTCACTCAAAGGGGATATTAGCTGTAAAGTAAAGGATAACCATGCTACAATCCATAGCCCCAGAGAGAGTAGGTAATAAGGAGAGCTCTTGGGGGCACTCCAGGATATCCCTGGGAAGGGGAAACAGAGTGGACTGAGGGCAGGTGGGAGTGGGCACAGGAGTGACCAGGCTGGGGTAGGGGAGAGGGATAGAGAGATCTGAAAGAGACTACTGCAAAGGGGTACATTTCGGGGTCAGGTAAAAACCTGGCTCAGGGGCTGGAGAGATGGCTCAGTGGTTAAAAGCACTGACTGCTCTTCCAGAGGTCCTGAGTTCAATTCCCAGCAACCACATGGTGGCTCACAGCCATCTATAATGAGACCTGGTGCCCCCTTCTGGCATGTGGGCACACATGGAAGGAATGTCCTGTACACATAATAAATAAATAAATCTTAAAAAAAAAAACTGGCTCAAGGGAATCTCCCAAGAATCTACAAGAAAGAATCCCTCCCCTTAGACTCCTAACAATAGCAGGTATGTAGCCTGAACTGACGGTCTCCTGTGACCAGATTGGTGCCTAGCCCAATTGTCATCAGAGAGGTGCCATCCATCAACTGATGGAAACAGATGCAAACCCACGGCCAAACATTAGGTGGAGTTCGGGGAGTCCTGCAGAGAAGGGGGAGAAAAGATGGTAGGGGCCAGAGGGGTTAAGGACATCACAAGAAAACTCACAAACCTGACTGAGGTCATAGGGGCTCACAGAGACTGAACCAACAACCAGGGAGCCTGCATGGGACTGACCTAGGCTCTCTGCGTATATAGTTATGTAGCTTGGTCCTCTAATGGACTCCTAACAGCAGAACAGGGGCTTCCTCCTACTCTTTTGCTGGTTCTTGGGACCCTACTCCAAATACTGGGTTGCCTTGCCCAGCCTTAATACATGGGAGGTGCTTAGTCTTACTGCAACTTGATATGCCATGTTCTGTTGATACTTAAACACTGTTTTACGAGAATCAACTATTGGTCTGTCTTTCCTCGCCATCTTGATACCCCCACCTTTGAAATCACCCCCCTTTCTACTCCCTCTCTGCCACCTAGTGACTTCCATCAGCATCACCCATCTCACCTCCACCCACACCAGTCATTCAGCTGCTTCCTCCCTTCTCTGCTGGGTCACACCCCAGCCCTCTGTGACCTTTGTTGCCAATTCTATGGGCTATGGTGATGAGTGTCCCTGGCTCTGGTACTGTCTGGGTGGTTTTTGCAGTTTGAACCTCAGTTGCTTTTTTTTTTAGATGAGAGCATTTGGAAGACCAAATGAGCTAGGTTATGTATGAGCTGTCCAGTATGTACCAAGCATTTAATTTGCACTTAGTAAATAAAATTAAATGTACGTGGTGCATAGAAGGCCCCCAGGAGACCTGAGTTCTTAGAGAAGGTTCTTAATTCTCTATTTTGCTTTCCATGATGCTTCTTCTCAGCTGGAATTGGAATTATCCATTCCCATTCCACACTCACTCCATCCCAGGCTTCACAGATTTGTCTCAGGGACTAAGTAACAGACATAGTACTAAAGAAAGCTAGTACTGAAGTTAGCCAGACTTGGACACACAGTGTGGATGAGTATATGAAGGGGCCAAGCCTAGTTCTGTAGCAAGCTTTCTTTTGGGCCACCAGCCAGCCCCCAAATACAGAGATCCCTAACCCTAACCCTAACCCTAGACCTCTTACTAGTTCTGAATGCTTGGCCTTAGTTTATGCTCATTTCTGGCTAGCTTTTTCTCTTTAACTAAAATTAACCTATTTCTCTTCATCTACATTTTGCCTTGAGGTTTTTTACCTTTCTTTCTGTATGTCCTACTCTGTCTGTTGGTGCAACTGCCTGGCTGGCCCTGGAGTCTCCTCTCTTCTTCTTCCTCTCATTCTTCTGAAGCCTAGATTTCTCCTCCTACTTACTGTCTCTGCCCGCCAGCCCCACCTATCCTTTCTCCTGCCTAGCTGTTGACCAGCTTTTTAGTAGAACAATCAGATGCCTTAGGCAGGCAAGGTAAAACAGATACAACAACAGGTAAACAAATGCAGCATAAACAAATGTAACAATCTTTACATGGTTAACAAGGTAGCAGAAACAAATGTATCAATCTTTACATGATTAACAAGGTAGCAGAAACAAATGTATCAATCTTTACATGATTAGCAAAGGCAGCAGAAACAAATGTATCAATCTTTACATGATTAGCAAAGGTAGCAGAAACAAATGTAACAACTTTACACAGTTAATATTCCACAACATAGTTATCTAACTGTTCTAAAGTTACATTGTAGGGACTCAGAACTTAAGAGCCCTTTGCTTAGTTCCTTTCCCAGGACCCACATAGGGTCACAACCAGGTGTAACTCCAGCTGGAGGCGTGGAGCATGCCTCTGGCCTCCAAAGCAGGTGTACTTAGATGCTCTTAACACACACACCCAAAATTGAAGTCTTCTTTAAAACATTGTAAAGACATTTTGTGAGTTTATAAAAAGTTCTACTTTTTTAATGACAAAAAATAATACCATTATTAATTGGTATATAATTTACTAAGGCAGATATTAGCCACTGGCCAACTGACCCACCCTTCTCTCCCTCTCTCCTTCCCTCCCTCTTTCTCTCCTCTCTCTCTCTCTCTCTCTCTCTCTCTCTCTCTCTCTCTCTCTCTCCCTCCCTCCTCTTTCTCCCCCTTCTTTTCTCCTTTCCCTTTTCTCACTTGGAAACCTAGTTGTTTTTCTAATCCTCCCCTACGGGCAGAGACAGTCATCCTATGAGGAATGCTTCTCTTGTCAAAAGTTTCAGCTTCTACCTGCTGAGGCTGGAGCACCACCACTCTGTGTTGCCATGTAAGAAGCCCTGGGCATGCTCAGGGGTGTTTGTCTATGCCCTGCCAGCTCCTACAGGACCAATGCTGGGGCTGCCACTGTACCACCAGGGATTGTGCCTCCTCTTACTGGTGCTCAGGATACAATTGCTTCTCACAAGTGATATCACCTGAGTTCTCATGGTTCCAAACAGAGCAATAAACTCTGCCAAAGGGAGGCATATTTTGTATTATGGCTTCAGCCCAAGTATTTCATCACAAGTATTACAATACAAACTTTGGATTTTTTTTTACTCCGAATCTTTTTTTCTGTCTTTGAAAACATACATGAAGAGACTGGGTAGGACACAGGCTGGAGTAAAAGCCTCCACCACACTTCCCGACACCCAGAATCTTTGAACCCAGCTTCTTCTTTCTCTGGGGACTGCACAGCTCCGCCCAGTTGCCATGCCTGGTCTCCAGTCTCCACCCCAAGTATGGAGACTTCCTGGCAAGTTCCTCTGCCCCTAACAAACACATCTCTGCTGGTCCTGGCCTGCTCATGTATTGTGAACAACAGAAAACAAGCTCAGGTGGGGGCTCCAGTAAAAGCTCCTACAGATAAGTCATTTGGAAATGTATTACAATGTATTTCAAACCTGACAACGGTGTGGCCATGATTCCTGAAGGCATAAAACATGCACTCATTAAGGATGTAAAATAAGTCAGATGGTCACTTAAAAGACAATTGATTGAAAGTATTCCATGCTGTATCAGTTTTCCCCCACCCCTCCCCCAGAGGTCTCATGCCTTAGCTCAAATTGCCTTAGAACTCAATGCCACTGCCTTTGCCTCCCTAGTGCTGGGATTATGGGCTTGAGCCACCACACTTGGCGTTCATTCATGCTTTTAACAAATCTGAGAAGAAAGCCTCAAGAACCTTCTTTGGGAGAGAAGGATCGTGGACCATGATCTAGAAACCCCCATTCGATAGTACTCAGTTTGCCTGGTACTTCACCAGCAGAATGGGAGACAAAGACCAAGAGGCATAGTCGGCTCCCCAGGGAAACAGCTGACACATATCACCATGGAAAGCCAACAGGAAGTCGTTCTGCCCTGTCGAAAGTTCCTTGGAATCTTCCGCGTTCCACCACCACACAGAAGTAGCTTGAATGAAGCTGGAAGGAATCCCATAAGGACATCAGGAAAGCTCACAGCTAAGAGCGCTTGACCCACGAGCCTCGCGGCTTGAGTCTGACACCCCACCACACCCCAAAGTCATACAAGAGGAGAGAACTGACTCGGGCAACTTGTCCTCTGACCTCCAAATGCATTCTGTGGCACAAATGCACACCTGCACACACCCAAGGATAATAAACAATGTTGAGATGTTGTTGTTGTTGTTGCTGTTCTAAAGAACCCCATATGATATGTCAGGAAAACAGGCTCTGGGCACCCAATGCCACATGAAATGCCTACCCTTTTAAAGGCAAATGTACATGTTCAGGAGGTTCAAAGTATTGTTCTTCGAGTCGGCCAATCACTCAGCTGATCATCAATGATTTCTATCTTGTTACTATTTTATTTGGTTTGGCTTTTTGAGACAGGATATCACTCTGTGGTCCTCACTGGCCTAGAACTCACTCACTGTGTGAGTCAGGTTGGCATCTTACGGCTCTGCACTCCTAAACACTAGGATTCTAAAAGTGCCCAATTATGCCAGCTTTTCTTTTTTGTTCTGTTTGGTGTGACAAGGTCTTACTATGTCACTAGTAACACTATACACCAGGTTGAACCTAAACAGCTCTTCCTCTGCCCTTCCAAGCTCATCCTATAGCCAACACATGAGCTATCCTTAAATATTTAGAATTTAGTGCTAGGTACTGGAGGACCAGAGTCAGCACAGGACACACCAAGACCGAGTTCCCAGCACAAAGGAGATGCATCTGTTCCAGAGGGACAAAGAGCATGGATAATGGACAAAGACAGGAGATGGGGAATGAGGGAGAAGGGAAAGGAACAAGGGAGAGGGGCAAGGGCTGCCTCTGGATAGAGGAACAGATGTGGCCGACAGGCAAAGGCAGTTTATAAAGGGAAAGGGGACACTCCATGTTAGGGTGAGTTGGTTTGTTTTGATTGGGCATGTTAGTTAGCTGAGCCAGAGGGGGCTTTTGACTGCTGAACTTCAATACTTTGAGAGCTGGACCTTGGTGATCAGCCTCAGGAGGAGGAAGTGGCCAAATAAGGGAGTAGACCTTGGTAGCTAGCTTTAAGAATGTAATCTAAAAGTTTACCAAGGAAAAGGGGATGGGGGAGGGCAAGACCTGCCAGAGCCACATTTGTCATGCTCGGGCCTGCAAGATCACACTTGATAGACACTAAGGACTCAGCCATGAGTAAAAAACAGCCCCTGTACTTATTTTAGGGGTTGGGACTAATGGGGGGTGGAGGGGAGGTAAACTCTTAAGTTATAATATTGAAGTCATTTTTATTTTGTTTTGTTTTGCTATCCATACTTGCTTCAACTCCCTTTTAACACAGTCCCTGGCCAGGTCAACTCCATTAGCACATGCAGAGTTCCATGATCTAGGGCCAAGGTGTAGATCAATAACACATGCTTGCCTGTGTTAGGAATTTTTCCTAACATGAGCTCTCTGCCAACGCAAAAATCCCAATCAAGCCAAATCACAACAAGCCAAATTAAGAAATATCCAGGTTTAATGGGATTCCTGTATTCTTGTGTGGCCCCGAGGGGGAACCAGAGGCTGTGAATGTGGTATGGGGAGAGGGGGAACCACGTGTTTCTCCTCTGGGAGCTCACTTAAATACCCTGAGGGTGGGGTCAGGGCCTAGCATGCTGGGATTTGGAGTCCAGACCAATACAACTCCCAGGCCTGGGGGCTGGGATGGATGCAAGGGACTGGGGACTACACTCCCAACTTAACAGCCTGTAATACCTGAGGCCCTGGTTTCAATACTCAGTATTGCCTTACCTCACAAATGGAGCTAACCAATTGGCTAAGAGATAAGTGTAATGGTCTGTCCTGTCCCTTTAAGAGAAAAGCCCCATCTACTCCTGCCATCCACCTCTTTCTGCTTCCAGCCTGAGCTCTCTCTTCTAAAAAGGTAGCTGCTGTTGTGGCTCTTCTCCTCTCCCCACCTTCTCTCTCTCTCTCTTTCCTCATCCCCCTTCTCCCTTCCCTTCCATCACCCACTAAATAAATATCCAACCTCACTCTGCTACACGGCGTGCCTATCCATCTAGGTCTCTCACCCATCACTTGGCTCCCTGCATAGGATCCACTGGCCCTTGCAGCCCATGAGTCACGGCAGAGGTGGGGGTGGAGCGGCAGGGGGATGGGGGCTCTCTGCCTGGGACTGGCTGCCTTCATGGCCCGCTGTGGTCTCAGGACCCGCCACAGCCACTCGGGAACAGCACTGTTTTATTTTTACCGTAACAACAAGCATGCCCAAGGGATCTGCTTGTCTCCATCCTGCCAGCAGTCAGAAGGGTCCAATGACCTAGGGAGGGATAGGAAGCTTGTGTTCCCAACCAGACTACAGTGCTGTTCAAGATTTCTAAAGACTCTGTAGAGGTCAGGACGCTTTCTAATGGCTTCTCCTTCCCGTGTGTGCCTCTGCGGCCCCTCACAGCAGCACCACCTCACTCCACAATGCCAGATGTAAGCTGTGCTGTGTGCCCAGTGTCTCTGGTACTAATCCCTATGCTTGCCCAGTGTAGATTGAATGATGCCCGTGATCCAGGCAGAAATTCCGACTAGAGAGTATGCTGTCTCTTTTTCCTACAAGTACTCAAGTGAACCTGCTGGTTTCTTGGCACACTCTTGGATGATATTCAGAATAAACTCAGAGGACCTCCTTCTGACTTCAGGGGTAAGAGGAGAGAGACAGCCCCCTCTGCAGTAGGCCCCCGTGTCCCACCTGTATGGTGTCACACTGGCCTTGACACATCTTTCTACAAGAACTGGCCTGTTGCACACGTTCGCATACTAAGGTGCCCAAGGGGCATCACCCAGAACAGTGTGGCCTTTCACGGCTCTGTGGCTGCCTTTGACTGGTCCCGAAAAGTGGCCTCCAGCAAAGTCATTAAAATCGGTCTGGAGACTTCCTCTTGGGTCCATCGTCACTCCCCAAAAGAGGCACTGCCAAAATGTATTGATCCAAATCCTGCTCTCCAAAATTTATTGATCCAAATCCTGTGCACCTGGGAAGGAAGAAGAAAATACAGCTTGCAATTCGTGATCTAACACCCCTGGCTAAATAAAAAAGGGGATCAATTACCATTTACACTGGCCGGGAACAAACAGGAGTGGTCAGAGAGCCCCGAGCTCAGCTGGGGTTGGGATTTTGTAGTAGCAAAGGTGGGGGTGAGCAATTTCCAAGGTTCAGGACACCTTGACTGACTGACATTTGTCTAGGGGTGTCCTGGTGAAAAGCGATGGGTGTGTGCTGGCAGGTGATCCTAACTACAGTGGTTGGAACGTTAGGAATTTCCTTTGGATGGTCTGTTCCTGGGTGGTGTCTGGGTAATCTCAGTTTGTCTTTCTTGGAACCAGGGTAAACTACTGAGACTCAGGCCGCTATCCAGCTTGTCATGCCTGGGTCCTACGTGGTCCACATTTTCAGGAGTAACAAGAACTTCAAGGACCTTGAAAAGGATCCTGAAAAGGGACGTGCCACACTGTCCCCGACCTCGTTGCTAGCTCAGAATCACTCCTCCTCTTGCCACGTCCACTTCATCTGCTTCACCTCAAAGCCTCCCTAACTCTGGGTGCCCGATTTTGGGGCCTGGCCTGACCTGCCCTTGTTCCTCTCTCCTCAGCTTATTCACGAAGTTTTCCATTCCTTAAAAGTCTAACTGTGCTGCCAGCAGCCCGAGTCCCCAGCGGAACCCCAAGGGAACCTCTCCGCCGCCTCCACAACTGCTCAGTGACCTGAACAGATCCCAGCGCCTGAGAAGGTAGGACAAGTAATTAACCCCAACACTGAACGAATCCGTCTCTCCAAAGGCAACAGAGGCAAAGAGCCAAGAGGATGTAGCTGTAGCCATTGTTGGTTGTTTGGATCTGACGAGAAGTAGTTTGCCCTTTCGTCAACAGCGATGAATGCTTTTTGAGTGTGTAGCGGTATCACGGCTTTGGATTACGCACACCTCTGGCTTTTCACAAGGTAGAGGATATAAAATCTCGAGCTTCGGTGAGCGAGACATGGCAGTTAATTAGCAAATGTTTATGGAGTTCTTCTTTAGCCTCAGCATTTTGCTAGAAGCTTGTAGCTCACAACTCAGGAGCCCAGCATTGCTATGGAGGAGAGAGCATGCGCATCTACAACCCGCGCCCCCCCCCCACTCCCCATCCTCCCGACACACACCCTGCCCCCAGACACTCCCTGTTCCCTTAGCATAATTAGAAGTTTCCAACCAGGAACAGTAACCGCCCTCCGAGGAGGGTTTGAAAATGTTGGAGTGCGTTTGCTGTTTGCTCTTGGCTGTTACCAAACTAGCATTTATTGGGTGGCGCACTGGAATGCTAATGCCTGACAGAGTGCCAGTCAGCCCTTCACAGCCCAGAATGTTCTTTCCCACTCAGAATGCCAATAAAATTCAGTTGATAGCTGACAGGAGAAAAGCTATAGAAGTCCTTAGAGTCTCCAGGATTCCTCGCTCCAAGACCCTCCTCTCTTGTGGGAAATCCTTTTTTGGAGGATGGGTGGACTTGTGGAAAACACAAGAGCCATGTTAATGCAAATAATCCAGAAGCCCCAGAATCCCCGGCATTAAGGGTCAAGTGTTTAGTGGTCTGTTTTGCTAAATACAAAAGAATCAGGCCGTTCATGGGTCTCATTAAATGAACCATTTGTGGAAGGATTGAAGCAGTATTGTAAGTTTAGCATGTTATTTGGCACATGTTTGCAGCTCAGTGATCACAACATCCCAATCATTCCCCAGGATTAAGGTGCGCACCCTTAATCCCAGCACTCTGGAGGCAGAGAGGCAGGTGGAAATTCAAGGCCAGCCTGGTCTATAGAGAGAGTTCCAGGACAACCAGGGCCATACAGAGAAACCCTGTCTTAAAAAAAAAAAACAAAACAACAGAAGGAGGAGAAGAGGAAGAAAATGAAAGAAGGAAGGAAGAAAAGGAAGGAAGGAAGGAAGGAAGGAAGGAAGGAAGGAAGGAAGGAAGGAAG
>JABTXL010006712.1:23030862-23051648 GCA_025134845.1 Neodon shergylaensis | reverse complement strand
TGTGTGTCAAGAGGCTGGATACACACACACCACTATGCTGGGTATGGTGTGTGTGTCACGAGGCTGGATACACACACACACACCACTATGTTGGGTATTGTGTGCATCCAACTTTGTGCCTGTAGTCACTTGAGATACGGTTTCAGACAGCCTAAGCATTTTGAATACATCATCAAAAAACAACATTAGAATCACAATTTACCAGAGAGCTGAGACCTTGAGAAATTTTGTCTTCCACAAATGTAGAAAAAGGACATCATTCTGGATTTGTTTTTTTTTTCTTTTTTAGGATATTTCAACATTTTTCGTTAATTATTTCTGCATAATGCTTTCACACAAAGTCAACACGCTGTGATAATTCACTTGCCTGAAGTCAAATTTGCAAAATGTATAACAAGAATTACAATTCTCTCCTAGCCTTCACACCTCAAAGTAACTTTAAGCATAGGGAATAACACAAGGATGTGATGTGTAGTATGGAAAAACACTTTTTAAACAGCTAACAAAATCATATAAATGGAAAAAATGGGGGAGGGGAGCCAAAGAGGGCCAAAGATATGTAATCTTTTGAAAAAAATAAAACCAATAGTGATTTTTGAAAATACAAAAGTATACTTTTAGTGATAGATTATAGATCACGTAGAGGGAATCCATTGAGAGCTGACCAAACTCATAATCTCAAAGATATTTTAAACTTAGAGTCAAGATAGTTGCTCTTTTGTTTTAGGGGATTGGTGTCTGTAGAGAATACGTTGGCATTCATTTCCACTCATGAAATTCTTCTATGATCTGATAATTCTGGGTCTCCCATCTTGTCTGTGGTCACCGTGTATAGAAACTTCTTCAAGATGCACACATGTAAAACCACAGATTTGATGCAAGCCACACAGCTGTGGAAGAGCAACACTGCTGTCTGTTCCCTCGGCCACTGCAAGCCTTGACATCTGCCAGTATTCTCACTGCCTTCTAAACAGTTCATTCAAGCTGAATGCATTAACAGCTCCTAGGGTTTTTTACCAAATAGGGACATAGACAAGTGACATTTTGAACTAAACATTTTTATTATTGTTGAATTGTGTAGTTAATCCTTCTCCGGAATTTGGCTTTCTTCTCTTTATACAGCCTCTGCACACAGAGATAGGCACAGAGAGACAGACAGACAGACACAGAGACACAGACACAGAAAGAGAGACAAAGGCCGGATAGTGGTGACACATGCCTTTAATCCCAACACTTGGGAGGCAGAGACAGGTGGATCTCTGTGAATCCAAGGCCAGCCTGGTCTATAAAGTGAGTTCCAGGACAGCCAGGACTATATTGAGAGTCCCTGTCTTTAAAACAAAAACTCTGGGTAGTCATTGTGTACACCTTTAATCCCAGAACTCAGGAGGCAGAAGTAGGCAGTTCTCTAAGTTTGAGCCCAACCCGGTCTACAGAGTGAGTTTCAGGACAGCCAGGGTACAGAGAGAAATCCTGTCTTGAATAGCCAAAAAGAAAAAGAGAGAGAGAAAGAGAGAAGCGGGGAATGAGGGGAGAATGGAGGAAGGAAGAGACAGAGATGGCACACTGCATACACACAGAGAGACACACACATAAACACATACAGAGACATGTACACACATGAACAGAAACAGAGAGACACAGAGAGACATGCATATACACAGAGAAACACACACAGAGACAGAGAGAACAGACAGCAGACACATGCACAAAATAGCTGGGGTTTTCAAAATTTGGACTTTTACAGTTTCAACATTTGGGATTTTAATCTTTCATGATTGTGATTTGATTGGGAGGACTCTAGATTTTTACAGAATTTGATCTTTCAGGATTTTAACATTTGAGATTATGGTATATTGTATCATAGATTTCATGATTATAATGGACAGTAATGAGCAGGAGTCCCCAAGTCATACACCAAAACACTGTCTTTAAAAAAAAGCTCAGGGTTGTGTATGGTGGCAGTCACCTTTAATACCACCACTCCAGAGATAGAGGCAGGCAAATTTCTGTGTGCTGTAGAATATTATTTTGAGATACATTACATTTGTTTATGCTATGGAACATTTGTTTTAATGATGCAAAGATGTATTGCCTTCTCCTCTGTTACATTTGTTTAACTCTGTGAAGCTGTGGTTCTTTGCCTGTCTAAAACACCTGATGGTCTAATAAAGAGCTGAGTGGCCAATAGCGAGTCAGGAGAAAGGATGGGGGGCGGGGAATCCAGGCAGAGAGAATAAATAGAAGGAGAAATCTGGGAGGAGAGAAAGAGAAGCAAGAAAAGGAGAAGAGGACACCAGAGGCCAATCACCCAGTGACACAGCAAGCCATGGAGCAAGAAGGAAAGAAAGGTATAAAAAATAGAGACACATAAAAGCCCAGAGGCAAAAGATAGACGGGACAATTTAAGAAAAGCTGCTTAGAAATAAGCCAAGCTAAGGCATACATAAGAAATAATGAGGCTTTGTGTGTATTGTTTATTTGGGAACTGGGTGGCAGGCCATCCAAAAAGCAGAAGAGTAAAAAAACCACCAGCAGTAGCAGCAGCCTTCTCTACATAGTGAGTTCTAGGACAGCCAGGGCTGTGTATAGAGACCCTGTCTCAAACAAACAAATCAGAAGCTGACCGCAGTGGCATACACCTTTAACCCCGGCACTCTGGAGCCAGAGATGAGCAGATGTCTGTGACTTAGAGGCCAACCTGGTCTACGTGGTGAGCTCCAGGCCCACCAGTCATGAGGAGAAGCAGATCCAGCTTTATTAAGGAGGGATTGGTCTCACATTTTGTCCCTTTGACCTTGGCATAAGCACATATGCACGCTCAGACAATAAATAAGTGTTTTTAAGATTTGCTAAAGAAATAAGCCATACAGACCAAAACCATCACCTTTATTTTGAGGAATAGACAAATAACAAATCTTCGAGACAGAGAGTAAAACCCTGGTAGAAAAAATAATGACAAAGACTATGGGCAGACAAGTCACTGAAGAAAAATCTGTAGAGTGAAGTGACCCACGTGTGTGCTGTTCTTCCTCAAGTGTGGTCTCAGGCCTAGAAGCAGGGCCTGTGCCACTCACCCAGCACCCTCTAAGGGTCAAGCCTCACCCTTGTTAGGCACATGGGACCTATCCGACCCCCGCCCATCACCAGCCCTTGCCATTCCTGCCACCTACTCGAAGTCTCCAGAGTCGACGCCTGCTCTGGGACCCCGGTTCCTTCCTTTCAGTCCTGTACGATCTTAGGCGGAATGCTAAACTCTGCAGATTACCGTAGCCATCACGTTGGTGGGGACCAAATGAGCAATGACAAAAAGTACTTGGCACAGCACCCGAGACAGAGAAAGCCCAGACGTGAGTTCTGAGGGGCTGCGGGGCTAAACCGGGAAGAGTCCACTCTTGGCCGGCGAGTGGGAAGGGAGCAACGTCTTTGTTTGAAACTGGCTCAGAATCTTGAATCTACATCAGCTGTCTCTCCAAGTAACAGAACGTTCTCCTCGTCATCTCTCCTCAGAAATGACTCCATATATGCCGTCCTGGGGAGAAAAGTGAGCTAGTTGCTCCTCATCGCCTCTGCCGACATGCCGAGTCTGCTGTGTCCCAAGGCACTGTGGGCATGCCTACCGGATAACTTTTCATACCCTATCTCTTGAAGGTTCGCTAAGTTCAGATTAACCACCCGCCTCCAGCCCTGGCCTGGGAAGAGAGCCATGGAAAAAGACTGACAAAGGACCTCTTGACTTCCCAAATACTGAATGAAAAGAGAGAGACAGAGAGATCTTATTAGCATTGCTCCCGCAATCTTGTTGAAAACCACACACACACGGGTATTCTTCGGCTTCCTTGGGCATCCTCCCAGTAAAATGCTACAGCCCCCGATAGCATTTCACCGAGGCTGAGGCCTGTCTTGGAAGTGGCTCCAGACAGCAAACTACTGTTCTCTAAAGGTACGAGGGAGATCCGAGGTTCATCTTCAAAATAAACGGCCGGTATGAGATTTCAGGGTCTCTTGGATCCTTAGCTTGGGAGCAGGGCCATGAATAACTAATACAGGGAGCATCTTTGTTGCACTTGTTTCTGTATAGAGTGCCTTGGGAAGAAGGAAGTATTACAGCGAGAATTTGGACGAAGAAGAACTCCAATGCTACCCTGGCTCATGAAACCAAGACCTATTCCAATATGACAATAAAAAGGCTGCTCTCAGCCACAAACATAGACTTCCCAAAACCATTGGGTAAGCCCAGATTCTTGTTCTCAAATACAGAGATTCTTTTGAACTCTAACTGCAGATTTGTATGTAGGAATATTATAACTCACCTAACATCCATGTGTGCGTATGTTAATAGACTTGTAAAGCATGAAAGAGGTGTCATGGATAATAGATATAGCAGGGATTCATAGACATGCAGATTTCTAACTTCCTGTTGTAGAGGGATGTACATGTGTGTGTGCATGCACACGTGTGTGTGTATATGTATATGTGTGCATGTGTGTGTGTGAAACAGACAGTCCTAGGTTATAAAAGGCAGGTAGCTAAGCAAACTCGAGGAAGTAGATCCCTCCACAGTCTCTGCTTCAAGCTCCTGCCTTGGCTTCCCTTGTTAATGGGCTACGTCTTAGGGTTTTATCACTGTGAAGACCACAGCAATTCTTATAAAGGAAAACATGTCACTGGGGCTGGCTCAGAGGTTTAGTTCGTTATCACCATGGCGAGAAGTATGCGGCACACAGGCAGACATGGTGCTGGAGAGAGAGCTAAGAGGTCTGCATCTTTCTCAGATGCAGATGGGATGGCAGGAGAGATGGAGGGGCACAGAAGAACACTGGGCCTGGGGCTGGAGAGATGGCTCAAAGGTTAAGAGCATTGCCTGCTCGTCCAAAGGTCCTGAGTTCGATTCCCAGCAACCACATGGTGGCTCACAACCTTCTGTAATGGGGTCTGGTGCTCTCTTCTGGCCTGCAGGCATACACACAGAATATTGTATACATAATAAATAAATAAGAAAAAAAAGAACACTGGGCCTGGCTTGAGTAGTTAACACCTCAAAGCCCACCCCCAGTGACATTCTTCCTCCAACAAGGCCACACCTCCTAGTTATGCCACTCCCTATGAGCCCACAGGGGCCATTTTCATTCAAACCACCACGGGCTGTAACTCTTAAGATGAAATAAACCCTCTCCTCCCCATCGATTGTCATCAACAGTTTATCACATCAACAAAAACCAAAGTAGGGCAGAGGGATTCTGACCGTCTCCGTCCGTCCACTCTTCTTTGATTTGTTCTTCTATGTTCCATTACTGAACAAAACTCCTGTTCGCCATGTTACTAGGAGCTGCATCACTGAAACTAACAAGTCAAAATGGCTACAGAAACCCTAAGGTTTAGCTCGTCCTATGGGAGTCCTTAAGGAACTGTTTCCCATAAGTAGATGTAAGGGGTAGGATGAGTGAGGTGACAGTCACAGGAAGGACACGAAGACTCTGGAGGTGAGAAAAATGAGATCCTGAGATCTGATACTGTGTTGGTCATGAAGATAAAACAATCAGTTAAGATAAGAAGATAACATATTAAGATAATAAATGTGTGAACTTAGCGTCCATCCGGGGAGTGGAAGCAGCCAGTAACTTAGGAACTGCTGATGAAATAAACAAACACAACAATAACAGGAAATACAGGCTCAGAGAAGCAATAGAGAGCCCTTGTCTGAAGGTATAAACAGTTAAAAAAAAAAGTTTAGCTACTAAACAGGAGTTTTAATTCTTTTCTGCATTTCTTTACCACACATGTGTGTGTCTGTATGTGTCTGTGTATGAGTGTGAGTGTGTGTGTCTGTGTATGTGTGTCTGTGGTGTATGTGTGTGTGTCTGTGTATGTGTGTCTGTGGTGTGTGTGTGTGTGTCCGTCTGTCTGTGTGTATGCATGTGAGTGTGTGTGTGTCTCTGTGTATGTGTGTCTGTGGTGTGTGTGTGTGTGTCTGTGTATGTGTGTCTGTGGTGTATGTGTGTGTGTCTCTGCATGTGTGTGTGTCTGTGTATGTGTGTCTGTGGTGTATGTGTGTGTATGTGTGTCTGTGTATGTGTGTCTGTGGTGTATGTGTGTGTGTTTAAGTTTGTATCCAGGTAAATGCGTGGAGATAAAGGAGCTGGTTCTCTCCCACCACATGAGTGCCAGGGACTGACCTCGGGTCACCAGGCTTGGCAGCAGGCACCTTTATCAGCCAAACCACCTCTCTCGGTTTTGACAGAAAAGTCTGTAAAGAGAGAGGGGGTGAAGCAACAGACTCTGGGCATTATGGGAAATGATACATACAGTCTAATAAAAGATCCAAAGGATCTGTCCTTCCCCCTTTCTCCTCGTCCCTGGTAAAGACACAGGGAGTGGAACCGGAGAGGTAGATCCGGGGTTAAGCACACTGTTCTTGTAGAGAACTTGAGTTCAGTATCGAGTTGTTCACAAACACCCGTAACTCCAGTTCCAGGGCTCAGACACGTCTGCACTCTGAGGGCTCCAGCGCTCACATGTGCTCACCCCACACATATGCATAGTTTAAAATAAAATAAACCTTAAAAAAAAAGACATGGGACCAAATATAAGTGTTGAAATATAAGTGTGTCTGCTCGGAGATCTCGACATGATGAGGAGCCGCTGAGGCAGGGCCTTCAAGCCCCAGTTGTCTCCCGGAGGAGGCACGTGGCCTCTCCCGGTGGCGAGCAAGGGAGCGGGAATGAGGTCGCGCTGACCGACTCTGACAGCAAAGATGATGAAGTGCTGCTTGCGCAATATACCAGAAGCATGGGCTAAAACTGGCCAGGGCGGAAGAAGCTGTGCCAGCAAAGAAAGACAGGCTGAGGCCTTCTAGTTTACGGCCGTTCATGGGGCTTTCTGGGTCTTGCACCGTCCCCTCACCACACAAGAACACCAACGGGCCTGGTCATGACTATCTGGGGCCCCCTGCTAGGGTCCTCACCCCTCGCCAAGGTCAGCTGAGCGAGGCATGAACACCAGAACTACGGTTTGCCCCATTCATCCGTGTTCCCCTCCCTTGGGCAGTAGTCACAGGGGCTGACTGGCCTTGGCCCTGCCCCTCAGGGCCCTGCCACAGCCATTCAGCCTCCTCTTTGTGAAAGACGTTGGCTTTCCTCCAGCCCCAACCAAGAACTCTCTGTTCTTAATTTTCCATTGGTTAATTATTTAAACATTGTGTGTGTACCCAAGTGTGCTAGTGCATGTCGCTTCCTTTATTGAAAAAGTTCATGGAGCCTACCAGGGCAGCAGTGCTGGAAAAGCCAGAAGGCACAGAGACACCCCAGACTGAACGAGGAGTGGGGGCAGGGGGCCAATTTTAAGTCTACATCTTGAGGGACTGATGACATATAATATATATATATAATACATAATGCATAATATTACAGATTTAGTGGGAACTTACTCTGGGCCAGGTATACTCTAAGCAATGAAATCAGTGGCTTCCATCCTTCTTATCTCACACTTGTGAGGTGGGTTTCATCGCCTCCCTATGGACAGGTACAGAGATGGAGGGCTGGTTTCTAGTCAGGGAACAAGGAAGTATAACCACCCAGGCCTTCCTACTTACCAGGCAGTGGGTCACCCACTAAGTGTACAGTGAATCAGAAATGCCTACGTATTTGTTTTTCTCTTTGTGACAGAATTCCTGACATAAAAACCTCAGAAGAATACGAGGCTTGTTTTAATTCCCCATTTCATTGGTTTCAGATCAAGTTCACCTGGATGCATTACACTGAGTTTGAGGAGCGGCGAGCATCATGGAGGTGGGAGGAGATATGGTAGAAGCTATTCACCTCATGGGATCCAGGAAGAGAGAGAAAGAGAGAGAAAGAGAGAGAGAGAGACAGAGACAGAGAAAGAGAGAGAGAGAATCCTCTCCCCAGACAAAACACCTTCGACCTTATTTGACCTATTTGAATAACTGTTTCATAGACATGCGCTGTACCATTGGAAATGGTAGTGTTTGTTCTTCTCCTTTAACTCCATCCAGTTTCCCCTCATTGGGTGATGCTGCCCACACACAAAGCAAGCCCCCTGCCCACACAAAGCAAGCCCCCCTCCTTAATCCATGCCCTCTGGGATCACCTCCACAGCCACACTCCGAAGTAAGTGCGCTTGCCTAATCTCCCAGGTACTTCCCAAGTCAGTCAAGGATTAAAACCATCACAGCCCATGTCAACGCAGGGTGGTGGGGGTTCAGGGTTTCTAAGACGGAACACATGAGGGGGAGAACTTGACAGACTGAAAACTATGCATTTCTAAAACCAAGAAAGCTGGGAAAGGGTTAGCTCCTGCCTGGGAATGCAGGGGCAAGCTGACCGAGATTCAAGACTAAAGGAGCATTATCAAAGAGGAACTGACCACAGAAGGTTGGCAAAAACAAAAGCCGCTGGAGCCCATTGATCTTTAAAAGATGTGTTTGAGACTAGGGAAGGGAGCTGTTTTCCCTGGTAAGCTTGGTGGGTTTCAGGGGCGCTGCGGGGATGGACACCAAACTAGTGTGGGTCGGAGTAGACAAGAGGCAAGATGGGAGTGTCGGCTTTTGTTGAGAAGGAAAGAAAGACAGACCACGAGTAGCCAAAGGAGGGAGGTGGGGCAAGGGACGGAGATCTTAGAGCAGCGGAGAGGAGGAGATGGCTGATCCCTGGGGAGGCATCGGGGGGTGGACTGGTACTCAGAACGCAGGCTGCTGGTGAGCAATGGTGGTGCCGAGGCCTGAGGACTACACAGGAGGAAAGAAGAAAGGAAGGAGACGGAGGGAGTAAATTTAAAACTCCGCCATTAACTTTTTCAGGAAGGACAGAAAACTGGAAGGGCCACAGTAGGGCACTTGAATGAAGCTGCCTCTGCCTATTCTTAGTTCTTCTGGTCTTTTACACTCCAATAAAAAAAAACATTTTCCAAATAAAAGTGTCTTTTCTAAACACACTTTAGTTCTTTATTTATATGGGGGAGGAGGGAGGAGAGGAGAACGAACTGTCCATACTAGTGGACTAAGTGGACTCGAGAGGGAGCTGACTCTTTTCTCCTTCCCACCCACTCACCTGTCCTGGTACCTGTGTGACTACACTGCCCCAAATCGCTCCGACACGAGTTGGAAGCAAGTCTTACTGGCAATCCCGGTTCCTTTAGCGCCACCCAGTGGCCTCAAGGGGAAATGACGGGAGCACACCACCGTCCGTGAGAGCGGAGCTCAGTGCAAGTAAAACAACCCTTTGTGTTCAGAAGGTGCTTTTCCTGCCAAATCAAATCTGTGTGTTACAAATCCTGGAAGAGAAATCCCGAGGAACAAAGCCCTGTAGGTTTTTTTTAAAGCGAGTGTGGAAACCAGACCCTACTTCCTTCCTTCAGGATTAGGGTTTATTGGGGCTGATGGAGTAGGTCATCTTGTTTCAAGGATGAACGGCTGGCATGGCTACCTGGGCCATGAGAGAGGGGAAATACTTAAGCTCTCTGGGGAGTTTATCAAAGGTTTTTCTGTTCAGGTTACTAAACTGCTACAAAGGGCTCTCTGTGGCTATTCGCTGTCGTCTGTCGTCCCGCCCCCCCCCACACACACACACATACACACCACTCTTGTTTAAACTTTGTTAATAACCTTGAACCTGACTTTCCCTTGCCGGCATAGCTAAGAGCAAATGAGTTTGGGAGCCTTGACGGTGAACACTTTGCTATATTCCTTCCGGATACCTCTATTCTGTTGCCTCAGACGCCTATGTGAGCCTCATGGTGCAGACACCTCATCCACCCCAATCTCCCTTTCACCCCCAGGAAAGCTTCCCCCACAACCCTCAACAACCTTCAAGACAGGTGCCAAAAGGATAAGGAGGTTGCTGGACAGCTCTTTCCTAAGAACTGAAGTACTATCTCCAGAAGAAAAGGAAGAAAAACTCCTAAACACACAGGGAAGCCACAAGACTCAGAAGATCCAGCCCAGAGGGTTATAAACAGCAGACAATCGCTGGGTGCGGGAGGACTCTGGTGACGCTGCCTGCCAGGTGTGCAGAGAATCCCTCGGATGTCATCCTCATAAGTGGATTCTCACCTATGCTGGGGTGAGAATTTTAGGGACGCAGCAGCTTGGGTCACTCTAGCTCCCCATAGCCACCCCAATAAACTCATTGGCTCACCACACAAGACTCGGACTGAGTCATTGGTATGCGGTCTGTGCCCGATCTGGACTGAGTAGATGTTATTCCCACCTCTCCATGAGAAGGAACGGCAGGGGACGCTCACAAGACACCCCCAGAAGGTCTGGAGAAACCGCGATGGGGGGGGGGGGGTGCTCCTACACAGGGACCTGTGGCCATCAGTATCAGTCCTACCAGTGGTTGGGTTGGGAGACAGAGAAACCTTTCCAATAGCAGTGTGCCATTACTTTGGGTGGGGCCCATTGAGATGTTTCTTTATCTACCCCAATCTAGAAAACAACTTTCTGCCCCAAACCATGGAAGGATATCCATGGTGCTTGACTGGTTTCTTATCTCGGGCCAATCATCCTAACCCCTGTTACTCACTGCGCAGGCACTCAGCTCCTCACATTTATCTCTTTCCCCCTCATCTTCCTCAATACCCTCTCCTCCCCAATATACCCTGCTAGTTCTCCTCTTCTGTATCCCTGCTCTCCTCACCTCCTCTCCCCTTCCCTTCACCAGCTCCTCAATACCCCATCCCTGGATGGGGTTGTGGAGAGGTGGAGCCTTGCTAAGGGGGAAGAACTGGCTTTTGATGAAGGCGCGCCCCCTCCATCCTCGCTCAGCCTCCTAAGGAAGGTGCCGCCATTTTACCAGGAGAAAATAGAAGCCGGGCTTTGCGTACAAGTTCACACAGCTAAGAGGCTCCCGAGCCAGGTCCCATGATGTCGGGACGACTTTAAAGTCCAGGCAGTTCCCATCTGCTGCCCTCCACAAAGGGCCCTTCCCCTACCTAACAGGGCCAGGTGTAAGCCATGTGGAACTCAGCTGCCTCTGAAGAACTTTCTGGGCCACGAGGAAGACGCTGGATGAAGAAAGCTAATAACTGCAAAGGTTTTCAGGAGACAGCGGCCTGGCCAAGTTCAGGGCAGGAAAGGGTGTGACTTTTGGTCATTGTACAAACCCCAGGGGCTGGGGCTGCCTGGAATCCAAAGGCGACACACTTCCCGGGGGCTGGGACAGCCAGAGCAGTCCCGTGGTACTTTCCCTGGGGTTACTAAAATACGAGCTCCATGATAGAAATGTAAGCAATACTAAGTTTCTTACTGGATTTTAAAGGCTTTTCCCCCAATTTCCACTTTTCAGGGAGGAAATCCTTCATGGGAATCACGGTTCCCGTTACTTAGTGTTTTTCATCCCCACTGAGGGACCACGGGACGGCAAGGGGGAAATAAATCCAGCACCAGCAAGGCACATCTAGAAATCTCATCACGCCGCCCGGCCTCCGAGACTCTTATAAATATTAATTTAACTTGCTGCATAATTGGTAATAAAATTCTCTTTGTATTAAGGAAGTGGTAAAAGTTAATAGGCTGTAAGCCGGCGTAATTCCTGGGTGGATTTACCGCGAGCGCGTAGCCCCTCTAATTGTGTTGTAGAGGCTGAGTTATTGTACCACATTTCCCCGCCGGAGTGGCATTGATTAATGGCTAAAGTGGCATTGCCAGTGGCCATACCCAGCCTGGCACAAAGCAGGTACTTAATAAGCATCATTGTAAGAGAACTAAAATTTGGCTTCTTGTGGACCTTGATACCTGGTTTAGCCACACACTCATTCCCTCTGCCTGAGATGAGCAGGGCCCACCATTGACTGTCAGCATCGGGCCCATTTATTTCTCTCTTCCTTGAAATCATCTTGTTTCTGTCTTTCTGGCAGTTCTCTCCCTCTTGGGCTACTGTGAACATTCTACAGCTCTTTCTTGCTGTGGTTTGGATGTGAAATAGCCTTCGCTGGATATCCACACTTGATCTCCACCTGTGCTACTTTGACTGGGAGTTCACTGGGATTGATTTTCTGAGAGTTAGACCTGTTTCCCCAGGCTATCCCGTCTCTGCTTTCTGTTTGGCTCGATGTGCAATGCTCCACCACCCCCTCTCCACCACAGCGGACTGAAACCTCTGAATCCATGAGCCAATTGGTCCTTCCTTCTTTTATGCCAGGCAACCTGTCACAGAGGCAAGAAAGCTAACAGACACATGACTCTTCTTATTTGTTTACTAAATCCCGCTGGACATAAACTGCCTGAAACCAGCATTTGTATCTCTTCATTCTATCTCCTGAATACCAGAGCAGGACTGACATATAAGAGTTTCCGATGAGTCGTTCTTCAAATGAAATTTTCATTCTATCCCGTGGTAGTTTTAATAAGAATGGCCCCATAGGCTCTTACATTTGGATGCTTGGTCCCCAGTTGGTGGAACTGTTTGGGAAGGATTGGGAGGGGTGGCCTTGTTGGAGAAGGTTTCAAAAGCCTATATATACCATTCCAATTGGCTCTCTCTCTCTCTCTCTCTCTCTCTCTCTCTCTCTCTCTCTCTCCCTCCACGATAGTTTTGGACTCTTTCTGCCTTGTTGTTGTTGCCTCACTATGTAAGCTCTCAGCTACTGTTCCAGCATCATACTTGCTTGTTGCTACCACGCTCTCCTCCATGACAGCCTTGAACTCTACTACCCTCTGGAACCATCAAGCCCAAATATTTTCTTTTTTAAGTTGGTTTGCTTGTGGTGTCTCTTCGCAGCCATAGAAAAGTAACTATGTTGCAATCAAAATCATATTCATAGCCACCCACCTTTGTGGGCCACGTGCATCTGTGCTAGCCCTTGTAGCTGTTTGGAGACATCCCTCACCTGGGACAAAACCTTTCCAGGGTCTGGTTGCCTAGAGAGGGCTTCGGTCTCTTAAATATTGTGAACTTCTAAGGGGAGGATTTAATGCACATGATTCTGTTACCCCATTTCTTCATTTGTACAACTTGAAAACATGAACACATCAGCAGAATAGTCCCGTGTTCATGAGAAGACAGTGCTATGCTAACGTGTGCTGTGACATTGGAAAAGCAAGGGAAGGGTGTTCATCCAAAGCCCTGGTTACGCTCTGTCGGGGCCCATAGCCTCAGGAAGGTAGATTCTGGGAGGAACAGGTCATTCTTCATGAAGATCCAGGGAAGGCGTCTATGGACAGCTTGCTGGCATTGAATTTGTAGGTCTAATCATAAAGTTGCAAGACCACCTGCCAAAAAGCAATTATTTTTCTGTCAGTATTATTCCAGCCACTTTACACTCCAATGATAAATCTTCATCTGGTCATTTAGAACCATGTCAGAATGGCATTCCGTTCATAAACCCCGAGGTGAAATTTAGAAGCGAAAAGAAAAAAAAAAGTTATGTAATTTAGTGCAAATGTCCATATATTGAAATGAGGGGAGTTCATGAAGTGAAATGACTCTTCCTCGCTCCCTCACGTAGACATTTTTCATGTTAGATATTATCATATGGATAGATATAATTGTCAGGCTCGGGATGAAAAGCGTGGCTGTAACAAGTCATTTGGGTTTTTATTCTTGTCTCCATGTATTCTCATCAACCCCTGCTGCTCGGGACACCTAGCTCACCCTGCAGACACAGGTGGGCCTGTTATAGGGAGGGGTTTTAGTACTTTCCGGTCCCCTCTCAGTGCAGCCAGTGACTGTCGTGGCCTGTCAAACCACTGGTGATAAAACCTTTCCAAAGAAGCCTCTTCACCAAAGATAAAGAAAACTTGATTCAGAGCCTAATCCCTTTGCTGCTTATAGGCTGCTTTTCTCTTTTAAGACAAGCTGGGAACGCAATTTTGAAAGCCAATGATAGACTCTGCCCTCATGCACTGCGGCCTTTTCCCTCTGGATTGGCAACTCAAAGCCCTTCTACCGTCCATGGTGTAGAGCTGACGGCGACAGCTTCGGGGCAGTGATGGGGACAGAGACTGGAAAATCTGCAGCCTTCTGACAAGGGAACTTTGATGTCTGTGGAGTTGACCTCCCAACCCAGAGGGAAACCGTGGAGGCGCAATCTGTTTCCCACGGCAAACATCTGGACACAGAATGGGCTGTGGAGGGCAGAGCATTGGCCTGAGGGAGGGAAGTTCTCAGTCCTTCTTTCTGCGCATGTTCCCAGAGGCCAGCCCAGGTGGGGACTGCCAGGAGTCTGCGCTTCCGCTTCTTGTTCCTGAAGTTGGTGCGACCTTGGCACCAACACCTGACGAACATCTTGCCGCGTGCACATCCACACCAGGCTCGAATTTTAAGCACAGTCCTAGCTAAAGTACATTGTTCAAGGGCGGAAATGGTGCAAATGGGTTCTTAGCCCACTCCTGCTGCAATAACAAAATACTGTAGACTAGGCAATTTGTAAATCATAGACATTCATTCCTTGTTCTTATGGAGTCTGGGAAGATCAAAGTGCTGGCAGATTCCAAGCCTGGTGACACATCATTCCTCAGAGACGCTTTTTATAGTGACCTCACATGGAGACAGAGGCCAAAGAGGGCATCAGAACCCGTGGATCTAGAGTCATCGATGGTCGTGAACCACCACATGGGTGCTGGTAATCAAACCCAGGTATTCTGGGAGAGCAGCCAGTGCTCTTAACTACTGTGCCGCCTCTCTACTTCTAACTACTAAATATATAATAATATATGTCTTAGTTGAATTTCCATTGCTGCAATGAAACACCATAACCAAGGCAACATGTAAAAGAAAGCATTTACTCTGGAGCTCACCACTGCAGAGAGTTAAAGTTCATCCATGACCATCACAGTGGGCGGCATGGCCTGGAAATGGTGTGGTCTTTTAAAACTTCACCTCAAGTGACATACCTCCCAATCCTTCCCAAACAGTTCCAGCACCTGGGGACCAAGCAGTTAAATAATAAGCATTTAAATAAAAGGCCTATGAGTGCCATTCCCATTTAAACTACTACAATAAACATATATGTGTGTATGTATGTATATGTGTGTGTTACAGTATACATACATAATATGTACCATTTATAGTCTCATGTAAAAGATACTATTAGTGTCTTAGTTAGGGTTTTATTGCTGTGAAGAGACACCATGACCTTCACAATTCTTATAAAGGAAAACATTCAATTGGGGCTGGCTTACAGTTCAGAAGTTCAGTCCATTATCACCATGGTGGGAAGCATGGCAGCATGCGGGCAGACATGGTGCTGGGCACAGAGCTGAGAGTTTTACATCTTGATCTGCAAGCATCAAGAAGAGACTACCACAGTGGGCATGGCTTGAGCATCTGCGACCTCAAAACCTGCCCACAGTGAAGCACTTCCTCCAATAAGGCCACACCTCCTAATAGTGCTATACCCTATGGGGCTATGGTGGTCATATTTACTCAAAGCACCACAATTAGTTATTAAACTTTAGGAGTAAATAAATCCAGTAATTAGTTAGCAATAACAGTTATACCTCTTACTAAACTATACTAATAGTTAAGTATCAAATGAACAGACCAATGTCATATAATTTATTCATTCACTAAACAAAGATTGAAGACTTAGTGTGTTCTAGACACAGGGCCCTACAGAACCCTCTTTGATAGCCATCCCTTTCAGGTGACATATTGTGGAGAAGACTGACATCAAGTTGTGACAAAAGGAACTGGAGAATATAGTGGTTGCCAAGAGGTCCAATGGCTGGAATTGTGTTCCCTAATTTGGGCTTCTTAGAAGTCTTTGCAGATATATAATCATTTAGATGGCAGAGATAGTTCTCAATGGGTTTTCACAGAGGGACCTAAATAGAGCCAGGATAGGTCCTTCTCACCCCAGGTTGGGTGGGGGGGGGGGCATCAAGTAGAGATTAGTCACAAAGCCACAGAAGGAACACCAGGCACCCTCTGAAGCTGGAAGCACAGCTCCTGCCTGCGCTTACCATTCTGCGCATTGTACAATAGGACCTGACTTCAAAGTGCCTGGAAGAGAGGCTACATGGTGGTTTCCTGTGTGTCCTACCCCGAACCCGGGAGTGGGCACACTCACCCTTAGAAAACTGTTCTATTTCATTATTAAAGGCAGTTAGTCTGGGTATGGTGGTGCATGCCTGAAATCCCAGCACTCCGGGTGGATGTAGAAAGATCATGAGTCCGAGACTAGCTTGGGCTACATAGTGAATCTGAGCCAGCCTCAGTTACGTATCCAGCCAGTGCAAACACACACGCGCGCGCACGCATGCACACACACACACACAGCCTAAGACCTTTGAGTTTCCATCTGCCATGCCTTTTCCCTAGAGGACAGAACTATGATGCATGCATTTTATAGATTTTGTTCCTAGATAAAGCCCACAGAGGAGGTCCCCTTGGCCATTCCAGGGACCATGCATCCAACAAAAGTTACAACCTTCTGATTCTTCTAGATCAGTAGTTTTTAAACACACCACACACACACATTACCCACTTTGGACAGCCTACATTGAAACTCGGAATTTAGGGCCACCTCCAGACTTCCCAGTCAGACTGTGTGGACAGCATCCACAGATGCGCAGTTTGAGAGGTTTTCGTGTGTGATTTTTTTTACACCCCCACGCGCATTTGAAAAGCATCGCGTCAGCGCATCTGTGACATTTTCTCCACTCTGACACACTTGACCTAGATTACACGCGTGGATCTGTTACTCCCTGGTGAGTGGGGCTCAGACTATTTATCTAGGAAATGAGGAAGAATCTTATCTGCTGCTAGGTATTTGTCTAACAGTCTTTGAAAGCCCGAGATCAGAGAGTCCAGATAAAAACCTTCACTATTTATCGGCTCTTCAGCGCTGCAGTGGAGTGTGTCAAGGCAGGAAGGGCCGGGAGTCCCATCTAGCATCTCCCCACACAGGGGCAGGTTAAAGTGTTAAATTCCAAGAGCGGAGGGGGAAATCTGCAATCGGCCTTCAGGCCTAATAGAACCCAGGACTGTTTAAGCTGTTCACATTTCCAAAGGTCTCAGAGCATCTCTGAAGCCGGTTGGTCACAATACACTGCCGGGACCGCTCAGGGACCTCCAGTGCTCCAAGCCAGTGCTCGCAAGCCAGTGCTCGCAAGCCAGTGCTCCAAGCCAGTGCTCTGCCGTGACCCGATCAAGTGTGATGTTTCGCTTCACGAGGCATCGCTGGGAACTGCGCCTCTTATTAGTTCTTTTTTTTTTTTTTTTGGTTTTTCGAGACAGGGTTTCGCTGTGGTTTTGGAGCCTGTCCTGGAACTAGCTCTTGTAGACCAGGCTGGTCTCGAACTCACAGAGATCCGCCTGCCTCTGCCTCCCGAGTGCTGGGATTAAAGGCGTGCGCCACCATCGCCCGGCTTATTAGTTCATTTTTGAAACAAGAACAATGAGACTCGGAAATGTTAGATAACTAGATCACATGATTGGTGAGTGGTATTGTTATGCCCAAATCCATGAAGTCTCCGCAAAAGCCAACAAAGAGACCGAGTCCCATATGTAAAAGCAAAGAGCTTTTATGCAAGTTTGCAATCTCAGTCTCTCCACATGTCCAACGTATTGGAATAAATGGAGAGCCCTGAGCTCAATAGGGTTTTATAGTAGCAAAGGTGGGGGTGAGGGGTTTCTGAGGTTTAAAACCCCTGATTGGCTGACATTTGTCTGGGGTGTCCTGGTGAGTGTGTGCTGGCAGGTGCTGCTATCTACAGCAGTTAGAACGTTAGATGTTTCCTTTGAATGGGTCTGTTTTTGGGTGGTGCTCAGGTAATCTTAGTTCATGGTCCTTACTGCAACCAGGTATTGCTTCAGGGTAAACAACTGAGATTCAGGCATGTATTAAATTTATCGATGGCTGAGTCCTACTCTGGCAGGTGATAATGGTTGGAAGTAAAGAACTTCCTTTGGGTGATCTGTTCATATTTAACTTATCATGGCTGGCTCCTACAGTATGGCTTGGCTGCTCATCGGTAGATTCCTGCTCTGGCTCTCCAAGCATCCTCTGGCCACTAAATAGCTCTTGATGCCTGGTATCACCCTAAGAACTACCCAGATCATTGGCAGGCTGAGATCTCAATTGCTTCTGCCTTGCCTGCTAGGCCCAGGGGAGAGCGCTCCATGAACATCTGTGATCAATGAGTGGAACCGATCCTACTGCCCAGGAGTGATTGTTTGCCTGAACTCGGGCAGGTGTTTCTGGTACAGGCTACCTAGAACCATCTGCCTTGGGGGATCTCTGCCCATCCCCATGGTTTGATGCAATACTCGTTGAGCTGGAAGAGCCTTCTCTTTCCCCCGCCTACCCTTTGCCTGCTATGCCAGCTGCTCTAAGCAGAATGGTTCTTAACAGAGTTATGGTTTGGACGGGAAGTGTTCTTCAAAGATCTGTTTGAGAAAGACTTGGTCACCAGCCTGGGGCACTAGTAGGAAGTGGCAGAACTCTTAGGAGTGACCTAATGGGAGGTTATTCAAGTCATGCCCTTTGAGGGGATATTGAAACCTTACTTTTCTGGTTCTTTTTGTTTCCCAGTCACCGTGCAGAGAGGTTTGTTCCCTCATCTGGTCCCCACTATGTGCTTCCCCAACATGATGTCATATCTCACTGCGGGCCATAACACAACGGAGCCAACTGACCACAGGCTGGAGTCCCTGAGATCATGGGTCAAAGTAAATCTCTCCTCATTACAAGTTGACTGTCCTGAGCATTCTGTCACAGCAATGTAAAGCTGACATAACAGAGACATAGTAAGGGTTCTAAAAACGTGGTGGCGCACACCTTTAAATTCCAGGACTTGGGAGGCAGAGGCTGCTGGATCTCTGTGAGTTCGAGGCCAGCCTGGCCTACAGAGTAAGTTCCAGGACAGCCAAGGCTACACAGAGAAACGCTGTCTCCAGAAACAAAAACAACAGCCAAACTTTGACATCGGACCAAAGGCATGGTGCGAGCAGTAACAGGGGCAACACAGTCACAAACGTCACAGCCCGGTCTTGTCTTGCTAATGTATGTTTGTCTCCCGTCGCATCCCTTAGTTCTCACCAACACACAGCCCTGACTCCAATTAAAACAGTTCACGATGAACAGCAGCACTCTTTATGGAAAAGCCACGAAATTCTGGGTAGTGTGCTAAGAAATGAATGGGATTTTTCATGTCAGCACCCCACCAGAACCTCACATTATGTAGTCCCAGCTATTATTCTGTTTCACAGATGAACAAGCAAGTCTTAAGTAAATTGCCTGAGGACAAACAATTATAGTAATGGAGTTCTCCTCTCCTCCTCCCCCTTTGTGCCCTCTAATAGCCCATCCACTCTTCTCTGGGAGCCTCTGATCTCTATACACCCTCACCCGCCCTTACCCTGGCCATTCTCAAACACACCCTGTTCATCCCCCTCCGCTCTGAAACCCTAAAGCACGTGGAGGAGCATTTGTGTGATATTTATGCATATTTTATACACATTTGAACATTTGATGGCCTTGTGTCCCCTCCGTATAGTGAGTTTCTTGAAAGTAGGCAAAGTGCCTTATCCATGAGCTCCAAGCTGAGCACAAGCTCTTACTCAGCCTTCACAGTGGTGAATGCAGTACTGGAGGGGTGGCTCAGTGGCAAAGAACACTGGCTGCTCTTCTGGAGGGCCTGGGTTCAATTCCCAGCACCCACACGGCTGCTCACACCTGTCTGTAGCTCCAGTTCCAGGGCTTCCGACATCTTGCACAGATGTGCAGCAGGCAAAATGCTAATGAACATATTATTAAATTGTGTTTTAACCAGTGATGAATGCCCACGAAAACTCCACTGAGTCTACCATATGGTCCATGCACGTCTCATTGAACAATGACTAATACTCATGATGGTGTCTCAAAGTCCAGGATGAAGCGTGAGCTATATTTATTTATTTATTTATATTTTGGTTTTGGTTTTTCGAGACAGGGTTTCTCTGTGGCTTTGGAGCCTGTCCTGGAACTAGCTCTCTAGACCAGGCTGGTCTCGATCTCACAGAGATCCGCCTGCCTCTGCCTCCCGAGTGCTGGGATTAAAGGCGTGGCGTGAGCTATATTTTGAGGCAGCAAGAGGCTATTGAAATGAAATCTAAGAGGCTGGGGAAATTTGAGTGTTTTTAATATATTTACACAAGAACTTTACTTATTTTTATCACACATACAAGCCCAGCAGTCCCCTGAGACTTATCTAAATTACAGAGATGAAGCAGGTGACAAAGATGCCATCTGAAGTCAATTTCCTTACTTTCCCTTCATCCCTAAAGAGACCTCCACTCTCCAGACCTGGTCATGGCTGTGAGAAAAGCAGGGGCAGAGCAGAGACAGAGAGGAGGAGACAGAGAGGAGGAGAAAGAAGAAGATAGAAAACGGGAGAGTGGGTGTTAAGAGGAAGACAAAGAAAGACAACATAGCCAAAATAGCAGGGTTGTAAGGAGAATGAGCAGCTGGGGAGTTTAGGGTAGGGAGGATGTGAGAAGGGCTAGGGTGCTAACAGGGACTTGGAGATGTGTACAGGTACTTGTGACACTGAGGGAGCCTGGAGGCCAAGGATGCACTTGGGTGTGCTAATAGCCACCGCAGACAGCCCCTTGTCCCTTCTGCCTTTCGGAATATGCCGAAATGGAGTTTCTTTTGAACCTGACAGTAACTTCAGTTTCAAGGATCTGACACCCTTTTCTAGGCTCCAAGGATGCCAGGCACACATGTAGTAAACATACATACATGAATGAACACACAGACATACATACATAAAAATAAATCTTAAAAAAAGAAAGAAAGAAAGAAAGAAAGAAAGAAAGAAAGAAAGAAAGAAAGAAAGAAAG
>JABTXL010006712.1:23009572-23030852 GCA_025134845.1 Neodon shergylaensis | reverse complement strand
AAGAAAGAAAGAAAGAAAGAAAGAAAGAAAGAAAGAAAGAAAGAAAGGGCTGGAGAGATGGCAGCACTGCTCTTCCAGAGGTCCTGAGTTCAATTCCCAGCATCCACGTGGTGGCTCACAACCATCTGTAGTAAGGTCTGGCACCTTCTTCTGGCCTGCTGGTGCACAGGCAGACAGAACACTGTATACACAATAAATAAATCTTTAAAAAAGAAAGAAAGAAAGAAAGAAAGAAAGAAAGAAAGAAAGAAAGAAAACAAACAAAAACCCTGTGTACCAAAACAAACCCTTTCTCTCTCTAAACTTATTGTCTCAGATATTTTGTTATAGTAACGGGAAGTAGTCAACACTGGGAACCAAGGATCTTTGTGTTTACACTGGGGACTTGAAGTGGTTGGCCACTGACCCCTTCTCTTCTAGAAATGAAAGCGAAAAGAATGGTGGCCCAGAATTCAAGTGTTAGTCACCACTCCATGCCTGTCCCACACCCATTTCCTAACCTTGTTCCCTTTCCTACAAGTGAGGATATCGTCTCCGTCACACCCAAGAAGACTGCGCAATCCACCATATTACATCTGGTCTTCAAATGTTTATGATTAGATAATTAGAACTGGGTTGCTTTAGTTTTTTTTATGAATATATTGTATCTTCTTACTGACTCAATAAATTGAGCACATATGATCACTGGCTCTCAGAACAATTTGGGGTGACCTTTGACCTTGACCTTGAGCTGCTGAGACCATGACAGCACTTCTTACCCTGGACAGTACGCTCCTCTTGGGAGTCTAAGCTGAAGCTGTCAACTACAATGCCCGACTCTACTCATTTCCTTGGTGAAAAGTTCTGTCAAAAACGCTGCCTGACTCGCACCCACCCCCACCGCCATGAGGAGCAAATCCATGACCATGAGGGTAATAGAACTATTTATTCTCTCCCTGTTCAGTGATTCTAGCTCCAGACGGCAGGCAGTGACAAACCAAAGATTCCCCTCTTATGCCAAAGCCTGGATAAATAAATAAACAAGAAACAAACGTGAATAGAAATACCCCACTCTCATCAAAGTCTCATGGACTCGATTCCACCACACCACATCTCCTGGAACGCAGTGCAGTAGCTCTGGGACTTATTTCCGCGGGACTTGGCACTGTAAAACTATTTGGAATGCGCTGTGCTCTTAACATGCCTTTCCGTAAACAGGGAAAGTGTGCCTAGGCTATCTAGGAGGTGGGGGTGATATCCGCCTAAGTGCAGGCGGGCTTCATCCTGTGTTTTCCGTATTGTCTTGTCAATAGGAGCTATTATCAAGTCGCCAACAAGCCTGGCAGTGCTACCCTCAATGAGGTGTTTAAAACTGCCTTCCCTGGTGAGAAGGAAAACACAGCTTTTGTTCCCATCTTTAAAATTAACTGCATGGTATTACCGCCATCAATGAGGTGTTTAGCATCAAAATTGCCTTCCCTGGTGAGAAGGAAAACACTTACTTTGTTTCCGTCCTTAAAATTAATTGAGGTTTTTCAAAACTCATCCCTACTCAACCAACAGTTCCATAGAAGGCAAAAGGAGAAGTAGATGAGATTTTATAATGTGGTTTTCGGTCGCCCACCACCGGCTTCCAGCTCGTTCTTCCCATTTAGACCACTCTCTGAACACTTCTCGGGCCCCTTTGTCTCCTTTCCCTCCTGTTAGGTTTTGTGGCTTTGGTCTCACGCCTTAAACCTTGGCAGGAGTTAATTAATAGATACTTGCTTAAGTGAAGCAAAGACTCCGCCAACCTAGATATTCTTTATTGACTTGTGCGTTTGCCATTGGCATATTATACTCGTTCCATGAGGTGAAGTAATTGCTCATTAAAATTAAAACTGAGCCAGGTATGGTGGTGCACACCTTTAATCCCAGCACTCAGGAGGCAGAGGCAGGTGGATCTCTACGAGTTTGATGCCAGCCTGGATTACATAGTGATGACCTTAGACGACCCTGTGAAAGGGTCATTCAACCCCCAAAGGGGCCGAGACCCACAGGTTGAGAACCACTGCTGTAGAGCCAGGACACCATAATGACAGGTGGAGATGTAATCAGCTGCATAGGTGAAAGGGCAGAACTGGGCAGGTCAGCGTCCAGAGAATGAGCGGGAAGAGGGGCAGATAACAGCTGAGCAGGCTGTACCAACCGTGGGGACCAAGCTGAGCTAAAGTCCCACGAACAACCCGGAGCTCACTGCCTGTGGGGCTTTCTTTGGACACCAGCTCACAAATGATGACAGGGAGACTTCTTATTAATTATAAAAGCTCAGCCAATAGCTTAGGCTTATTACTAGCTAGCTCTTACAACTTAAATTAAGGCAGCTCCTTCAACTCATCTATGTACTGCTTATGCTGCTGCTTCTGCAACTGGCTGTGGATTCTGCCTTTCTTCTTCCCAGCATCCTCTGTGCTTGGAAATCCCGCCTAGCTACTGGCTGTTGAGCTTTTTATTACAGAAATCTCAGTGTAAAGGAATATTCCACAGCAGGTCACCTACGCAATATCAGGTATTAGACGACAATTTAGTGGGGACAAACCAACTCAGTGCTGTGTGATGAGACCCAGGTGAAGGGGATGCGAATGTAAGAAGTTCTCTGGCTTGGTGTCTCTGATATGATTTTAATGTGCCCATGCCATCCTGTAGTCTCAACCCGCTTGAATAACGTTTCTATTCCCAGGAATAAGTCTTTTATCAGCCTGTACTGTGCCGGTGGTGCCAGACAGATGGTGTTGTCTGTAGATCCGCCCTCGAAATGGAGTCAAAAGCTGCTTGTTAAATGGTACAGGGCGAGGCACTGCCTTAGACAGCACTGTCTTACACAATCTGTATCACTCAGAGTCGGGCACAGCCAGATTTCAGCAACAGAGATGAAGAGAGAGACAACAGTAAAAATCAGCTAAGAGAGATGGATTGGGGGAGGGGGATGTCGGAGAGCGCCTCACCTTGGCTCCCACGCTCAGTTCCTGTGCCCCAACACTGTGTGAGCTATCTGTTATGGACACTCTGACCCTCTAGAAAAGAAAGCAAAACCTTGAGAGGCCGGAATCCCTTGTCATCAGTTGGTGGAATGGACCTTAAAGCAGAAAGCAAACTCAATCGTATAAACACAAGACTACGACTACATTGCTTTGCCAAGCAAAAACTCACCAGCTGTCTGAAGTCCACTCACTGAATGCGGGCTTGGGTTTGCACATCTGGAGCCCCGGCACCTGGAAGGTAAAAGAGGGAGGGTCAGGAATTTGCGGCTGTACTTGGCTGCATAGGGAGCTCAAGGCCAGCCTGGGCTACAGGAGACTCTATCTCAAAAAAGAGCAAATGTTCATCTGTTTATTTTTTTTTATTTATTTTTTTTGGGGGGGGGGTTTCGAGACAGGGTTTCTCTGTGGCTTTGGAGCCTGTCCTGGAACTAGCTCTGTAGACCAGGCTGGTCTCGAACTCACAGAGATCCGCCTGCCTCTGCCTCCCGAGTGCTGGGATTAAAGGCGTGCGCCACCACCGCCCGGCTGTTCATCTGTTTAATATGTGCACTGTGCGTTTTACATACAGCACTGCTTTTCCTCATGAGTCTTAAGTGACTGTATCCACATCTTACAAATTTAGAGCGACAAATTTAGAAAGGTTAATAATTTGCCTAAGACCTCAGTATTTCTAAACGGTGGAGCCAAGATTCGAACTGAGGAATGTCTCACTCACAAAGACATCCCTTGAACCAAGTTAAGTGACTTGATGTATGCTCTCTGGGCCCAGGGTTCCTTCAGAACTATTTCTTTCTGCTAACATGCTGCCTACAGCATGGCAACCACACATTCATACGCAGGAGCCCCGGGAGCAGAGAACCCCACATTTCTTCCTGAAAAACCACAGCTCTTATCTTAAGGGGAGTAAGCTATGGTTCATTCTGAAGCCATGTTGAATGGCCATCGCCTGGGAACACAGACTTAGCTGTTGGGGTGGGTAGAAGGTGGTGGTCAGCTGAGTTAACTTAACAGACTCCAAAAGGTTTTTATCTCTTAGTTACAAGATGTTAGCTAAGGCCCAGAGATGGGCAAGAAATGGCTGTTCTAGAGGGCTAGAACTAGCCCGAGATAAGGCAATTAGCCTCTGGACCTTCAACTTTCCAATCTCTTAAGTTGGGCAGTTCTTTTTTTTGTTTGGCTGGCTGTTTGTTTTGGTTTTTCAAGACAGGGTTTCTCTGCATAACAGTCCTAGTTGTCCTGGAACTAGATCTTGTAGACCAGACTGGCCTCGAACTCACAGAGATCCACCTGCCTCTACCTCCCAAGTTCTGGGACTAAAGGCATGCGCCACCACTGCCCGGCTCGAGTTGGGCAGTTCTAACCAGCCAATGATTCTCTGCAGGCACAGTTGCCTTCTAGAAACTCCCAAATGCCCAGGGTATTAACTGCCTCTTTCCTGCTGTGATCCGAGGCCCTGGACTAAGTCTTGGTTCAGTTCCTAGGTGTTTCATAAATCACCACCCTTCGCTGTAGTCAGATCACCAAGGAGCAATACGGACTAGATGGCAGAGACCCGAACAAGAAGGCGAGAAGCCCATTGCATTTGCCGGCTTTCCACGATTGTTCTAGCATTAACCAACCATTAACCACCTCTAAAGACTGGCTCCCAAGTGTCTTTAAGGTTCCATTGAGATCTCACTTTCTGCAGAATCGGGGTCAGGTTGATTATCGTCTCCATCCTGAACTGCACACCTCCAGACATTAACTCTTCTCTGGTCTCTGTGTGTTCTTCCTAGGTTCAAATCAGGCCCATTCTAGGATAAAGTATAGAATGTCTCAAGGGATGGGGAGGAAAGTGCAGTGATGTCTCTCTCATCTTTTTGCCATTAGAAGGAATAGGAATGTGGAACTCGATAAGATGAAATGGCATAATACCATATAAAGAAATGTAAGAATTTCTATTTAAAAAACGTTTGTCACTTTGGTTAAAATATGGAGAAAAGGAAGTCCTCTGGGCCCCAGAACCTCCCAGAACACTGTCCTGAGTCCCTGCCTACTGCCACTCCTTAAGACCTTTGCGGGTAGCTGGGCATACTGGGCATGCCTGGAACCCCAGAGCTTGGGAAAGTGAAGCAGGACCACTAACTAGCTCCGATCTGGACTACAGGGTGAGACCCCAGCTCGGTAGAGAAACCGTTCCTAGGAATCACAGTGCTGCTGTCTCCGTTTTCTCCGGTGTAAATTCTTTAATGTATTGAGTGTGTTATTTTTCTTCCATGATTCTGACCTTTCTCATGTTTTATTATTCTTGGGGTGGAAATATGACTCAGACCTTTATAATTAGAATATCCCATACCCCTAGTCAGAGTGTTTATTTAAGGCATAGAGACACGAGCCAGCAAACTCAACAAATTCCCGGCAGAGCCTCAGCAGATAGGCGAAAATTGTCACGAATTACAGGCTCACTCCCTCCAGAGCTGGCTGAGCCCTGAAGAGTGTATGCAGTGAGTTAAGTAACATTTGCCATTCCCTTGAAAATCTTGAGATCCCTGCTAATTCAGAGAAAGCAAGGTCAACAGAACCAGAGAAACAGGCTTCCTGATTATACTGAATCCCTGCCTCCCACAGTCTGCCCACTTGACTATGATGGCCAATCAATGTTCTTTTTCGTTTCCATTTTAAATCACACACACACACACACACACATTCCTTTTTCTAATGCTGGGGATTGAACCCAGAGCCTGCTGAATTCCAGAAAAGTGCTGCGTAAAATCCCTAGCCCTTGGTTTCTTGAGATGGAGTGAGTCTCCCAGCATCACAGTCAGGAAGGCCTCGAATTTCTGGCTTTCTTACCTTCAGTTCCTGTGCACTGTGTATGATAATTCTATCATACGCATGCTACCACACCCAGTTTGAATCATTATTGTTGTCACTGGTGTCACTGAGACACCATGGCCACGACAACTCTTATAAAGAAAAACATTTAGTTGTGGTGGCTTGTAGCATGAATTCTAATTGTTCTCAATAATAAGAACCGGGAGTCAGATGTTAGGGGGCAAAAGCTGAAGGATCAGAGACCTAGAGAGACCTTTTACCTCTACTGAATCGTCAGACTGGAAGGGAGAACTTGTCTCTATGGATCCTCAGACTGTTGCTGTCTCTACAACTCGTAGATGTACATGTCTACATATCTCGGACTGCATGCTCAGACTGAATCCTCAGACCGCCTCTGAGTTCCTGTCTCTTCCCACCTTATTTTCCTCTCTCTATCCAGCATATCCCTTCCTGTTTCCACTTCCCCAGTGGATTAAAGGTGTCAGCCACCACTGCCTGGATTCTATGGCTAACTAGTGCCTTAGCTCTGCACCCTGATCTTCAGGAAACCTTTGTTTGTTAGCTTACAAACAAAATATCACTAGAGTGGCTTGCTGGCAGTTTAGAGATGTTGTCCATTACAGTCATGGAGGGACACAGGGCAGCATTCAGGCAGACGTGGTGCTGGAGCTGAGAGACTTTACATCTTGATCCAAAGGCAACAGGGGGTGAACTGAACACTGGTCTTGTCTTGAGCAGATATGAGACTCCACAGTGGCACACTTCCTCCAAGACCTCACCTACTCCAACAAGGCAACACCTCCTAATAGAGCCACTCTCTTTGGGGACAGTTTTCTTTTAAACCACCACAGAGGACAATTAGCAGATGCTGATTCTCTGCTCATTGTAGGACTCAGACGCAGAACTTGGAGGACAGGGCTCTTAGCCACTGAGCCACTCGCTAGTCTTGCCTTCAATGCCAGTACTAGGAAGACAGAAGCAGGAGGATCTCTAAGTTCGAGGCCAGCCTGGTCTACAGAACAAGTTCTAGGACAGCCAGAGCTGCACAGAGAAAACCTGTCTTAAAAGAAACACAAACAAAAAAAATCCGAAGCAAAAGTACATATATCTTTCCTGTAAAGTACTCGACTTTTGCAAATAAATACTGTAGTTTTCATTCTATTTTTGCTTTTATTATAACTGTGAGCATTTGAGATGGGTAAACCCTAGAGACAGAGCCAGAAAGATCACCAGCTCCTGGCCATCTAAGAGAAAGCAAGACTCTGTCTCCAAAGAGAAAAACTTGGCTGTTAAAATGTTACATATATTTGCTTTCCTGTGAGGGCCTTGAAATCAGCCAGTAGGAAGACACAGAATGGCCAGGGGAAAATGTCTCGTTTTAAAAATTTAACAATGTCATTTAGTTATGAAATCATCGAGTATTTTCTTTTGAACCCCTTGTCAAGGAATTCATGAAATTTCTGAACTGTAAGGGTTCCTACAGTCTTCAGTTTTCAGACTTAACTGTCTGAAAAAAAAGCTATGGGATAACAGTGAAGCTTCAATTTCTCTTTTGACCTTGCTGTAGTTTCTTCCGGCTATGGCTGGGAAGGCAATGCAGTTTTCATGAAATAGCTGTTTTTTATTGCTCCAGCATGTATATAAATTACATGGTGTTTTGTTTGCTTTCAGGGTTTCTCTGGGTAACCCTGGCTGTCCTGGAATTCACTGTTTAGACCAGGCTGGCCTTGAACCCAGAGATTCACCTGCCTCTGCCTCAAAAGTGCTGGGGTTAAAGGTGTGCGTAGCCTGCTACATAGTTTTTGCTGCATATCTAAAATTGTTTATTTATTTATTTATTTATTTATTTATTTATTTATTATGTGTATACAATATTCTGTTTGTATGTTTGCAGGCCAGAAGAGGACACCAGACCTCATTACAGATGGTTGTGAGCCACCATGTGGTTGCTGGGAATTGAACTCAGGACCTTTGGAAGAGCAGGCAGTGCTCTTAACCACTGAGCCATCTCTCCAGCCCCTGCATATCTAAAATTGTAACTGGCTTGAGAGAAATGAAGTTTTTGTTTATTTGATTGGTTTTTCTTTCTCTTTTATTTTTCAAGACAGGGCTTCTCTGTGTAGCCTTGGCTGTCCTGGAATGAGAGGCTCTTTATTCTCATTCTATTAGAACATTGAAACAATAGACCCTAAGAAATGAGATTTCCCCCAAGAATCTTATGGAGAAGGAAATCCTGAAAAAAATTTTATAGTTCTAACCGCTGTCTCAATCACCTTACAGGAGACTCAATAATGGGCAGGGCCACGCCTTGGTCGCTGTTTAGATGCGCATATTTTAAATATGCATATCTTTGGCTTTCTATTTTAACTTGAATCTCATTTCAGGGCTCCAAAGACCTACTTGAGGTGGGATGGGTGTCACTGGGGATCCTTGTGGCCAAACTGAAAGACATTTTCTGCTCCCCATCACAACTCAAATTTGGCGCTTTTCTTTTGTTGTTGTTCTTTTAACCGAATTTCTCTTTAGCTTTAGAACCTGTCCTGGAACTCACTCTGGCCTCAGACACACAGAGACCCACTTGCCTCTGCCTCCCTGCTGGGATTAAACTTCCGCCCGGCTAATTTGACCTTTTTTACTTGATTTATTAAGGCTGAACAGTGTTGGGACACAGGCTCATGGCTACCCAAGTTTAGGAACAAAATGACTTCATTTTGCTTGATTATTCTGATAAGCATTTTCACAATAAAATGCACCTATCTAGTGAAGGAAAATCAATTTTATAATTCACCACTATTACATATAATAATGATGCTTTGAGTTCACTAATATTAGACGTACATCTGGACTTGGAAACGTTAACAAGCCAGAACTGCCGAGTACTTTCAAATGTGACCACCTAAAAGCAGAAATAAAAAAAACTATGGGCTGCTCTTCCAGAAGACCTGGGTTCAATTCCCAACACCCACATGGCGCTCGAAATCCCGTGTGACTCCAGCTCCGGGAGAGCCATTACCCTCTTGTCTCCAAGGGCATCAAGCACGCACAAGCTGCACAGTCATACATGCAAGAAAACATCCACACACATAAATCAGAAAGGAAAAAGAAAAAAGCACCGTTGCCCTGAGAGAGGCCGGGCGGACGCGATAAACAGGCATATTTCCGCTTCGGCCCAACTGGCGCTAACAGTTCATTTCCACAAAGAACGCGGCTACAGAGCCTGTCGGCACAGGGCTCTTTATAGTTTTCGGATCAAAAACGTTAGAGGAAGCGGGCAGAGACGGGTGGACCCCGGAACCGAAGAAACCGCGGAAATCAAGCCCAGAGCCTGGTCGCAGGCTTGTTATTCCTTAATGTCCCGACCCCACAGGCGTCCCCGCGTCCCCAGACGCCCCGAGGCTCGCCCGGGGCTCGGCACGACCGCTGCAGTTTCCGCAGCACGCGGCGCGGGCAGAGAAACCAGCTTTTTGTTTATTTTGGCCGCGCGCGCCCCGCGAGCGTCCGGGGGCGGGGACGCGCAGGCGGACGCCCCGCCCACTGTCCCCGGCCCGGGGCGGACGCAGAGCGCGGCGTCACAAAGCGCCGCCGGAACGCCGAGGCCCAGCCGCACCCGGCGCCGCGCGGCCCTCGCGGGGTGGCGGGAGGACGCCTCCCCCTCGGTCGCCGCTCCCCTCGGCCGCCTCAGCCCTGCCTCGGCCGGGCTCGCCCTGCCTCCGAGTGGCGGGCGGCTCGGCGTCGCCGCAAAGCACCCCGGGAGAACGGGCTGGCGCCGGAAGGACGCGCGAGCGCGCGGCGGCGCCGAGGTGATAAAAGGGAGCGGGCCGGCGGCCGGCGGAAGTGGGCGGTTCGTCGGCGCCGTGCTCTGTTGTTTGGGGTTCGGGCTGCCCGGAGGGGCGTTCTCGGGGAGGTTCGCCGGTGCAGGCCGCGCTGACAGGGCCGCGCCCCGCCGCTCGGCCGCCCTTGGCTCGGTGCGCTCGCGCTCTCCTCGTCCCGCAGGCCCAACATGGCGCAGGACGTGGCCGAGTACCTGAGCCAGAACCCGCGAGTAGCCGCCTGGGCGGAGACGCTGCGCTGCGAGGGCGAGACGGACAAACACTGGCGCCACCGCCGGGAGTTCCTGCTCCGCAATGCCGGAGACCTGGTCCCCTCGACGCCCGGGGAAGCCGCGGCCGACGCGGAGAGCGGGAGCCGCCGTCGGCAGCTCCAGCAGCTCGTCTCCTTCTCCATGGCCTGGGCAAACCATGTCTTCCTGGGGTGCCGGTGAGTGAGGGAGCGGGAGGCAGCCGTTCCGGGCTGCCCGAGGGGCGCTGCCGGGGATCGGTGTCGCTGCGGAGGGCGTATCGGGAAGCGCGGGAAGTTGTGGCCCTGGCGGCCCTCGGAGGGCGTCCGCGGCAGCGCCGACCTCAGTGTTGGCGGGGGACCCCGGGGTGTGTGCAGCCGACGGTACCCGGGAGACCCCCGGTTTAGGGGTTCGCCTCCCGAGCGCCGGAGGCATTTTTTTGTGGCATCTCGGGGACATAAAGTTGTCGCGCGGTTGGTGCCCTTTGATTGCAGCCAGGAACTGCAGTTTTCCGAGGGCCCTCACCTCGCACGCTGCCCGGTCGTTTCGCCAAAACACTCCATGAAAGCGACTTTTTGCTTCTTTTTCAGGTACCCTCAAAAAGTTATGGATAAAATTCTTAGTATGGCTGAAGGCATCAAAGTGACAGATGCTCCAATCCATACCACACGAGACGAACTGGTTGCCAAGGTGAAGAAAAGAGGGATATCGAGTAGCAATGGTTAGCAGATCATAGATGTGAACATACATAGGAGTTTAGAAAATAAGCTTGATATAATTAGGAATTGCTGTCCTTACTAATTTTTAACAAGCCAGAGTTTGTATGATGTATTAATCTAGTTGACATGTTAAAGCTAAACTGTGTGTGTCTGTTTTCAGTGCTGAATTTGTTAAGTTTCCTTTGACTGCTTTAGATTTTAAAGTCCAATGTCTGATGCTGTTAATTTAATATTAGAAATTAATCCTGTTAATACCGTAAGATATTAATGAAGTTTTTTCATGCTTTAAAAGAAGCTAGTCCTGAAATATTTTTATTTGTGCTTTCTTCCTTTCTTTATTTATTTATTTTTGGTTTTTCGAGACAAGGTTTCTCTGTGGCTTTGGAGCCTGTCCTGGAACTAGCTCTGTAGACCAGGCTGGTCTCGAACTCACAGAGATCCGCCTGCCTCTGCCTCCCGAGTGCTGGGATTAAAGGCGTGCGCCACCATCGCCCGGCTTATTTGTGCTTTTTTTTTTTAAAAATTATTTTTATTTATTTATTTTGGTTTTTCGAGGCAGGGTTTCACTGTGTAACAGCCCTGTTTTGGAACTTGGCTCTGTAGACTAGACTGCCCTTGAACTCACAAAGACTCGCCTGCCTCTGCCTCAATGTGTGTGCCACCACTGCCCAGCTCCTCTTTGTGCTTTCTTTCTTTTTAAAATAATTTACCTAAGTTTATTTTATGTGCATTGGTGTGAAGGTGTCAGATCTCCTGGAACTGGGATTACAGACACTTGTGAGCTGTCGTGTGGGTGCTGGGAATTGAACCCAGGTTCTCTGGAAGAGCAGCTATTGCTCTCAACTACCGAGCCATCTCTCTGGCCCCCCATCTTTGTACTTTTTGGAGGCAGGGTTTCTCTGCGTAAAAGCCCTAGCTATCCTGGAACTAGCTCTTGTAGAGCAGGCTGGCCGCAAATGCACAGAGATCCACCTGCCTCTGCCTCCCGAGTGCTGGGATTAAAGGCATACGCTGCCACCATCTGGCCTTTGTGCTTTCTTAATGAATGTTTCTTAATGAATTGACATCTGTGTGGGACTCCTAGTGAAATACTTGTGTTTTTCTTCTTTCTAGAAGGGATAGAAGAGCCATCCAAAAAACGAGTCATAGAAGGAAAAAACAATTCTTCTGTTGAGCGAGATCATGGAAAGAAATCTGCTAAAACAGATCGTTCGTCAGCTCATCAGGAAAACAGTTCGGCATCCACAGGGTCGTCCACCAAGTCAGAGAGTAGTGGGGTGTCAGCTCGGAGTAGCTCTGGTGTCTCTAATCAGAATAGCTCCACAAGTGAAGGAGATAGATCTGTGTGCAGCCAAAGCAGCAGCAATTCCTCTCAGGTAACAACAGCAGGGGCTGGAAAAGCTTCTGACCCAGAAGCTGCAGATAAACATGGCTCAGCATCATTTGTTTCTTCGTTGTTGAAATCCAGTATGAATAGTCATGTGGGCCAGTCCACTGATTCCAGACAGCAGAGCGGATCACCTAAAAAGAGTGCTTTGGAAGGTTCTTCCGTCTCAGCTTCTCAGAGCAGCTCAGAGATCGAGGTGCCCTTGTTGGGTTCCTCTGGAAGTTCAGAAGTAGAGTTGCCATTACTGTCTAATAAGTCTAGTTCAGAGACAGCCTCAAGTGGGTTAACATCCAAAACTAGTTCAGAGGCAAGTGTTTCACCTACAGTTTCTAAAAACAGCTCCTCGTCAGGCACCTCTCTACTAAATCCCAAGAGCAGTTCAGCCAGTTCTTCACTGCTGACTTCCAAAAGCGCTTCTCAGGGAGCTGCATCACTGTTGGCTTCCAAAAGCAGCTCCCAGAGCAGTGGCTCTATGGCTTCCAAAAGCACTTCCTTAGCAAGCGTGTCTCAGCTAGCTTCTAAGAGTAGCTCTCAGAGTAGCACTTCACAGGTGCCTTCCAAAAGTGCCTCACAGTCCAGTGAGAGCTCAGTCAAATTCTCTTGTCGGAAGTTAACCAATGAAGATATAAAGCAGAAGCAGCCTTTCTTCAATAGACTGTATAAAACAGTGGCGTGGAAGTTGGTAGCTGTTGGTGGCTTTAGCCCCAGCGTGAATCATGGAGAGCTGCTAAATGCAGCTATTGAAGCTCTGAAAGCAACACTGGATGTGTTTTTTGTCCCGTTGAAAGAACTGGCAGATCTGCCTCAAAATAAGAGCTCTCAAGAAAGTATTGTTTGTGAGTTGAGGTGTAAGTCGGTGTATTTGGGCACTGGCTGTGGAAAAAGCAAAGAAAATGCAAAGGCAGTTGCATCGAGAGAAGCACTGAAGTTATTTCTCAAGAAGAAAGTGGTGGTAAAGATATGTAAAAGGAAGTACAGAGGCAGTGAGGTAGAAGATCTAGTACTCCTTGATGAAGAGTCGAGACCTGTAAACTTGCCTCCCGCATTGAAACATCCTCAAGAATTACTGTAATGTCTCCAAGTCACCACTGCATCTAGTAGCTGGTGTTTGAAGAGAACTGGCTTTTATATGATATAAAACACTGGCTTTCACAGATTTTTTATTGCTTTTTTCCAGTTTTGCAGAAAATTTAAATTGTAGTTCTCTTCAGTAAAGTAGAAGTTGTAAATAATTTATGAATGGCAGTACATATTAAAGGGTATACACTGATAGCATACCAATGTGCTGTTGTATTTGCTGAAGAAAATACTGTCTTCTATTTTTAATGATATATTAGGTACGATGTGTAGTTCTGTAGAACCTTAAATTTTTGTACTACTTCCAATTTGGTGGAAATGTATTAAGTTGTCTACCATGCTTTTTTTCCTCTAACTTGATTAAATCCCATCAAAGAAAAGGGGACCACAGTATTGAATGTGTGAAAATCTGTAAGACAAGGTTTTAAGAATGTTGCTCATAATGTTGAACATCTGTTAAAGAATAAAAGAATGGTTGCCTCAAACTATTTTCATGAGAAGTTGTAAACTTTTTTTTAGATACAAAACAGTATAAAGTACTTATTGTTATTTTATTCTGATGTTTAAAATTCTCCATGATTTTGACTGCTGCTGATTCTTAAGCAGGTTAATTTATGTTTTGAGGTAAAATGCAATTTACACTTTCTTAAAACAAATGTGGGTTTCTATATTAAGCATATTTTGTGACTACTAATTATTAACAGATTGATTTGTTTAGCTATTAAATGCTTTAAGCTATTTTACCTTTTCAAGAAGTTGTGTTTTTTTTTCCCCTTCTGCCTTGAAGTCATAACCCAGTCTTGCAACTTGGTTTCTCAGTACTATTCATAGTAAACTACAACCAAGTGGTTTTCCTAGTAATACATATATTTTTATTGGTAGGGCAGTTAAAGTTTATATCTAGAACCAGGTGGTTTTTGTATTTGCAGATTTCAGAAGAATGTGGAGAAGACTAGAGAGCCATGGTCAGTTCTTTAATGATTGTACCCATGTGAATTGCATCTGTTGGTGATGAAGTAGAATCTTGTTTGTGTCTTAGGTGGTTCTTAGGTGGCCTTTGGCTTTGTAGATGTTGCGCACTGAGCAGTAATGGTGATAATATACAGAAAAAAGGCATCTCTTATTCACTGGTTGTTTTGGACTTGGAGGGTTGAAAATAAGCACAATTTAAGTTTGTAAAAGTTATTTTGTAGTTTAGGAATAATAAGGATGCTTAGTTTCCTGTGCTTGAACTGAAATAATCAGGGATGTTTGTATTTTGCCAGATAACCTTTTAAAATTGTTTTTTGTGGACGGCTCATTGGATACCAGGGCAAAAATCTATATTCTGTAAGTTGACTATCTTTATATATTGTGGAGAGCAATAACATAAGTAAATTGTAAAACCACCTTCAAGTTTCTTCTGTGCTGTATTTTGTGAACCAATGCTTACCAGAAAAGTGAGCCAGACATTAGAATAAATACATTTCTGAAATACATCTGATTAGATGATTTGGTGATTTTCTAAAATGGCATGTTTCAAGCACGTTTATGAAGGCTATTTTACTGAAAGTCTTTTAAATTACAGTAAACTTTGATGTAGAAGAGTCTGTGCTCTCATAGGTCTGTAATTCCAACTACTGAGGCTGAGTCAGGAAGAGCTGAAGTTTAAAGGCCTTGGAGCTTCACAGAGCAGTTTGTGGCCCTGTCTGAAAAAAGATCTTGGGATATAAGTCCAGTGATGGAGCTGATGTAGTACACACCTTTAATCCAGGCACTCGGGAGGCAGAGGCAGGTGACTGAGGCATACTTAGCATGCAGAGAGGCCCCAAATTGGATTTCCAGTACCTCCAAAATGCAAAAATGAATGAAAATGTGATATTTTCCTGGTTTTTGAGTAGGTATGGTAAGTAGCCCTGGTTGGTCTTGAACTTACAAAGTATTTACAACACATGAATGCTCGTAACAAAAATGTACGAGCTGTGGAGCTGGCTCAGTGAGTAGAAAACTTGGTGCTTCCACGTAAACACTGGGTGGCAATGCAGGCTCAGCCAGAGACCCAGCCTCGGTTTGTAAGACCAAATCGAGAAGGATGCATGAAGTCAACTTGACTTCTGCCTTAACATTTACACCTTAGTGTGTAAACACACGTGCAAAGAAAATTCAAGATCTCTGATTAAAATTTGTAGCTTCCCAGTATAGCTGAACAAATTGCCAAGGACACAAATGATGGTTAAAATGCTAAGTTGCACTTTGTGTGGTCTTTAACAAATACACCTGGGCTTAAATGTGGACTGACCTTGGGCATTTTACCTGGGGCTGGGGTGGTAGTGGAACCTCTGAAAGATGGAGCCTTACTAGAGGACATGCCTCATTAGAAGTGGGACTTTAGTGTCTTGACCACATTTTCTTTGAGATGGAGTCTTAACTGTAACACTAGGAGACTTGGAATTTATATATATTATATATAGATCAGGCTGGCTTCTTATGTCCTTGTTCTTCCTGGTTAGATAGGGTGTGACCTGCTGGCCCGTGCCCTTGCCACTATGCCTTCCCTGCCTTGATGGGTATGTCCCATTGGGCTGTAAGCCAAAACACTACAGTATTTGGTCATGGTAATGAGAAAGGTAGCCAATATTACACAAATTTAGAATTACATTGCAAAGACCCTAAAAAAGTAATATGCGTAGCACATTTCACTTCAGATTATGTACTTTTACAATAATTACTTTTGCAGTTTCCTTCTGTCTGATAATTTATGAATGACTTTGTTGTTGAAGTTAAGAGGGTGTCTTACATATCATTAGTTTGGGTGGTTTGCAAATCGCTGAAGATGTCATCATTGGGAAACTTGTGTAACACACCCGCCGAGTAGTGCCACCTTGAGCGCCCATTCAGGTTGTGCTCTGTTGCAAGCTCCAATAACTGCTTATTGCATTTCTTTTTTTTTTTAATATTTATTATGTATACAACATTCTGTCTGTGTGTATGCCTGCAGGCCAGAAGAGGGCACCAGACCCCATTACAGATAGTTGTGAGCCACCATGTGGCTGCTGGGAATTGAACTCAGGACCTTTGGAAGAGCAGGCAATGCTCTTAACCTCTGAGCCATCTCTCCAGCCCTTATTGCATTTCTTTAAAGATTTATATTTATGATGTATATAGTGTTCTGCCTGCATGTGTCCCTGCAGGCCAGAAGATGGCACCCGATTTTAAGACAGATGGTTGTGAGCCACCATTTTTGCATTTTATTTTGCGTGCGTGCCATAGTGTGAGCAGGTTGTGTGAATCTGTCTTCTGCCATGTTGGTCGCAGGGTAGAACTTAGCTCCTTTAGACTTGCCGCCATACATGTTAGCCACTGAACTTGTCAGTCCCGGATAACAACGCAAAACAGCAAAACGACTTCAGACATTGCTGTTAGCTTTAGCAAAGGTGACAACAGTTTGAATTCTAAGTCATGTTGGAACAGAGATCACTTACTCTTGAAGTTGACAGTAGATCATTGGACCACAGAATCATGCACATCATGATCGTAGTTTCATTTTAGACCGTATGACTGGGTTTGGGTATGTGGTAGTGTTAGCTGCTCAGAGAGGCAAGCGCCTTTAGACAAGATCTTGCTATGTAGCTCTGGCTAGTCTAGTACTGTGTAACTTATGCTGGCCTGAAACTCAGTGTCCCTCCTGGCTCAGCCTCCTGAGTGTTTGATTTATAGTTGTGTTCCTTATTCCTGGTTCAGACTTCTATGTTCATGTTCCCTTGGTGTGTTCTTCAAGGTGAGTGTGCACAGAGGCGCTCCTGTCTTCTCCCTTACTCCTTTAAATGTGTGCCCCATGGTCTTGAGGCGTGTGCCACCACGCCCAGCAGCTCTGCCGCCTTTGACTTTGTACTCACCACAGTTTGAACCTATTGCATCAGATTAGAGTGGGGACAGTTCAAAGTTCTCAGTGCTCCAAGGGTAGCTCTCCTGAGTGAAGCCTTAACTACAAAAGGATGTGTGCTGTGCAAGTCAAAATAATACTCGGTGTCAAAACGTGGCCGCTGAGACTTCAGCCAGTGTTTGCCTTCCCCCACACTGAGGAAGAGGACCACCAAAGAAAGCCATCTGCACACTCCATGTTTTGAGTTTCTCCCATCTCACGTTCTTCCCCAAGCCCCCCAGTTATGCTCCCAAAAGAAAACTAAAGCTTGGCCTACGGCAGAGCTTCCTCTGCTTCCTGTGTTACTTGTCTGCTGGATTTTGAGCTGCTCTCAGATATGAACTTTGCTGCCTAAGCTGCCTGTATGGCAGATCCCTGCTGGTTAAAACATTGGTAAGTGGCTGCAGAAAGAGGTCAACAATGTTACATGGGCTCCCTTACTTCCATACACTAAATTTTCCCCTATCATCGCTTTCTGGAGAAGCTGTTCCCGCTAAAATTATGTGTTTCGAATCCAGTAGTTATATGGCAATCACATACAGAGCACACTCCCTTAAATCTGACTTGTGAAAAGAACAAGTGGTAGAATCTTCCCTATTATGTCCTTACTGAAAAATTACTTGTGATAGAATGGTTGACCAGTAAGAGACACAGGAGTAAACTCATTTAGACAAGGTCACTTCAGTTTTCTTCCACGAATATCCTGTTTTCAAGAGCTAGCTGGAATAAACAGGCAGCACGCTGGTATTTATTGAGTGTTCATAATGTAAATGGACAAGCAAAAAATCAAAACCATTAAAGGAGCGGTCAAGTGCTTGCATCTAATAATTACTGTTAAAATGTTGACCAAAAGTGAAAATGTACCAAGAAGAAAGAAGTTAAACTCCTACTATTAGAAATGACCCAATTGAGATTTAAAAAAAAATCAATAAAAACCGAATTCATGCCAGGCATGGTGACATGTGCCTTTAATCCCAGCACTCAGGAGGCAGAGGCAGAGGCAGCCAATCTGAGTTCAAGGACAGCCTGCTCTACAAAAGCAAGTTCCAGGACAGCCAAAACAGTTTACAAACCCTGTCTCAAAAAAAGCAAAACAAAACCAAGAACAGAACAAAACAAACACAAATTCACAGTGTAGATATACTGGTTACCAATAGTTGAAATATTAGAATGCCGACATTCAACGTAAGAGTAGGAGGTACCGGAAGATTAGACATGAATATTCATGGTCGTCACTCAATCTCTAGGTCAGGGACATTAGCTGAATGAAAAAGGCTGCTGAGGATGTAGACAATAACCGAATGCACCAAACATATATCCAAACATCACACGGACTCCTGAAAAAGCCAAACATCTACTTTTACAAGCACTTACAGGACATTTACTAAATAAACAGTAATTGTTAGAGATCGCAGGTTTAATGCAATGCAGCTATATTAGAAATAAGATATTTTTCAAGATAGAATCTTATTACATTGTCAGAATGACCTCCAATCTAATTCCCAGTCCTACCTGAGCTTCCTGAGCAGCTGAAACAATAGACATGGGGCACTAAGCTCAGCTTGGCATCTGATTTCATCTGAAATCTTTAGGGACTCTGGAATGAAAGGCAGAGACTACAAACTAGCTAACAAAACGAATACCTTTGGATGTATAGGGCATAGTTCAAGTGATGTTTATACCTCTAATGCTTTGTTAGTAAGCCAAGCATACCATTAATATATATATTATACTATACTATATTATATATATAACCTCAGCTAAGATGGCCCACGAAAAGGAACTTTAGCTTAGTTTCAATTAAGAGCAGCAGTATACCACAAAGTGAAGTGTTCATAAACTCTGGCAGCACATCAAAAAAAACATGTCATGAGCATCTCAAGTGTCTCAGTAGGTAAGATGCTCGCCACCAAGATGACCTGAGTGTGATCCCCCAGGACTGACTGACACGGAAAGGAGAGAACCGAGGCTTCCACAAGCTGTCCTCTGACCTTTGCACCCACACTGGGGTGTGCACACACACAATAAATGTTCAAAGAAACCAACAAAAAACTGCAGTGTTTTAAAGAATAAGGTCCTAGAAAGATGGCTCAGCAGTTAAGAGCACTTGACAGCTCTTGCAGAAGACCTGGGTTCAGTTCACAACGCTCACATGACAGCTCACAACTGCCTGTTACACCAGTTCCGGAGGATCCAACAGCCTCTCGTTGTATGAATGTGGTATACATAAACACACACACACACACACACACACACACACACACACACCAATATAAAAAAACTTTAGAAAAATATCATCAAATGGAGCTTATTCTTAAATTCTAAATTATGTCAACTATTAGTAAATCCGTTTCCACAGAAACATATTGTTCATCATAAGAAAATCTGTATACTAAAAATGGCTATTAAGTGCACTTTTAAAGTCTCATTTTTTTTTTAAGATTTACTGTTTATTTTAGGTATATGTGTGCTCTCTCTGCTTGTTTGCCTTCATGCCAGAAGAGGGCATCAGATCCTACTATAGACGGCTGTGAGCCACTATGTGGTTGCTGGAAATTGAACTCACAACCTCTGAAAGAACAGCTGGTGCTCTTAACTGCTGAGCCATCTCTCCAGCCCCTCTGCCCGCACCATGTTCATTCTTTGTTTTTATTTTTCCTCTTTTTTTTTTTCTTTGAGACCAGGTCACACTATGCAACTCTGGCTGTCCTGGAACTTGCTGTTTAGACCAGGGTGACTTTGAAATCACCTCAAACTGGCAGACATGCCTGTCTCACGGGCACTAGTAGTAAAGGCATGTACCACCTACCACACCCAGCTCCACTGACAAACACTCCCAAAGATCTATTTTTTAAAGGAATTTCTCTTTTTTATGTGTATGAGTGTTTTTGTCTGCATGTGTGTGCACCACGTCTATCAGAGGCCAGCAAAGGGTATCAGAATCTCCTGGAATCAGAATTCAGGATGGTTATGAGTGGCCATGGGAGTGCTGGGAACCAAGCCAGAGTCCTCTGCAAGAGGTTTGGGGGAGGTGCGGCATTGCTGGAGCAGGTATGTCATTTGCAGGGGGAAGGAGGAACTTTGAAGTTTTAAGCCTCTCCCCCACTTGCAGTTTGCTCTCTCTGCTTTCTACCTGTGTTTGAGCTCTCAGCTTCCTGTTGCTGCTGCCGTGCCTGCCACTTATTGTTACCTCCCTGCAGTGCCTGACACTTTTATCGCTACCTCCCTGCCTTGCTGGACTCTTATCTCTCTAGACCCATAAGCCGCAATAAACTCCCTTCAGTTCCCTGGTCATGGTGTTTTATCACAGCAACAGAAAGGCAACCAATACAGTCTTTTGTTCTTGTTTTTTTTAATATTTATTTATTTATGCATACAATATTCTGTCCGTGTGTATGTCTGCAGGCCAGAAGAGGGCACTAGACTTCATTACAGATGGTTGTGAGCCACCATGTGGTTGCCGGGAATTGAACTCATGACCTTTGAAAGAGCAGGCAATGCTCTTAACCACTGAGCCATCTCTCCAGCCCTCAATACAGTTTTTTGAAACTATGAAATTTACTATTGATTTGTGTAATGAGATGGATATGCTTGCTTATTTTTATAGAAATAAATCTTGGCCAAATGTTTGTTATTGAAGGACACAGACATTCTTCAATAGTTCTCAGGGCTTATCAGTATTTTGATTTTAGAATTGCCAGTGCTAAACATACCACTTTACATAAAGATTCCATTGTTTCCATTGTCTCATGAAAATAATATTGGGTACAGTGGAGTGGATAGAATGTACTTGAAAAGTTTCTGCACCCCATAAGCCAAATCAGACCAAATCAAACCAAATTTAAAAAAGCCCAGGTTTAATGGATACCAACACTCCAGGTGGCCTTCCAGCCTCCCAGAGATGAGCTGGAGAAGGAAGACCAGAAAACCAAGTGTTTGTTCTCTAGGTTACAATTTAAATACCCTACAGGAATGATCTTGACCCTCCCTGGGGAGGGGTCATCATTTAGCGGGCTTTCTTGGAGGTGGAGTCTGGACTGAGGCAACTCCCAGGGGAGAGAGTTTGGGATGGAACTTCACTCAAACATTCCAGACTCTTTGCATGTATGGATGCCAGGGGCAGGAGTGAAGCCTGAACCCAAACATTCCAGACTCTTTTGGCATAGGGATGCCAGGGGCTGGGATGACGCTACCAACGAAACATTACCATTTGATCTAGCTGCCTGTAATCCGTAATCATTTTTCAAGAAATGTCCCACTCTCTCATTCTGGGTTGCTGCAGTGTGGAGCCATGTGCATCTCCCATACTGAAAGGCTTCATGGGGT
>JABTXL010006712.1:22955747-22997116 GCA_025134845.1 Neodon shergylaensis | reverse complement strand
TTTCTTTCTTTCTTTCTTTCTTTCTTTCTTTCTTTCTTTCTTTCTTTCTTTCTTTCTTTTTAAAGATTTATTTATTTATTACGTACACAGTGTTCAGCCTCCACGCCTGCAGGCCAGAAGAGGGCACCAGACCTCATTACAGATGGTTGTGAGCCACCATGTGGTTGCTGGGAATTGAACTCAGGACCTCCGGAAGAACATTCAGTGCTCTTAACCTCTGAGCCATCTCTCCAGCCCTGTAGGGCATTTTCTTAATTGGTTATTAATTAGGGGAGGGCCTAGCCCATTCTGAGTGGTTCCATTCCTGAGCTGGTGGCCCTGGGTTCTATAAGAAAGCAGACTGCACACGTCAGGAGGAACAAGACATGAGTAGCAAGCCAGTGAGCAGCACTCCTCCATGGCCTCTGCATCAGCTCCTGCCTCCAGGTTCCTGCCCTGCTTGAGTTCCTGTCCTGACTTCCCGCTATGATGGACTGCTGTGTGGAGGTGGAAGCTGAACACACTCGTTCCCTTCAGTCATGGTGTTTCACAGGAGCAGACGAAATCCTGAGGCCCAGGGTCTCACTATGTAGCCTTGGCTGGCCTGGAGTTGCTATATAAACCAGGCTGCCCTTGAACTCAAAGATCCACCTGTCTCTGCCGAGAGTGCTGGGCATGGCCATTCCTGGTCCAAATTTGTCCATTTCTATGCAAGTTTAAAAACAGCATTATGTACATTTGTGTCTGTATGCATGCATGGAGGTCAGAGAACAATCTGGGCTATGGGTCCTAGCCTTTCACCTTTTTCGAGCCCCTCTTGTGTTCACTTCCCATTTTGTCTGAGGAGTACTAGGATTACAGATGTGGCTTGCTGGCTTTACATGGGTTCTGGGGATCCAAACTCAGGGCCTCGCTAGTGTTTTAGCCACCAAGCCAGCTCCCCAGCCCGTCTATGTAGACTTTAGTAGTCCTATGTGACACTGACTGGAACCTTCCCTCTTGACTAAATGAGTTTTTATAGGAAACTCTTGAACTGCCAACTCCTTCTAAGTATAGACTTTTCTCTAGACTCCCCCTTCTTTTCTTCTTCTCCAGGGCCTTTTGGTAGTTTAAATATATATCCACCTGCCTCTGCCTCCCGAGTGCTGGGATTAAAGGCATGAGCCACCACTGCCCGGCCCTAAATATTTTTTTTTAGATATTTATTTATTTATTAAGTATAGAGTATTCTGTCTGCCAGAAGAGGGCACCAGATCTCATTACAGATGGTTGTGAGCCACCCTGTGGTTGCTGGGAATTGAACTCAGGACCTTTGGAAGAACAGGCAGTGCTCTTAACCTCTGAGCCATCTCTCAGCCCCTAGTTTAAATATTTTATAAAGCTTTTTTTATTTGGCCAAGGGTTGATTCCATAGGATCTACTTGGCAATTACTAGAACTTTCAAAGTTTGTTTGTTTATTTAGTTATTTATTTTTGAGGCAGGTCTTTTTTTTTTTAGTTTTTTGTTTTGTTTTGTTTTGTTTTGTTTTTCGAGACAGGGTTTCTCTGTAGCTTTGGAGCCTGTCCTGGCACTAGCTCTTGTAGACCAGGCTGGCCTCGAACTCACAGAGATCCGCCTGCCTCTGCCTCCCGAGTGCTGGGATTAAAGGCGTGCGCCACCACCGCCCGGCAAGGCAGGTCTTAATCTGGGTTCTGGGGATGGGGATTCTCCCTGCAAGTGTCAGGACTGTGTGCAATTAGATGTCAGCAAGCAGTTTAACTAAACTGCTGAAGAAGTTACCAAGTACAATCAATTGACTTATGATAATACGTATTACTGCCGAGCCTTTGGAATGAGAATATTAATCTGCACCTGAAATTCCTATCTAGAGGGTTCAGAATGTCATCATATGAGATACTAACATTTGGATGTAGTAGGAATTTTGGTTACACACAATTTATTCAAACTTGAATTGGACTCAGGACATATTAAGATCCATGAATTTTTCATTTACATCTTTTACATAGTGCTGAAATACATACGAGGGAGAAAAGGAAGCTTGGTTCTGTCTATTCTGAAGTCTACCCCCTTTCCTGAACCTCACTTCACTCCGAGCCATTTACTCTGTCTTTAGTTCTGCACTTACTGCCAGCAGGCTTTTATTTATACTTACACCCATAAGCTTTTTCCCAGTGAGCTCTGCATCCCTATAGATACTTTAAACGTCTCCTGGACATGGATCAAAACCTTGAATTGAAACTCACACACATTCTCACATATGGTGACTTTTTTCCCCCCTCTCCGTGATTCTATCAAGACTCAGATGGACATGTGGATTTTTAATTTATTCCGTCTTATGTATATGGCTGTTTCCTTTGGTGATTCCAGGACTCAAAAGACTCAATAGTTAGTATACATAGCTGGCTTTTGTTAGAGCGACAGTTATGGAGCTGGGCTGGAGAGACGGCTTGGGTGGACAAGGACTTATTTAGCAAGCATGAGGACCTGAGTTTGAATCCTGGAATCCATAGAAAAGCCAGGCATGGTGGCTTCCATCTGTTACTTCAGAGCAGGGTGGGACTGAAGATGGTGGGTGGACACAGGGGGAGCCTTGGAGTCCACTGGCTAACAAACCTAGCTGGATTGGTGAGCTCCAGGCTCAGTGAGAGACCCTGCTTCAAAACACAAGGCGGGAAGACATGGGACACACATTCATGCACACAGTTACTGAGCAGAAACACCAGGAAAAAATATATCAATGGAGATCAGAGAGAGCCAACATAGACTTTATGATGTCCTTTGTCTGAAGCTAGACAGGAGCCCCCTCCCTCCCTCCTTCTCTCCCTCCGTCCCTCTCAACAAGCTACAGATCTGTGAACACCACTGGGTTCTTTTGAGTCTTTTGCAGGGAGCTGCTTTCATGCATTCTCACTACGCAATAAGCGATAACTAAATTACTAATAATCAGAACCTAAGTAATAAAGCCATAATAAATCATAAGTTGAGATTGATGTTTGTGTGAAACAACTTGGCAAGCCGATATGGAGTGGGCCATTTCTCTCTCTCATATAATAATTTTATATATATATATCATTAATTATTATCATTAATAATATTCAGAATACTATGTTTTTTTCCCCACGGGGTCTTTTTTTTTCCCTAGGGACTGGCTGAGGGTCAAAGGTGGCTCTCTTGGGGACATGCCAAGAGGAAACAACCAGGTCTGTTCAGCCTTGCTTCTCACTACCAATCCTTGCTTCCTATGGGGAATAATATAAAGCTAACGACATCTGGCACATAGAAGGCAGCCTGCAGACCGCTTGCTCTCTGTTTCCTCTAGCACCCCTTCCCAGCTCAATGTTCTAATCTACATGGGAAGTAGAAAGTAGAAAAAGACAAGATCTCCTGAGTAAATTGGGAGCATGGGGACTTTGGGGGAGGATTGAAGGGGAGAGGGGAGAGGCAGGGAGGGGAAGAGAAAAATGTAGAGCTCAATAAATATCAATAAAAAAAAGAAATAATTGAAACAAGAAAGATGTGGAACTGGGAGGGAATGGGAGGTAAGGAATGGATCTGGGAGGAGTGGGAATAAATATGATCAAAATATATTGTATGGATATATGACGTTTTCAAAGAATGAATAAAAATGTATTACAAGAGCCTGGCGATGGTGGCACACGCCTTTAATCCCAGCACTCGGGAGGCAGAGGCAGGCGGATCTCTGTGAGTTCGAGACCAGCCTGGTCTACAGAGCTAGTTCCAGGACAGGCTCCAAAGCCACAGAGAAACCCTGTCTCGAAAAACCAAAAAAAAAAAAAAATGTATTACAAGAAGGATGGAGTTTATACTCCCACGGCTCTCAGCACAATTCCCTCTGTGGATATGGTAGCACATGCACTTAATCCCAGCCCTTGGAAAGGGACAGACAGATCTCTATGCGTTCCAGGCCAAACCATCTAAGAAACAATCAAACAAAAAGCCTCACTCTCTTTCCTCCCCACATGCTTTCATTTCCACTTGATGATATCTGTAGCAAACCACAAGTACACAAGTTAACGAGTCCAAGGCAGTATCACCATTTTGCAAGCGATGGACAGTGTCTCATGGGTATCCTGCCACGCTTTCTCTCAGGCTGTGGAAGAAGGTATGAGAGCTGCAGTCCCCACATGTGTGTCTGACCACTCAGGTCCTCGGGCAGCTACGGGGTGTACAGATTACTGGCAAAACATCTCCGGAAAGACAACCTACTAGGATGAAAGGGTTATCGGCAAGGACAGAATGTTCTGGTATCTTTTAAAAACGGCAATTATGGATCTACTTACTACAAAGTTGAGCAACACATCTACTATATAAATACTTTGATTTTGGACCAAATTTTATAGTTTCACAGGCAAAATCAGACCATAATTTCAATTTGAACACACAGCATAAATCTCTCTTCTCTAAATTTCAAACCTTTCCTCTGCTTTTAGGAAACATAATTGCATAATTCAAACTCCTTCAATACTGTGACCTAGTTCCCCCTCTTGATGTTATAAATGGCTCATGTAACTATGGTAACCATCTAGGGAAAATGAATGTTTTTCTGGTCAGCATTATGCAAAGTATAATATATGCGGTATTTTTCTCTGTGTGATAACCAAAGGGACAAAATGTTTGCCTTTTTCATAGTTATGAGAATAGTATGCTGAATTTCTGGCTCCTTAATTCACATGTTTTAGGGTAACTTTTTGCTATTAGTAGTTAGTTATCCTAAGTGTTGAACAGTACTGCTATAAAACCCAAACCTGGGCTGGAGAGATGGCTCAGAGGTTAAGAGCATTGCCTGCTCTTCCAAAGGTCCTGAGTTCAAGTCCCAGCAACCACATGGTGGCTCACAACCATCTGTAATGGGGTCTGGTGCCCTTTTCTGGCCTATAGGCATACAGACAGACTATTGTATACATAATAGATAAATAAATATTATTTTTAAAAAAATAAATAAAACCCAAACCTGAAGTAGTAAGACTGCATGTAGCATTTTCGACAGAGAAGCTGATATTTCCCTAACTTTGTCCTATTCTAGCTAATGTCTTTTCTTATTTTTAGTTTTGTAGCCTGTCCTGGAAACTAGCTCTTGTAGACTAGGCTGGCCTCAAGCTCACAGAGATCCACCTGCCTCTGCCTCCTGAGTGCTGGGGTTAAAGACATGCGCCACCACTGCCCAGCTGTGTTTTCTCTTTTTTTTTTTAAAGATTTATTTATTTATTATGTATACAACATTCTGCCTCCGTGTATGCCCACACGCCGGAAGAGGGCGCCAAATCTCATTACAGATGGTTGTGAGCCACCATATGGTTGCTGGGAATTGAACTCAGGACCTCTGGAAGAGCAGCCGGTGCTCTTAACCACTGAGCCATCTCTCCAGCCCCCAGCTGTGTTTTCTTAAATGAAAAAAATTCCTGCTAAAATGAAATCACATCTCCAGGTTACACTTCCTTCCTTTACCAAATATGATTAAATCATGACATCAAGATTTAGTGTAAGCATTTTTTTCATTTGCAGACGAGCAACCCAACGTCCACATCAGGTCCAGTCCAATCTCCATTCCCAAGACACAGTGGATTTGGTGAAAATGACACCAAGTTACATAGAGTTTATTCTTATTGGTTTTTTTTTGGGGGGGGGGGCAGTGGGGGACACCACTTGTAAGAGGTTTTGTCAGTTGGTGAAGACTTTTATATATATTCTTTTTAATTAACTAGTATATGTTAGCTGTATTTATAAAGAAACTAACATGTCTTAAAACTGAGCTCAGGGGGCTGGAGAGATGGCTCAGAGGTTAAGAGCATTGCCTGTTTTTCCAAAGGTCCTGAGTTCAATTCTCAGCAACCACATGGTGGCTCACAACCATCTGTAATGGGGTCTGGTGCCTTCTTCTGGCCTTCAGGAATACACACAGACAGAATATTATATACATAATAAATAAATAAATAAATAAATAAATATTTAAAAAAAAAAAACTGAGCTCAGCCGGACTGTGGTGGCTCACGCCTTTAATCCCAGCACTCAGGAGGCAGAAGCAGGTGGATCTTTGTGAGTTTGAGGCCAGCCTGGTCTACAAGAGCTAGTTTAGAGAAACTTTGTCTCGAAAAACCAAAAAAAAAACCTAAGCTTAGTGGAGATATAGACCATTAATTCGCAAGTTTATTGGTTGCTTTTTGTAGTGATGAAGTTTTGGGTTTTTCGAGAGAATTTAAAATCTTCACAGGACCATCCAGAACAATTATCTCTAAAATTAATACAAACTTTGAGATTTCAAGGACTCATTTGCATTAGGTACAAATACATTTCTATGGAGAGTTGTCAACTGGTGGCCTTTATTATGTTTTGAAGACAAGGCCTCATTGTGTAGCTGGCCTGGAAATCCCTAAGTAGATAGGGGCTGACCTTGAACTCACAGATTTTTACTTGTGTGTGCCTCCAGAGTGCTGAGATTAAAGAAGTATGCCACCACACCAGGCTTGGCGACCTTTTGATATGAGATTTCATTTACAGTAATTTCTCCCCATGTTTTTAAGAGTGCTTTTCAACCATCCAAATATCAGAAAAACACTGCCGTTTCATTAAACTCAAGAATAAATTAACTGCCGGGCGATGGTGGCTTTGGAGCCTGTCCTGGAACTAGCTCTGTAGACCAGGCTGGTTCTCGAACTCACATAGATCTGCCTGCCTCTGCCTCCCGAGTGCTGGGATTAAAGGTGTGCGCCACCACCGCCCGGCTTAAAAATTTTTTTTTTGGTTTTTGGTTTTTCGAGACAGGGTTTCTCTGTAATTTGAAGCCTGTCCTGGAACTAGCTCTTGTAGACCAGGCTGGTCTCGAACTCCCAGAGATCTGCCTGCCTCTGCCTCCCGAGTGCTGGGATTAAAGGCCTGCGCCACCACCGCCTGGCCCGGCTTAAAATTTTTTTTTTATTTTTATTTTTTATTAATTATTTTATGTGTATAAGTGTTTGCCTGCATGAATGTAGGTGCACCCATCTATGCCTGTTGCCCACAGAGGTGAGAGAAGGGAGTCAGACTGCCCTGGAACTGGAGCTAGGAGTGATTGTGAATCACCTTGTGGGTCCTGGGAATTGAAGCCAGGTCCTCCAAGAGCCATAAGTGCTCTTAACCACAGAGCCAACTCTAGAGCCTCTCACATAAGATTTTAACAATCCACTGAGGGTTAAAAAAGAATAAGGGTTATAGATTAAACAACACAATGACAATTGTGTTTGAAAGTTTTCATCATAAAAATTTTAAGAACATTAAGTTGGGCTGTAGTGATATTTTGTTTATGTTTTAACAAATAAAGCCTGCCTGAAGAGCTGAGTGCAGAACTAAGCCATGAGAGGTCAGGGAGTGGTGGCATATACCTTTAATTCTAGGATTCAGGAGACAGAGGCAGAGAGATCTCTGCTAGTTCAAGGCCACCCTGAGGTACACAAGATTGAATCTGTCTAAAAGAGAAACAGAGTTCCCACAAAGGTGATCCCAAAACTTGGGATCCCAGGCCTTTAATCCCAGCACTAGGGAGGTAGAGACAGGAGTGATATGGCTGGACAGAGAGAGGACTTTAAGGCAGGAGGAGACGGGAGCTCAGTGCAGTCTGAGGTTTGGCAGAGACAGGATCACCTTTTCAGTCTGAGGATTTGGTAGAGGTAAAAGGTCTCTCCAGTGACCTAATATTTAACTCCAGGTTTTCATCATTAAGAATAATTAGAATCCAGGCCACACTGTGCATAGTACCACAAGCCTGTACTTTCGGCACTTGGGAGACAGACACACCAAGACACCCTCAAGTCTGAGGCCAGCCTGGTCTGTGACGCATTTATATGAAGATGGCATGATGAAACCCTTTACTTTGTATGCTACCCTAAAAAGCATAGTTAAAAAGCAAAATCCAAAAAGTTAAAAAAAAAATTCAGGGCTGGAGATGAGGCTCAGAGAGTAAGAACACTTGCTGTTAGTTCTTACAGAGGATCCGGGATGGTCCCCAGAACTCACACGGTGGCTTACAACTGTTTGAAATTCTAGTCCCACGAGGTCTGACACCCTTTCAGGCCTCCTTGAGCACCAGGTATGTACATGATGAACATCCATGCAGGGATGACACTTACAAATCTTTTAAAAGGAAAAAAATAAAAAATTAAACAGTAGAAGAAAGGATTTTCTAATTTAATTGGCTTGATTAAAGCAGAAGCTGATTTTTTTCCCTCAGAACTTCTTGCTAGTTTGCTTTTAATTAATTGAGATTGTTCCTCTCATCTCATATAATATTAACAAAGGATAGAAATGTTTTATTATAAAGGAAATAGGCTTGGAGACATTTCCCATCAGGGGCCTAATGAATGGTAGATACTAGATTTAGTCCAGTAATTTAAAGTCAATTGAACACTAATTTGGGGGCATCATCTGCTTATCGTTTTCAAGGTCAGTAAATAAGAAAACAACAGAAGCCGGGAGGTAGTGGCCCGAGCCTTTAATCCCAGCACTCGGGAGGCAGAGGCAGGCGGATCTCTGTGAGTTCGAGACCAGCCTGGTCTACAAGAGCTAGTTCCAGGACAGGCTCCAAAGCCACAGAGAAACCCTGTCTCGAGAAAAAAAAAAAAAAAAGAAGAACAGAAGACCAAAGAAAAATACCTCCCCCACCACAATTAAATATGGTCAATTTCTATATTGTAGAGAGTGGGTATTTTTAAATTCTGCATGTGGAAGGGCTAGGAAGCCCAATTTGAAGAGGCCACATGGCTGGCTACTTAGAAGAAAAGGACAATGATAAATTAACTAGGGCCAAGAGTTGGGTTGAGGAACTATGCCCCCTTGCCATCCCCACACAAGCTGCCAGCAGAAGGAGGCCAGGATGAGATTACCAGTGTAAATACAAATAGCAAGAAAAGTACATCTGCGGCCATTCACACGTTATCGTATTTGAAGTTCATATACCCGTCCTAGTGGAAACACAACAAGAATACTTTCCAAATCCTTTCTTGATTTCCAGCTATTGTTGTTTGTGTCGTTCTTGGGAATTCTGCATCACCGACTCACACATCGTAGTCTGCCTGGTATGTGCAGTGAGCAGGTTGCATAAAATCCATAGGTCCCCAGTGCCTGACTCCAATCAAAAAGAAACACTGCGTCTTGCATTAATTCGATCTTGCAGGGGGATTAGCTGAATCAAATTTGTGAGCAGTCAAACTTCGAGTTCTGGCAAAAACCAAAACAAAACCACCAACTAAATAAACAACAACAAACCCTAAGTCACCTTCAATTCTTAACAATGATGATTTTCAATATGAAAGATTTAAAGAATTGCAGACAGAAAATTCGCCCAAGTCGTCAGAAATTCAATTGTCTGTTTTTTTTTTTTGTTTTTTTTTTTTTGTTTTTTTTTTTGGCCTGGGTTGACTTTTAATAATAGAGAGGTTAAAATCCCCGAGTTAAAAGACCATACGAAGCGTTCCCAGTCCTTTACAAAATCCCTTGTCCTCGGGACGCGGAATTCCGTGTTGTGTGTTACAAAATTCAAAGTTTCCTCCAGACCAGACCTAGATTTTCACTGGTATGCCAACAGCTGCTTAACACACACCGCTAGTCGGAAGTGTTCTGAACTGGGCGTGCGACAGGTGCAGCGCTGCAAACCAGGCAAGGGGACCCAAACTTGGCACTCTGCATTTTCTTTCACTCAAATACTCTGCTCCCAATAGGGCTTACCGGGGGGAGGGGGTGGCGTTTCATCAAAATTCGGCGAGGACTCCTACTTACACCGGTTTCTTTAAAAAACAAAACTCATTTATATACATCCCGGAAGTGGAGCCGTGATTACAACTCGCTCCTCCGCCTGGCATTTCACTGACAGCAACTCGGAGAGTGAGCCTGAAAATCCGCTCACACAGAAAGCACCGCACTCGCTGACTCTTCGGATTTTTAATACCATCTGCACTGCTCACCTACTTGTTAGTGATAAAACCGAGTGAAAATAAAATGCCGTGTGAGTGTAAGTGTGTGTGTGTGTGTGTACGCGCGAGCGTGTTTCTCATTCCGCGACCAAGCCGGGTCCTCGCTGGCGTTTGATGCTTAAGTGACCTGATCCCTGAAAACAGTTTCCTTAAGGTGGTTTTGTGGGGGACAGTCTTGCAAGCTTCTCCCTAAACCACACATGCAAGGCGCTCGGGAAGGGGACCGCACGCCAGGCGGGGACTCAGGGCGCACCGCCTACCTCCGCGGTCAGCCCCGGTGCTCGGTGAGGCCGGCAGCGGCGGGAGGGGACCGACCACGGCCGCGGGGCGCTCGGCGGGAAGTCGCCGCGCATGCCCGGAGCCGCGCCCGCTGCACCCTGGGTCGCCTTAGTTCCCGCAGGCCTCACTCGGCCGGCAGCGCCCAGGGGCCCCGCTCGCTGTCTCGGAGGCTCGCGAGGGAGGCGCATCCCGGATCCGCCAGATGGAGGCAAGGTCGGTGCCACGGGGTCGAGCGAGCCGGGCCGGCGCTCCCTCATCCCGGTGGGGTACAGAAACGAGAACCCGGCCGCCTGGGCTCTCGGGGGGCGGGGAGCAACCGTCGGACTTGGGGCGAAGGGGTCGGCGCAGCCATGCGGCCCCTTTAAGAGGGGGCGGGGCGCAGCCTGCCGTTTGGCCACCCTCCGCGCCCTCCCCCCACCCCGGGCGAGAGTTGACCGACCAATCGCCCGGGTGGCGCAGGGAAGGCGGGAGAATGCGAACCCTCCGGTAGGGCGAGAGGGGCGGGGCCCCGGCCTTATTAGGAGTGAGTGCCGCGCAGGCGCAGACGCGGCCGCTGGCTTAGGGGCGGGGGCAAGTCCACTGAGACTCCCGCAGGCACCGAGGCTGATAGCGCGGAGAGAGGGCAGCGAGGGACTTGTCACGGGGATCTGGGCGACCGGGCAGCTCCGGTAGTGTCTGGGGACTCCCGGGGTGACAGCCCGTGTCACCGCTCGGGAACCCGGCGCCATCGGCCGCGGGGAACCCCGCTGCTCTCTTTTCCCCCCCGCGAGGGAGGGGGCCGGAGGGAGCCCAGGTCTCGCCCCGCCCCGCCCCTGGGCTTGTTCCCGCGGGGGCGGGGAGTGAGGGTTTCTTCTTAGGGGGGAGTGGAGATCGGGGGACTCGGCGGTGCCCTCTCGAGCGGCGGCCGTGTCCCCGCGGCGCCGGGCGGCCGAGCGGAGGAGCGGCGGTCGTGGCTGTTGCATGTGTGGCTGCTGGATGCGGAGGCGGCGGCGGCGGCGGCGGCGAGGAGCAGCAGCAGCGGCAGCGGCGGCGGCGGCGCCAGGATGTTAGGGCAGCAGCAGCAGCTGTACTCGTCGGCCGCGCTCCTGACCGGAGAGCGGAGCCGGCTGCTCACCTGCTACGTGCAAGACTACCTGGAGTGCGTGGAGTCGCTGCCCCACGACATGCAGAGGAACGTGTCGGTGCTGCGGGAGCTGGACAACAAATACCAAGGTACTTTCTCTCTCTCTCTCGGGTGACAGTGTCGGGGAAGTGCAGCGAGCGATCTGGTTGTTGTGGAACCGGGAAGCGGGGGGTAGGGGAGGCGACTGCAGACCGGCCTCGCGGCCCTCCCTGTCCTGACTGCGGCTGCCCGGGACTTCCGAGAGCCGCCCGTCAGCCTCCGCTGCTGCAGCCCGGGCGGCTGGCTGCAGCTGCCGCGGACGGGAATCAGCCATTTTAAGCGAGCATTTGTTCCGGTGCCCGCCGGCTGGGCTGCCGCACGCTTGTCCTGCCCCGGGCTGGCGAGTGTGCAGTGGGGCGCGGGCTGGGCTGGGTGCTGGGCCTGCTGGCCCCTGCCCGCCGGGTCCCTCCCTCTGCGAGCAGATGCATTGGAACGTGCGGGGGGAGGGGGCGAGAGGACGGCGAAGGTGGACTTGGGTGACGGTCCCCCCCCCCTCCGGCTCCCGGCGTGGCGCGGGACTGGGACAGTCTGTGCTCCCCTGTCGCCCCGGGGAAAGTTCCGGGCCGTCCGGTGCCTCAGCCCTTCCTCGGCTCCTGCCAAATGGTTAAAGGGGCAGGGGTCCCCCGCAGGGCCGGGCGAAGAGGGTGTGTGTATGTATGCGTGTGAGTGTGTATACGTGAGTGTGTCGGTGTGTGTGTGGCGGGGGAGGGCCCCGGTCTAGGGGCGGGACCTGCAGGTGTGACGTCGTATGGGCGGGGCGCGCGCTCCCGTGGGCCTCGGCACGGCGGACTGCACGCAGGGGCCTGGGTGGACTGAGCTGAGTGCTCGCGGGGCACCTGCTGGGCGGGGCATTAGATGCCTGGGCGGAGTCAGTGTTGGGGGGTGCCGTTTCAAATCTCCCCTACCCAGTGCATCAAGGCGCGGGCACTGCTCCGGGACTGTCGCTGACCCCGGCTCAGCGTAGGTTCCGGGCTGTGTGTCACTTCCGGACCTCTGGAGGAAGTGGGTTCGTTGGCTGGGCAACCACCTGGCGTCCCAGCACCCTTAGCTTCCTCCTCCACCAAGTTTAAACGAGGAGAAAAGCTTTTTTATTTTTTTTAAGGGGGAGGGTTGTTTGTCGTCAAAGAAACTAGGACAGGAAGTCACCTTTAGGGACTGTAGTACCTTTCTGCTGCTAGGACAGGAGATAAGTGGGGATAAGTTTGTCCTTTAGTCAGGGAACAGCCTAGACCTAATGTGGACCGGAAAAACAACTTGTAGCCACTCTGTTTTTCCAGACATGTCACCAGCCCTGTAACTTAAAACCTCATGGTGACGTTGTTTTTGTATGTTAGAACTCTTAGGTGTCTCAACCAACAACAATTTTGTCTTCTGAGTCTTTGGTAAGAATAATTTGTGGGAAAAGACAGTATTGTTTGTACGGTGTGCTCGTATCTTCACCAGGTTCAACATACAAGGTAAAAAAGAAAGTGACTTTTATAGATAAAATTTACAGTGCTAAGGTAATGTATTCAGTTAATTATGTGGAGAATATTTTATTTCAAAGCTATCTTCAAGAACACATGTGTTTGCGAATTGTGTGACTCTTCTCATTGCCAAGGGATTGAATTCAGGGCTCACACAGGATAGGTAGAGGATTTACCACTGTCCTAGAGCCCACCCCACCCCCACCCTTTACGAGCATCATCCTGTGGGTTTTTTTCTATATAGACATGGGGGACATACATGAATGGCAACCTAGCAATGGGACGCCTGCTTAAGAATTCTGTGCCAAAATTTGTAGTTTGCCTTATGTTAACGTTGTATTGTATTCTTTAAAGGCACAAAATTGAGACTGTTTTAGGTTGTTAGTGACATAATTTTTTGACAGGAAAGTCTTTGATTCCAGTTCTCTATAATTGTCATAAGTTGCTCAGGTAACATGAGTAGTGAGCCTTATAGTACTGAAAGGCCTGCACTTAGTTGCTAAGCCTAACTTCATAGTTTTATTTTTGTTAGAAGCTTTATGTATTCTTGTGTTTTTGGCTCAGATTTTATTTTCACTGATTCTTAAGTATTTTCTGATACAGGGGTCAGTGCTTAGTGAAGGAGCCAAAGGAATTGCTCCTCGCCATCTGAGTCGGGAATCACTGAACAGTCCATTAGGTAGAGAAATAAAAAAAAAAAACAATCAAATTAAATATTCATTGCAGGATATGGTTATTAGAAAACTTGTATGGTTTCCTCAGCCTTTCATTCATAATTTTCTGGGGAAATGGTGACCTTTGAGCTAGACTGTAACATGTAATCCGAGTTCCTGTCATACGGTGTGTGGGAAGTGCTGTAAGATCAGATGTACAGATTTGGCAGTTCTCCTCGTGTAAAAGTGAGGGCATCCTCAAGGGCTTGCGCTATGTAATTTTTTTAAGTGGCTGTGTATTGATCCCAGGGTCTCACACATGTATGGCAAGCATTTACCATTGAGTTATCCCAAGCCCTCTTTTTACTGTTTATTTTGACTCAGAAGGTCACTGAGGCTGGCCTTGAACTTGTTATCTTTCTGCCTCATTTTCTCAAGTAGCTGGGATTACCAGCCCCAGGCCCAGCCAGATGAAGGAAAAAAATCTCTATCCAATAATATGGGCTGAGTAAATGGTATGTTTTTTTAATCTCACTGTATAATTCAGGTGCCTTTAAAACAAATTTTTATTTCATTATAGTGTCAGTGTGCAAGTATATCACAAGGAACTCAGTGGTGAGTGCTGTGGCATGCGTGAGTGCTTATAAACACATGCACACACACGTGCACATGCACACACAATGTAAAAATTAATTTACAGCTATGATATGCAGATAGGAGTACTCTTGGTACCTTCCGCTTTAATGGTAAAATTATCCATCGAGTATTAATACCTGCAGTTTCCAGGGAGGAGGGAATCCCTAAATGTGCTGATTATTTGTGTTTTTTACCTGATTTCAGACAGCCACTATATGTATTTTACTTATTTAACATTTCTGCTCTTTACATTTGGAATATAAAACAGTGGTATGGAATATAATAGTAATGACATTGGAGCTAAAACAATGATATGCGACATAGTATTGGAAAGTAGAGTTAATATTTATTTTTTTATCCTCAACAAGACTGATCTCTTTGATATAAGCATTGTGCCTTATATGAGTAAGAAATAGAACAGATTTGAATAAAACTAATTAGATTCTTTTGGCAACTGGTGAAATTGTACATTCTGGTGACTCAGCTCTTGCTTGTTTCAAAAGTGTCCAGCTTTTTATACACTTGCCTTAGCAGCTTCCACAAGCATAGACTCAATTGCTGAGTTAGAGACAAAGGTAGAGTGACCCAGTGCTGACTTTACTGTAATTTTGGAGTGGCTTGCTCTGTGGATGCCAAGAACAACAGATCTAATCTAGAAATAGTTTTGATTTTCAGAATTTCCCCTGTGATGCTAAAGTCAAAGAGCCATTAAAACTAAGATGACAGGAAGCTAAAAGATGCTGATGTCTTTTGAAAGTGTCCAGGGGTAGGGTGTGAAAATTGCGGTAATTGTCTTTCTGGAGTCATTTAACAAATCACCGATTGAGCTGTAAATCCTGCAGACACGCAGGTGGGTAATAATCTGTGGTGGAGACCCAGAACCACCTCAAATTTTATGGCTGGAGTTCAGCATGTAAATTTTGTATATAGAGTTGATTTGATGCTCAGATACAGAATAGGCAATAAGGAACTCAGCAAATTCTAAATTAGCATGTAATAGTCTTACTTACATAATACTTTTGATTATTAATTTATTACATACCTCTTTGTGTGTCTGTGTGTGTGTGTGTGTTCTGTGAAGGCCAGACATTGATGTCCCACATGTTCCTTTATTGTTCTCCACCTTGTTTTTTGAGACAGGGTCTCTCACTTGAGCTTGCTGGTTGAGCTAGACTGCCTCTGAGCAGCAAACCCCAGGGAGGCTGTCTGCATCCCTGCACTGAGGTTACAGGCACACAGCCACATCGGCCTTTTATGTGGGTGCTAGGAATCACTCAGGTCCTCGTGATTATCTGGCCAGCACTCCACAGACTGGCCGTTTCCCTCTTTCCCTTATCTTAATACAGATAAGTACTTTTAAGTGTTTATGTTCTTCTTGTTAGTTTACCTCTGTCTCGGGTTTCTGTTGCTGCGGTAAAGCAGTGTCACCAAAAGCAACTGCAGGGAAAAGGGTTTGTTACAGTTCACAACTCTCGGGTCACAGTTCCTGTCTAGGGAAAGTCAGGACAGGAACTTGAGGTCGGAACCTGGAGCAGGAACTAGAGCAGAAACCAGGCTGCTTACTGCCTCGCTCCTCATGGCTCACTCAGCCTGCTTTCTCATGCAGCTCAGGCCACAGTGAGCTGGGCTGTCTTTATATCAATCATAATTCAGAAAATGCCCAAAGGTTGCTCTTATTGAGCAATAACTTTAGCTTCTGTCAAGTTAGCAAATTAACCAGAACAAACTTTAAAAGTTTTTAAAATTACTTTTATTTAGCCAGGTGGTGGTAGCACATACCTTTAATCCCAGCACTCGGGAGGAAGAGGCAGGCAGATCTCTCTCTGAGTTCTAGGCCAGCCTGGTGTACAAGAATCAGTTCCAGAACAATCACCAAAGTTACAGAGAAACCCTGTCTGGAAAAAAAGAAAAACCTTTTATTATTTGTGTGTGAGAGCATATGGATGCATATGTGGGGGTCAGAGGACAGTTTGCAGGAGTCAGTTCTGTGCGCCTACAATATGGTGACCCAAGGATCAAACTGAGGTTGTTGGGGCTTGCAGAGGTGGCTCAGTGGTTAAGAGCACTGGCTGTTCTTCCAGAGGATCTGGGTTCAATTCCCATTACCCACTTGCAGTTCACACGACAACCTCATACACACATGCATGCAGGAAAAGCACCAACAAACATTCATATATGCATAAATAAATAAGTGAGCGGATGAATAAGTGAATGAATGAATGACTAACTAACCAACCAACCCAAATTGACCTTTGCCTGTGAGCCGTTTGCTCCTGAGTACACTTTTATTAGATGATGGCGAATTTGTTTGAGAGTAATGTTTTTAATGTGTACATGCTGTCAAATGTGCTTTCTGCTTTAATTCTATCTTGAAAATGATGTGTGTGCTAATATGCCATAATAATCTCCTTTTCCCCTCTTTTAGAAACTTTAAAGGAAATTGATGATGTCTATGAAAAATATAAGAAAGAAGATGATTCAAACCAGAAGAAACGCCTACAGCAACATCTGCAGAGAGCGTTGATTAATAGCCAGGAATTGGGAGATGAAAAAATTCAGATTGTCACACAAATGCTCGAATTGGTGGAAAATCGGGCAAGACAAATGGAGCTGCACTCACAGTGTTTCCAAGATCCTGCCGAAAGTGAACGAGCCTCAGACAAAGGGAAGATGGATTCTGGTCAGCCCGAGCGATCTTCTAGAAGACCTCGAAGACAGCGAACCAGTGAGAGCCGTGATTTATGTCACATGGCAAATGGGGTTGAAGACTGTGATGATCAGCCACCAAAAGAAAAGAAGTCCAAATCTGCCAAGAAAAAGAAACGCTCCAAGGCCAAGCAGGAAAGGGAAGCCTCGCCTGTTGAGTTTGCAATAGATCCCAATGAACCTACCTACTGCTTATGTAACCAAGTGTCTTACGGGGAAATGATAGGCTGTGACAATGAACAGTGTCCCATTGAATGGTTCCACTTCTCATGTGTTTCACTCACCTATAAACCAAAGGGGAAATGGTACTGCCCAAAGTGCAGGGGAGACAATGAGAAAACAATGGACAAAAGTACTGAAAAGACAAAAAAGGAGAGAAGAGCGAGGTAGTGAAGGCAGCCATGTTTTAAAAGGGTTGTTTGTCTTTTATATAATTGGTTGACTTTCAGAAAATGTTTTAGGGTAAATGCATAAGACTATGCAATAATTTTTAATCATTAGTATTAATGGTGTATTAAAAGTTCTTGTACTTTGTCTGTGACCTTAATTTTCTGCACTAAATTACCAAATATTTTAAGCCAGGTAGTCCTGAGAGCAGGAAAGAAGGAGAGAGTGGAATGAGCAAACTTCAAGTGGCTTCCCAAACCACGCCTGTTTCGTTTTCACCTCAAACTCCCATGCTGTTTTCGGGGTAAACACAAACGTTTGCTAACATCTCAGTTCGGTGTGCTTCAAAATTTTATCTATTGTTGGATTTCTCTGTCAACTTACCTTGGTGATTTCAAATAGCAACGCTATCCTGTTTAGAGATTCTTATTGGCCCCGTGTATCCATACGCTTGTTAAATCTCTAGTCCTCCAGAAACCCCGGGAGCTAGGGAGAAGTGATGTGGTTCCAAGTGGAGTAATGCACTCCTCCTGGAGTATTTGCTGCTGGGCTTCCTTGGAGTCTCTGATAACTGTCAGTTGTGGCATCTGTAAATGCCCTGCTGTTTCCGAACAGATGCACTTCAGCTAGTGCTTGATAAGGGGCTGCTTTTGTTTTGATTGGGACAAGTAAGGCTAGTTAGAATACCAAAACTCTGCCATTGGTTCCTACTAGCACGGCATCATGGTTCAAGGCTGAACAGTTTGAAGATGTGTCTTGATATTTCCCATGTTACCCACTGCTGGGATGTGTAGCCACAGACCTGTCAGTGGGAGGAGGACATGTGTGAGTCTCTAAACATTGCCTTTTCTGTCAGACAGTTATTTTAGATAATTTCGCTGGGGGTTAGAATTTATTTCTATCCCAATGAGTAATTATACATTATTTTTAATAATAGTATATTTACCTTAACCTCTGGTATTGGTGCTGTTTGATGTTTTCATGTTTATTGAACTAATTTCATTATCACAATACAATTCATAATGTGTTTGTAAATTGAACTTTCTGGGATTTTGATATTTTCCTTTTGATGAATGTATGTCCTTGCATTGAGCCGGTTTTGGTTGTGGGGCAGCAGATGGACTAGTTCTTTAACCCCACGTGTAGTGTGCTTCTTACTCACCATTTCTTCCTAATCTGATGGTCTTGATGCTTTTTGATTAACACATGTGAAAAATCCTGTCTGCTTGTTTGGAAAAAAAAATTTTTTTTTCTCTTCAAGCTCTCTGTGTGACTTGTAGGCATGTCATTTCACCTTATCTGAGCGTCAGGTCATTCACCTGTAAAATGAGTCGACTTGAATGTCTCCAAGGCTCATTTGAAATCATAGCATTGTACTGTGGGGAAAGATTTTAATAATGCAGTCGCTTGCTTTTCTCTTCATTAATTAAGATTAGAGGTGGTAAAGGAACAATATTTTATTTCCGTCCCAAGGCCATGTCGCTTGGTGACTATTGCCAGAGACTATCTTACTTAAGCAAGAATATTGAGCAGAATGATAATTTACTTTTAACTTTGTTGAGTTGTAAAGAAACCTGTTTCCCTCTTGAGTATAGAGTCACAGAATCATGTGAGCAAGTCTCTCCAAAGCCCTGAGGTGTGACTGTGGAGAGCTCACCACTCTGTAATTCATAAATTTGCCTCAGCTTATGGGAGAAGAAGAAACAAACCCCACAACATTTTAATAGCGCTTTGGGCTTTGACAGGTAGATGTACCTGGAATGTCTTGTCTTTCAGATCGGCTGTTTAAAACATGTTTTATGAATTAACTTTTGTTTTCTATACCATGTGGGGAATAGAAGTCATAAATTTGCATAGCATTATGATTGGGATTTCTTTGTTAAGTATTTCTCTCGTATGCTATCTCATATCACTGTTACCAGCTCATACTATGAGAAAGAGATTCCCAAACTTATCTCACGTTGGAATTATCATAGTATTGGTACTTGGGCCTCAACCACAGTAACTGCGATATAGAATTCATTTGGAATGTGACTTAAGTATTCGGGTTTTTTTAAAGGTCCCCATGCTAACGAATAGAAAAGATTTTAAAACACTGCCCCATTTTGACATTTTCTGCCTACTGAAAACTCCTGGGAGGTTGTCAGCATGCAGATTCTGTAGCTCCAAATCCACCACCAGTTGACCGCTGTCTGTCTGTACTGGGGGGCGGCTTTACCCTGTTGTGACAGACAAAGAGAAACTCCTTCCAGTGAACCACACATCCTAGTGGAAGAATTAGTTACCTGATCTAAAACTAAAACACCAGGTAACTACTTCAGTGGGTAAGTGGAAGCGAAGCACAATAAACATGGAGAAAGAAGGGGTGAGTATCAGTGCAGTGATTAGGAAGGGCTCTAAGGAAGCCGGCAGACCTCAAAACAGAGACAAAGGAGGCCACACATCTTTGGGGGCAGTAGGATAAGGTTGAGGAAAGCTAGAAAATGAAGGTTTTGGAAATCCTGGCAGGCATTGAAAGACCTTGAGCCACAGTCTGGTTTGTATTTAAAGACCAGTCTGGCTCTTGTGCATAGCATCTGTAGGCCCCTATGGAAGTGGGGCTGGAAGCTCAGGTGGCAGTTTAGGTGTGTATGCTTAGCTGTAGAAAGACTGTCAGAATGGTGTATTTCTAGCTTAGAATTCTTTAAGATTATTGACTTTTATGTATATGGATGCTGTTTGCTCTTCTGTGTGTTTATGGAACGTGTGTGCAGTGCTCAAAAAGGCTAGAAGAGGGCATCCAGTCCCCAGCGCTGGGGTTCTAGACTGAGCTGCCTCGTGGGTGCTGAGAACTGGACTCTGGTTCCCTGGAAGACAAGTGTTCTTAACCACTGACCCATCTCTCCAGAGTTCTGTTTTAAAAGGCACAGCTGGTGACATTTTTTGCCTAGGGATTAGGAAGCAATCCTCAGTCTGAAGGCTGGGAGGGGGTAGAGGGTCCCTCACATTTGCAATAGCAACCAAGTGGTTCTGGAAGAGAGAGGTCTTGGCATTCAGGGTTGAAATGCATCACAAATTTCTGGGGTAGCTCAGCATGGAGTCCTGCATATGATACATTTCAGAAGGAGACGGGATAAGCATTTGGAGAGTCGCTATGATCGTTAGTGTTTCTCAAGTCTCTATATCATCTCCGTTTGTCACACTGCTGTCTGGGTCAACAGATTGCTTGTAGGGCCCGAGAGTCTGCATTTCCAGCAAGGTGTACCGATGCCAACGCTGTTGTTTAGGGATCCACAACTGAGTAGGAACCAAGTTGGTCCCAAAGAGGAAAGAGTTGGCTCTGAGGTAGTCAGACATTTGAAATAGGAAGCACCAGAGATGCTTTCTCAGAGCCGAAAAGTGGTCCAATACTCATTTCTAAATAAAAGTTGTTCTGAGAAGGGTGTCAGCAACTCGTTCAGGTGCTGTTCAAGTATTCAAGTAAGGTGAGCACAGAGAACGATCAGACTGCTTGGTTTAAGAAGCTGCACGTTTTGGGGAGAGGAAGGACCCAAACTTGAGCAGAAGAGGATTGAAGTAGTGCCAAGAGCGCAACTCAAGCTTCGATGCAAAAGCTTGGAGCAAGGCTGTTCACGTGATTCAGATATTTATTGTTTGCAGGATTGGGGGTGGCAGGTAGAGCTGTGAGTAAAGACAATCTGACTTTTGAGGTGCTGAGATTCTGAAATTCAGGGGTACAGTAGATAGGTGGCTATGGGTATGGGGAGCATGAGACTGTACGTCACCAGGCCGGGGGGGGGGGGCGGTGAAAAGCCAAGGAGAGAGAGGATGTTAGACATCAGTAGGAACTAAGATATGTGTGTGAAATGTCACGCAGGGAAGGGAAACAAGAGCGGTCCAGGAAAGTCAGTGTGAGCCACAGATGTGCCAGGGGTTTGAGTCCTGTCTTCAGATGAGCCGGTTGCAGATTGCCTGCGCTTTAAGAATGAAAAAGTGACAACACAAATAACTTCACCCCTGAATCCCTAAGCCAACAAAGTTGCACTTCCCCAGCCGTTTTTGTATGCCCACTAGGGATGTCCTCTGCAGCGTCTGGCCTCATTGCCCTGCTGGACGAGGGCGCAGCCTTCCAGGGGCAGCTGCTGGGAGGGAACCGGGTGGGCTGTGCTGCACTTGGAGTCAAGCCCTTGGGCTTTGATGCAGTACCAGCTGGGTTTTCAGTAGTGGGTGGCAGTTTGGACTCATCCTTCCTGTGATTGCTTGACCTCGGTACATTAGTTGTGGAAACCACCTTCTTTACCCCCTTCCTGTTGGAGTGTGCGGGCCATGCTCTTAATAGGATTCCAGACTTTGTCTGTGAGCAGGGTCGGGCCGCTATCCTTGGCCTGCAGTTTGTTTAGATGGAAAATGAGCGAGGTGGGATGGTTACTGGAAAAGCTGCTGATATTCTTGTCTCTGGGAGGTCTGAGGGAAGAGTGTTCCTGGCCTTGAGTTTACTATCTAAGCTTCTGAATTAACAGATTTTAATCCACATATGTGATAACTAGACTTTAAAGCAGAATTTAATTTAATTCCTTTTTTTCCCTTTTCTGTTTGTTTTTTGAGACAGACATTCCTTTCTGTCCAGGAACGCACTATAGACCAGGCTGGCCTTGAACACACAGAGATCCACCTGTCTTAGTCCCCCAAGTGTACCTCCTGGTTAAAGCAGAATTTTCTAAGCATCAGACTCTAGGAAGAACTCAACAGATTTAGCCATTTCCACGTGCTCTTTGAATCATATTTCTAAATACTGCCCAATATTTTTTGAATTGGCTCACTTTATATAAATTTATTTTATAAATACAAAGCTAGTATCATATGTCTGTGTTTGTGTGTGTGTGTGTGTGAGAGAGAGAGAGGGAGAAATTAATATAACAAACCAAAGCAGTGGCATTAAATTCTACTGTGTGAGATTCCTTACAAGAACAAAGTCCACCTTATTAGTTGATGTGATTCGTTAATACTAGGTAAGAATGGAAGACAGAAATACAAAGGAATAAAAATGCTTAGAGAATCTTCTTGAATATTTTTTACCATCCTACTCTGAGAAAATAACTCTAACAACAAAAGCTAACCATTGCCCTTTTCCCCACATTCAAACGAACGTTTTCTTGTCCACTGTGATCCACACCTGTAATCTCAGCACTTGGGAGGTGGAGACAGGAGGATAGGAGTTCGAGATCAGCCTGGCTTACTTAGTGACTTGGAAGTCAGCCTGGGATATGTGATGCATTTACCTCAAATAAATAAATAAAAATATTTGTTTTTCTTAAAGCTACACGCCATGAGGTTTCTGTAAAATCTGCGGGGTGCTAACCAACATTATCCATGTGAGCGCTCTATAGACCAATCAAAAACCACTATTCTGACCCATAGGGGTTTCTAGGGTAGCCTGTTTTCTGATCTGAGAAGTCTCCCTACCCCAGTGCTTCATTTAGAAGTTGAGAGACATTTCTTTCCCCCGAGGCAGTGTTTCTCTGGGTAGTCCTGGCTGGAGAGAGATTTCTTGGACCAGCCTTATACCATTACTTTGGGACCCAGCAGTCCAGAGTTGAAAAAAAAATATGAAAGTTATCTACAAGCCGGGTGGTGGTGGCGCACGCCTTTAATCCCAGCACTCGGGAGGCAGAGGCAGGCGGATCTCTGGGAGTTCGAGGCCAGCCTGGTCTACAAGAGCTAGTTCCAGGACAGGCTCCAAAGCTACAGAGAAACCCTGTCTCAAAAAACCAAAAAAAAAAAAAAAAAAAAAAAAAGAAAGTTATCTACATAATTTTCTTAGTTATCTGCTCTCAGTATAAGTGTTCTTACCAAAGTAGGATTTCCAGTTCCTTACAGATTGGGTAATAACATGACCATGTTCACCATAAGCACCAAAGGAGGGAGATTTTAGTAGGCTAGTGGATTTGGGGTAGCTGTGTGCCCCATAAATACTAAAGCATTTCTTACAAATTTTAAGAGTATTGGGAAAGAGTTGTCCTTCTTAAATTTGTCTTTAGTCATCTTGGCATTTCATGGTATGTAAGCAATGTGTTGGCCACTGTGACTCGGCTCATGAAGACGCACTGCCCTTAGACCTCACTCCAGTCAGGAGGACCCTTTGCTTCTGGACTTTGCCTCAGGCTGGTTTGAAAAATGTTTTTCTTCTTTTCTCTAAAGGCAGCTTAGCAGCTTGTATCCCCTGTCCATTTGTTGTGTCTTGGAAAAGCATTTGATTAGATTTTTATCTAGCTTAAAAATAAATAGAATTTGAGATTCTTGAGTGCCTAAGACTTAGGTTTTGAATATGTGGGATTTTAAGTAGGGTTTTATTTGTTTTTTACTTTCTTTTTATGAGACAGGGCTTCACTGTATTCTTGGCTAGCCTGGAACTCACTGTGTAGACCAGGCTGGACTTGAACCCACAGTGATCCAGCTTCCTTCCTCTGCCTCCAGAGTTCTCAGATTAAAAGTGTGTGCCATCATTTCCTACCAATGTGCGGTTTTAAACAACGTGTTCTCAGCTGTGCTTAGAGAGCAGCGCTTTACCCCAGTAAAGACTTTTCTGCTAGTAAGACTTTCCTGTAGTCTTACTTTGAAGATCACAATCTGATTACATTGTTTTACCATAGGCCTTAACTTCCTCTTCTGGTGTGCTAACATTAGGAACAGTCCACCTGAAGCAAGAGTGTAATCAGCTGGCTACATGGTCAGGTTAGCCCAGAAATGTGAATCCTGCCCTCAGTGGCAAGTAATAATTTGGGTTCCAAACCTATCAAGAGTGTAAAATGGCAGCATATAGCACTTCCCAGCCCAGAAGATGGGTTTTAATGTTTTGTTGGTGGTGGTTTGTGTGTGTGTGTGTGTGAGTGAGTGTGTGTGTGTGTGTGTGATGACTAATGGCACAAGTAGCAAAAACTTCCACAATCCTGATTACATTTCACTTTTTTTGTTAAAAAACTTGAATTTGAAAAGGGCGAATTCTCACAGATTAAAGAAAAGATCGAAGTGTGCGAGTATTTTCCATGCGGTCATTGTATAACATTTATCTTTAATTAGGTTTCTTTCCAGTAGTAGATTAAATACTTGATAGTCTGGAATTGACAAGTTAAATTTGCATCATTCTCATGTGATCTTAACTCCTAAAAGAAGACTTGCCATCCTTTTACATTAGCAATGAACTTAGACTTCAGAAGTCCCACTGAGGGGGTGCTTTGTGTGAGGAGTCTGCAGACCCTGCCTACTGCTCCCAGCAGAGGCTGCTGCAGTGCAGACAGTGGCTCCAGTGGTCTCCATGTGTACAGAGTGCAGGTGGCTGGATCACTGTGTCCCTTTGCTTTCACGAGAAACTCCTGTCTCTGATTTGCTTCTTCTCCACTGAGTACTCCCCCTGCCAAGCAACAAGGGAGGTAGAAACCGTCCTCTGAGATGATCACCTATACAACCCTCACCTGAAAGTTGACTGTCATGTTGTCTGACAGGTTTTTTTTTTTCAGATAGACCTTCCTTACTTGGACTTTGGACCTTGATGAGAAAATCCAAAGATATAATTTAGGTAGAATGTGGAGAAGGAATTTGTAAAAGTATGCCACATAGAACTGGAATTCCCATGAGAACTGGTGGTCATCCGGCATAGGATAAGATTATGCCTTAACCAGTTTCCCAAAGTATTCTCTAGGCTCTGAAGGGTTACTCTGCCTAAGAGAGGGGATTGCTTACATGTTTCCCTGCTTCTTGGGGGTCCAGAGGTTCGTATGTGCTAGAAGGATCTACAGGTTTGAGAATACTGTGGTAAACTAGACCTTGAAAAACTGGATCGGATTCTAGCATGCTGGGTGATCAGACTATTGACAGCCACACACCAGCCCCTTACTTTTCTATAGCCCCAGACTGGGGTCTTGATGTCATTTGGACCATTGTTTAAAGGCTTTAGTCTTCGTGATTGTTAAACAGTGATAATTAGTAGGTGCAGATGTTAATAAGAATGTTTGTGTTTGAAGCCTCCCTGAACAGATGAGATACTGATGGTAATACAGTTCAGTAAGGTGTGCATGCGCTACCATCTCACTCCAAAAGCAAATTAATTGCTTCAGCTTCTTGGTAAGTAAAGCAGCCTAGGTTTTGTAGCCATAAATTCTGTAGCCTTCATTTCTGGTCAGAGAAACTTGAGAGGAGACCACTGTTAGTCTTGGGCTCATTTCTGGGAAACTAAGCATGGCAGGAGGCAAGTGATAACGAGAATCTTAATTTAGTTCACGCTTTATTGTTACCAAATGGGTCACGAGGTGCCTCGAGCTGTGACCCCTGGGCAGCAGTCGAATGTTCCCAGTGATGACTGAAGTTTATTAGGATCAAGTGTCATGACGTTCCTTTGGCTTGGGAATCTATAAAGTTTTACACTCTTCCTTGGAGAATTCATTGTTATTTCCAAGTAATGACTGTGAACTGTTTCTGCAAAATGCGTTTACAGGAAAGGCCGGATTGCTGAGCCAGTGTCAGTCAAACATGTCTATGAAAGTGTAGAGAAATACTACATGTGGCTGGAACCCACGCCTAAGGAACCGAGTCACAGAGCCTGCAGGGAAAGGGGCAGTAGGTAGCTGCTTCCCTGGGAGTTAATACACGAAGACTCTTGGGGTTCCAGATTTGCCATTCTGTATAGGTTAATGGGGAAGGACATTTATCTTAAATATTGTTTGTCTGTTTTGGTTTCTCTGTGTAGCCCTGGCTTTCTGGAACTTGCTTTTTAGACCAGCCTGGACCTGAACTCAGAGATCTGCCTGCCTCTGCCTCCAGAGTGCTGGGATTAAAGGTGTGAACCACTACTACCAGACTTCATATACTAGTTTTTAAAGATTTTGTGTGTGTGTGGGGGGGGTGTATTTCACCTGAATGTAAGCTTTTATACCATGTATATGTCTGGTGCCTGTGGAGGCCAGACGAGGAGACGAGGTCAGAAGAGGGTGTCAGATCCCCTGGAACAGGGGTTACAGGCAGTTATTAACCACCACGTTTGTTCTCTAAAGAGCAGCCTGTGCCTTCGGCAGCTTAGCGTCTCTAGCCCCTAAAGCTGAAGGTTTAGCTTAGGGCGATCAGAGACACGCTGGTGTCTGTATAAGAAGCTAGCTTCCTGTCCATCTCCCAGAGAGGTTGTTAAAGCTGCTTTTGAAAATAGTGAGTGCTTGTTCAGAAGAGGACGGAGTGTCCTCAGAATGCAGATGACATGCAAAGGGAGACTTTCCCTTGCAGAATCATCTTTAAGAAAGAAGGCGAAGCTTCCTACCTGCGCCGTCTCCCTGTGCATCATCTCAAGACCTGCGTACTGCTATGAGTTGGGAAGATCAGCTTGGACTGTCATTGCTTTGTTACAGTCTTTTTTTTGGGGGGGGGGGGCGTTCGAGACAGGGTTTCTCTGTAGCTTTGGAGCCTGTCCTGGAACTAGCTCTTGTAGACCAGGCTGGCCTCAAACTCACAGAAATCCCCTGCCTCTGCTTCCTGAGTGCTGGGATTAAAGGCGAGCACCACCACCGCCCGGCCTTCGTTATAGTCTTAAATACCAGGCTGATCACAGAGCATCCCCCTTACTGCCCTGGGTATTTTTCTTGAGGAATGGAGTGTTTGGCATTCTGGGGATGGAACCCAGGACTTCGTGCATGCCAAGCAAGTACTGCTCTACCTCTGAACTGCACCCCAGCTACTGCTTCAGGCTTTCAAAGTCTTAGGAAACAGATGAAATAGAGTGAAAAATATTTTCTCAAGTAACTTCAGAATTAACCCAGGCATTATTTTTATAACGATTTGACAAAATGAGTTAAAAAGCAATGACCAATTATTATTATTATTATTTTTGGTTTTTCAAGACAGGGTTTCTCTGTGGCTTTGGAGCCTGTCCTGGAACTAGCTCTTGTAGACCAGACTGGTCTCGAACTCACAGAGATCCGCCTGCCTCTGCCTCCCGAGTGCTGGGATTAAAGGCGTGCGCCACCACCGCCCGGCATTATTTTTGATGATGTATGATGTCTTTAAATTGTTAACTAATAGTATTAATATTAACTTCAAAAGATTCTTTCTAGTTTGGTTACACAGTACTATAGCAGGGCTCAACAGTAGAAACACATTATTAGGGAGCGTGTGGAGAAGTGGGGGGGAGTACCAGGAGGAAAGCAATGCTAACACTGTATTCACAGCTACATTAGAGATCTGTGGTCTAGTGTGTATCTCACTGACTGGTGAAGTTTTAAGTGGTTTGCTTTATTTTGAAATGACACTATAAAATGTATCAGAAATTACGTTTTTAAAATCGTGTAAACTTACTGACCTATGTGCGAGAATATACATAGGTTTTCCAAGACAGGGTTTCTCTCTGTAGCCCTGGCTGTCCTGGGACTCGCTCTGTAGACCAGGCTGGCCTCGAACTCACAGAGATTTGCCTGCCTCTCCCCGGGATTAAAGGTGTGCACCACCACCGCCCTGCTGGTTTATTTTTTTTTTAATCTTAGAGGATGCGAAAGCAAAATTTTGTTAGAAATAATTGGCATAAACAGTCCACTCATTGCTCGTGTTCTTGACTTCCTTGCTTTAAGCTGCCATTCCACCGCGCCCTCCCTCTTTCTTCACGCTCCTTAGACACTGCAGCTGCCATTTCCATGTCTGTGACCACGATTTGCTCTTGCTCTCCTTCAGACCTCAGTTCTTCCAAGATGACGAACTCTATTGTTTCACTCAAAACAAGAGACCAAAGTTCATCAGAGTTCTCTACTGCTGCTTCGTGTGTGTGTGTGTGTGTGTGTGTGCGCGCGCGCGTGTGTGTGTGCATGTGTACACCTGTGAAAGCCCTGAAGTTGATGCTGTGTCTTCTATTTCACTCCACTTTGTTTCTGAGGCAGGGTTTCTCACTGAACTCAGAGCTTGCTGATTCTGGCTAACCTCACTAGCCGGCTTGCCTCAGGGCCCCTTGTCTCTACCCCTAGAGTGCTAGGATTATACAGCCGGCCTGCACACCTGCCTGGTTTTTCTGCAGGACCTGGGAATATGCATTCTGGTCCTCATGTTTGCACAGCAAGCCATTGACTCACTGTGCCACCTCCCCAGGCCCTCCACCTGCTGTTTCCGCTGGTGCTACCTACCTCTTGTCTCCCCAGTAGTAGCTCTTAATAGGTTCAGACTCTGCTTGTGTTTAGGAACTTCATTCCCGAGACTGTTCCCTCTCTAAGCTGTCTAGGTTTCTCTTCCTATTGTATTTTTCCTTTGTACTGTTTTGTTTCTTAACCCTAAAAACCAGAAGGAACAAACAATGACGGTAATAGCTCCGCATCCTATGCTAACCGCTATTCATGTGTGCGTGTGCGGGATACCTGACTATGGATTTTTAGTTTGTTTGTTTAATCTGAGGAGCTGAAGAGATGGCTTACAGGGTTAAGAACAGCACTTGCTGCTCTCCCAAAAGCCCTGGGTTTGATTCCCAGCACCCGCTGGCTGCTCACAGTTTGTAATTCCAGTTCCATGGCATCTAATGCCTGCACTCACACAGACTTACACACATACGTATAAACAACAACAACAAGATCTTTTTCAGTTTTCTTTTTCTTTCCTCACTTTCTTTCTGGAGTGGCTGTCTCCAGTAAACTAAATGAACCCGCTTTCGCGGGATCGAATTTGACACCAGACACGCTCTCGGTCTTCTGACATGTTCTCTCAGCTCCAGAGTTTAAACTGCTTCCATTTTCAGGGGTTACATCTCATTCTGCTCTGCCAAGTCTTCTCTCTGTCCTAAGTGCTGCGGTGTTCTAGGCTAAGCCTTCAGAACAGTCTGCGATTCTTGGAAATCTCGTGCTCTCAGCTGGCTCGAATACTTCCCAGGCGCTGGCGGGCGACGCCCACCGGCCTGTCAGTCAGCGTCCCAGCTCCCACATCTACGCTCGCACACTCCCCTGCTCCCAGCATTTCTTCCTCATGGCCATTGGACATCACACAGGATTTTCATTTTCCTCTTAGACACCCGTACTTCTGTCTTGTTTATGGAGAATGACAATTTCACTTCTAGTTTCTCAGACTAAAATCTATGAAGTCAGCTTTCACTCCCTTTTCCTCTTAGAGTCTCAAACTATTTCGTCTACACATTCTGTCAGCCCATCAGAATATATTCAGCAGCCTGGCATCTTGCTCCTTCCCTCATCTGGACCACCACCAGTCTCTTCTGTCAGTTTCCCTGCTTCCGTGCTGTTCTGTTGGATTATCGGCTAAACAGATTTTGTTTTTGTTTTCTGAGACGGGGTTTCTCTGTAGCTTTGGAGCCTGTCCTGGAGCTAGCTCTTGTAGACCGGGCTGGCCTCGAACTCACAGAGATCCACCTGCCTCTGCCTCCCGAGTGCTGGGATTAAAGGCGAGTGCCACGCATGCCCAGCTGGCTAAACAGATTTGACCTAACCATTCTTTTCTCCCTGCAATGACCTCTTATGTAAAATCCAGAGGTCTTATGATGGTCGCCACAGCCCCCTTTAGTCAGGCTTCCAGCCTTGACTTCTAACACTCTCCTTTTGTCCAGCCTGTGCAGCTCCAGGGCTCTCCAGCCACAGGGCTGTCCTTACCTTCCCTCTCCTCCAACACCTTCGTCTCTGATTTCTATTTTGCTTGCTCCTTCTGAGGCCACAAACACTTATGCTCACAGTGCCCTACGTTCCTCTAACCCATGCAACCTCAGTCAGCCTCGTCTGTGATTGGAGCAAGATCCTAACCTTGTGCTCTAACCAAAGGATGGCTATCTGAACTTTACCTCCTCGGAGAATTTAGTATTTTAGTTCAGCCAAAATGATGAGTCTAAAGTTTGTGTAAGTTTGAGATAGTGAATAAAGACATAAATGAAAAAAAAAAAACTTTCCAAGGACCTGTTGTTTACCTTCCTCTTCCTCATTTTTTTTGGTAAGTTTCTTATTTGAATGTCTCCCCGAAATAAAATGTAAGCTCCTTGAGAGCAGGAACTGTGTGCCCCCTCCAAGCTGTATTTTCAATGACACACAGTTGGTTCTTAATAAATATGTTTTGAAGAAGTGTTACGGTACATTTATTAATCGAGTCCGTTGTCTGAGGTTCCTTTGAATAAAGAAGCGAACGGAATGACACGAGTTCTTTTGTATATAATATTCAGGAGAACTGAATGACTCGGAGTGCCTCTCGTTAGGGGTCAGGGCATCTTAGGTGTCGCCCATGCCTTAGTTTCCTTTCCTGTTCCTGTTACCCTGGTGAAAGCTACTTAAAGAAGAAAGGGTTTACTTGGCTCCCAATTCCGGGTTAAAGTTCATCCTTGAGGGGAAGTCAAGAGAGCAGAGAGGTGAAACAGAAGTCGCTTGATAACCACCGTCAGAGCAGAGAACAAGGAATTCATGCATGCATGCCAGGATCCAGCTCACCTTCTCCGTGCATGCGATTCAGGATCCTCTGTCCAGGGAATTGGTGCTGTTTACATTCAGGGATGTTCTCCCAATCCCAACCCAACTGAGATCCCGCACAGGTATAAATAACCACAGGCCCACCTAATCTGGACGGTTCCTCAGTGAGACTCCCTTTCCAGGTGATGCTAGACTCTGTCAAACTGGCAAAACAAACTCCAAGTGCTCTTTATGAGATTCTTTCATGTGTTCCCCCCCAATTTGATGGTTTTCCAATGGCCTTTTTGTGCACTTTTGATATTGCTCTTTTCTCTCCCCTCCTTCCTCGCCAGCTCCACCTCTGCTTCCATGTCACATGACCTCCAATGTGCTCTTCAGATTTCTAAGATTCACGACCTATTTCCTCCTACACACATATTCATATCTAGTAACTAGAGCCTGGATCTGCCTATGAGAGGAAGCATTTGTCTTTCTGAGTCTGAGATATTTCACCTCACATGATTTACAGTCCTGAAAATTTGATTGCACTCTTTTTTTCTGGCTAAATAAAATTCCCCTGTATCTGTTCGTCGTCAGTAGACAGCCAGGCTGCTCCATATGCCGTTCCTTCTGTAGAAGGGGGGGATAGCTCAATGCTTAAGAGCACTTGCTCTGTGCGAAGACTGGGACTCTGTTCCCAGTGCACCTGGCAGCTCGCAACTGCTCCGCATCTCCAGTTCCAGGGAACCCAGTGCCCTCTTCTGGCCTCCACTGGGACTAGATGTGCATGCAGTACACATGCACACTCTACACATGTACAGGCAAAACACTCATGCACTTAAAATTAAAAAAATATTAATTTTTTCATTTAATTTCAAATGAAAAAAAAAACCCTCCAAATATTTATGGCTTCAAAGCAAAGAGCTATGTTGCTAAGAAGAGGAAATGAGAAGCTAATTAATTTTAAACCTTTTTTTAACCAGTCACATTTTATTGGACACGAGTTCTTAGGACATGAAAATCCAGCCATAGTTGAATTCTTCATGGATGGCATAGGACAGGGCTTATGCTCAGGTGTGGAGTTCCCTCATAGTGGCCCTTCTTTGGTGGTACTTGTGTCGCTGCTCGTGTTTGAGTTCCTTGTAAGAAATGCAGTAGCTGAAAACCACATAGGCTGCCAGCACCATGTTAACCCCCGAGATGCTGCCTTTCCACACAGTGACACACTTGTAGTACCGGTCGTAACCTCTCTGAAAGGCTCCCACAATGCCACTGGGGGTGAAATCCCGCATCAATATCCAGCTTGGCAGCCCTCCAAGTCTCACCTCCATAAGCTTCTCCTTCAGTGGCACGAGCGACGCCACCTTGCAGCCCTGGTGTCCGCAAAGCCGCTAATTTTGTTTGTTTGTTTGTTTATTGTTTATTTTTTTAGTTGTTGAAAAAAATTTCCGCCTCCTCTCCGTTTCCCAATTCCCTCCCCCTCCTCTCACACATCGCCCCCCTCCCCCCTAATTTTAATCTTATTTTTAAAGGAACCATGTGTAACTATCCCATCCTGGGTATATTAGATGAATAGTAAACCATCACAAATAGTACTGCCTAGTGGGTACCTTGCTTGAAGTAAAGGAAGATGGGACTCTCTGAAGTTTTGCTTGAACAATTGGCAAAAAAAAAAAAAAAACCCACAAAACAAAACAACAGCAACAACAAAACCTTGTCATATTCGTAACACTCAGGTCATATGTCCAGGGATTGGAATTGCCACATCCCATGTGACAAGATGAAGGGTTAACTTGCTACCCTTTCCTTTCTGTGTTAAATTGTAGATAATAATCATCTATCCAAAAATGAAAATTGTACGCCTTTAACACAGAGGACTTCTCCAGCATTGTCTCCATCACTATACAGATGCTCTCACTTCCAGAGTTCTCTTTTCCGTCCAAAGAAGCTGAAGACACACAAGCAGCTGAGCCAAGTTCTTGGGTAGGTTAAAAAATCCTACCTCCCCCAATGATGAGGACTGGTCACAGTCTTGTGTGATTCTGGGAAAGGGAAATGGAAACAACCAAGTGCTGGCAGCTAGGTACCCATGCCAGACAGAGCTGAGTTTCTTCATAGCGTTCTGCTGGTTTTCATGAGCCTCCAGTGGTCTTCCTCGGCACCTGCCTTTAAGTAGCCACCATTGGTTGGTTAGCATCAATACTGAACATCGAAATCACTTCCTGCCGCTGTTCTGATGGATCGCTAAAGATTCTTGGGGTTGAGGCCGATGATAAAATGTTTGCAAGCATGAGGCTCTGAGTTTAATCCCCGGTACCACTAAATAATAAAAAATAAATAAGGTTTAAAATATATTCCAGATCCCAGGAGGCAGGGAGATGGTTTAGTCAGTAAAGTGCCACACAGTGTGAGGACCTGAATTTGATCCCTAGTACCTATGAGAAGAACTGGATGTGGTGGCAGAAGTTTGTGGTTCCATGACTGGGAGATAGACAGGCAGATCCTGGAGCTTGCTGGCCAGCCAGCCAGCCTACTTGGTAAGGTCTAGGTTAGTGAGAGACTGACTCAAAAAACCAAAGTGGGGCCAGGTGGTGGTGGCCCACGTCTTTAATCCCAGCACTGGGGAGGCAGAGGAGAGCAGATCCCTGAGTTCGAGGCCAAGCTGGCCTACAGGACAGCCAGGGCTACACAGAGAAACCCTGTCTCGAAAACCCCAAACCAAACTAACCAAACAACAACAACAAACACCAAGGTGGGTTGCTCTTGGGGTGCAGCACGTAAGGTTGACCTCTGGCCTCTCTACGCAGCCTCACGCACACGTACCCACAATCCCCTCCCCCCCCCCAGCACAAACACGCACAAGATTAAATTTTGTCTTTCCTGACAGTGATTCTGCCTTCTGACTGTGATTCTTTGGTAACGAATCTGCTAAATGTAAACAAGTTATTGTCACTCGGGGCATCAGGTGAGAAGTACAAGGCACCCCATCATCAAAAGCTGGGATCTGAGGACCACATGTGGCATTCTTAATATGTTCTACAATGCTTTCTCGTCCTTCTCGACTTTTGTGACGCCTGGCAGTATTAATTAGTGTTCCTCTAAACCGCCTGATTTTGCTTTAGTCGAAGCCCGTCCTTTTCTCTTCTCTGGGCCCTTATCTATGTTAGTCAGCTTCTTTCTCTGGCTTCGTATCTGGAAGTGTCACCTGATGTCACTGCAGTCTTGTTCTTCTGCTGCCTTCTCCACGCTCTTCTGAAACCACACTGTTTAAATGGGCAGCCAGCGCCTTGCAAATCTACACAATCAGTTGTGGGAAATCATGCTGTCTCAGTCCAACTCCACTAGCTGGTTCCAGTAACAGCGCACACCAGCATCCATTCTGACACAGCAGTTCTCTCCCAATAGCCATACACTCCTGGAATCCCAACACTTGGGAGTCTGGGGCAGGAATACTGGACAAGTTCAAAGCCAGCCTGGCCTACATAATAAGACCCAACCTTAGAAAAAGGTATTGGTCCGACTTTTATATTTGAATCCTCTCTTTGTTGCATGCTACAAAATTTGGATAAGCTTGAAATTCATTTGAATTAATAATTGCACAACTAACAGGGCTCAAGTCTAGCCTAGGGGAAGATGTTGAACCAGAGGACCTTAGGGCATCCTGGAGCATACCTTGTAGATCTCTGTGGGTAGCTATGACAACCTAAAGCATGACCTTGTAGATCTCTGTGGTTAGCTCTGCACTAGGTGAGAGCTATATAGTGGCCTCAAGAGAATGTGTGGTTTGCCAGCAAGGACTGTAGATTACTATCTACCCACCACCATGCAATAGCGGTTTATCGCGCGAACTGCCTGGGACCAGGTAGGAGATGCGTCCAATCCAAGGCTCAAGATTACTAGACCACAGATACACTTACTGTCTGCTTAAACACATTAGAGCTGGCGTTTCACTCTTCATCTGCCTAGCTCTTGCTTTTTACGTCTCTGTTAGTTCAAAAATTGGGTGGAAAAACAAAGGTGTTATTTAGTCATCCCTCCTAAAGCTTCCAGACTTAGTTAATAATTAGTCTTCAACAAACAGCTACTGAGCAACTGAAAAAGTTCCATTGTACAAACTCTCACCCTATCTCATTTGGCTCTGTCTGAGTGAGGGCTCATTTGTCTTATGCTCTCAGAAGTTGGAAGTGGGAGGAGGAGATGTGTGTGGTAAGATGGCCCAGCAGGCAGCTCTTGCCGCCAAGTCTGACAACCTGAGTTTGATCCCTGAGATCAACAGGCTGGAAGGAAAGAACCAGCTCCAGCGAGTTGCTTTCTGACCCCCACATGCAGGTACACGTGGCACACAAACACTTCGGTGTCCCTTGTCACTTTTATTTTAGAGCCAGGGAGCAAGGCACAGCCGAGATGGTCTCTGGGAGGGAGGAGCGGCCAGTGGGCCTGCTCTCCAGGCTCCTTCCTCACAGGTCCTGTCAGAGCTGTCAGGGTCTGTGGCAAAGGGAGATAGAGTTTGTGTCAAGGAGCATTCTGTTCTTGTCCCGATCCACTCATGGTAACTTATGTCAACCAGCACAAAAGAACTCCAGGATAATTTCCCCTGTTTGTGTAACACTGTTTTGTTGGTTGGTTTTGGTTTTGGAGACAGAGTTTCTCTGTGTAACAGCCCTGGCTGTCCTGGAACTCGCTCTGTATATCAGGCTGGCCTCGAACTCACAAAGATCCGCCCGCCTTTGCCTGCAAGCACCCCACCCCCTGTGGGGATTAAAGGCGTATACCACCACACCTGACTTATAATGCAATACTTTCAAAAGCTTCGTTTCCTTGCAAATAAAGCATTTCTGGTCCTTTCAGTTCTTTTAAGACGCCAGTAAGCACCAAAGGAGCCTGAGGGAAACAGGTCCCGAAACTGTCGTATTTCCTAGGTTACTCCATTCTCTGGTTCTACTTTTCTTTCATTTCCTATCTCGAGGTTTCCAAGACGCTGAAACCATGCAAAGGTTAAGAGGAGGCAAAGGAAAGTGATTGACAACGGCCCAGGAAGTCTAACTGGTATTGCCATACAAGTCTGGAAAGTGCAGAATCAGCCATGGGTGTTGATAAGTAAGCAGGACTCCAACACCATGATCTCAAAAGTGTCCCACACACATTTAGCCTCCAGTCTAAGGAACTGGCCTGATGAAGGTCTGTCTTTAGTGACAGGTTAGTGATTCTGCTCCTCTACCCCGCAATGCTGGGATTCTCGCCATTCCAGACTTTGTTTACTTCCTGACTTTGTCAACCCAGTGACTGCTTTCATAGACAGGACTGGTTTAGGGAGTCTCAGTTTCCAAGGGATTTAAGGTGGAGTTTTGAGGCCACCCTGTGGTCTTTGCCGAAATTTTGACACGAGATCCAGTGCTCAGAGATCATGAGATACACCAAGGTAATGCAATGTTTATCCACCTCAAGGATAGGCTTCCCAGAGTATCATCTTAGCCATTACGGAGTCACTTTTTAGGAATTGTACCACGCCAGGGAGTGATTGACATTGCAATCATTACTAACAGTGAGCTAGGGCTGCCACAAGGGTGAAAGGCATTTGCTTCCAAGCCTGACAACCCAAGGTCAATCCCTAAAATCTACAGGGCAGCGGGAAAGAACTGACTCCCTGAAAGTTGTCTTCTAGCCTCCACACATGTGTTACCCTATTCAAACCACCACACTGGCCATCCAGCCTGGTCTATTTGGCAAGTTCCAAGCCATCTAGAAACCCTCTTAACAAGGTGGATAGCTTCTGAGAAACTTCACCCGAGTTGACTGACCTCTGATCTCCACGTACACACATGTGCAGGCACACACAAAAGTCCACTCCCCCAACATGTTTGTGCATGTGCAAAATCCACCCCCATAGACAAGATAACTGGTACTTGGTAGTGATTTATGTGGTATTCTTTGTCATATAAAAATATTATTGAGTTGGGCTGGAGAGATGGCTCAGTCGTTAAGAGCTCTTCCAGAGGTCTTGAGTTTAATTCCCAGCAACCACATATACCATCTGTAATGAGATCTGATGTCCACTTCTGGCCTGCAGGCATACATGCAGGCAGAACGCTATATACATAATAAACAAATTTAAAAAAATATTATCGAGCAGTTCATTGCTCCTGGAGATGTTATGTTGAAAGGCGTGGTTTCAAATCTTCGCAAAATGTGGTGTGATTATAATGCGTGCTTTAGGACATCCCCTGCTTCCCACCCTGCTATTTGCAATCTTCATTTCCTGGTTTCGAACCATCTTGATCCTTGAAAATGGCAGGTAGTGGGCTGGAGAGATGGCTCAGTGGTTAAGAGCATTGCCTGCTCTTCCAAAGGTCCTGAGTTCAATTCCCAGCAACCACATGGTGGCTCACAACCATCTGTAAAGAGGTCTGGCGCCCTCTTCTGGCCTTCAGGCATACAGACAGAATATTGTTTACATAATAAATAAATATTAAAAAAAAAAGAAAATGGCAGGTGGTCCCTATTTGTGTCAAGGCTTCACCCCAGTCCCCTATACCCAAAGAGTCTGCAATGTTTGGGTGGAAAGTTCCATCCCAAGACCCCTCCTCTGGGAGTTGCCTCTCCAGACTCCACCTCTGAGAAAGCCCGCCAAATGGTGGCCCCTCCCCCGAGAGGTTCAAGACCACTCCCACAAGGTATTTAGACTGCCCCCCCCCCAGAGAACTAACACTGGTTTTCTAGTCTTCCTTCCCTGTCTCCATACCTGGATGGCCACCCGGGAGTGCTAGAATCCATTAAACCTGGGCTTTTTCTAATTCGGTTTGATTTCGTCTGATTTGGATTATTGTGTTGGTGGAGAGGTTTATTGGGCCGCAAAAACTTTTCAGTTCCTACAAAAGTTCACCGTTTTGATTTCAGGTGACGAATCTGCTTTGGGATATCCGACATTTCTTTGGCTGGGTCTGGAGAACACATTCAGTAGGAACCTGCAAGGGTGGTTCAGATGTTGGTTCCACACAGATCCTGGCTGCAGGACTCAATAAATCAACTCTGTGAGGAAACCTAGGGGTTGCTCAGCAGGAAAAGCCCACCTGACCTAATCCTGGCAGGTACTGAATAGATAATTCTGTTTCTGACTGTCGGAGACCAACTCCATTTCAGAGGAGGGCAGCAATGAGAAGAGGGGCACAGAAGGCTCAGAATTGGTTCCCCTTGCTTGGCTACACACCAAGAGGCTGCAGCCCCTGGAGACTGACTGACCCGGGGAAAGCCTTGGCCATAGAAGAGAGCTAGAGTCTCCCAATTACAGTACAGTTCTCTCAAACTGTGCTGTCCTTTGAGAGTATTTCCTGGCTGGGTGTGGTGACCCTCACCTTTAATTCTAGCACTTGGGAGGCAGAGGCAGGCAGCCTGGTCTGCATAGTGAATTCCAGGACAGCCAAGGGCTGTGTAGAGAGGCCCTGTCTCAAAAACAAACAACACAACCCAAAACAAAAAAAATCCAAACAAAACAAGAATATTTCTAGAGGAGACAATGAATACACCTTTGTTTTTTGTTTGCTTATTTTTAAGAATGCAATAGGCAGGTGTAGTGATTAATGCCTTTAATTTCAACCCTTGGAAGACAGAGGTAGGTGGGTCTCTCTGAGTTAGAGGACAGCCTGGTCTTTATAGGGCTTTTCAGGTCAGGCAGGGCTACATAGTGAGACCTTGCCTCAAAAGAAAAAAAATAGAAAAATGTCAGGGAGTGGGGGGATGAGAACTCAAAGAAGCAGTTCCGTTTACACAGGGAAGTTGGGGTTATGCTCCCAATTTCTCTGTACCAGCGCTTGGTTTAATCGTGTTTCCTTCTGTACACCGCTGCTGCTATTTCAGATTAGGCAGCCTGATTCCAGTTAAAATGCAATGTGTAGTGGTCTAAATGGGTTGGCCCCATAGGCTCATGTAGCTGACTGCTTAATCCCCAGTCAACGAAGTGTTCAGAATGATTGAAGGGGATGTCACTGGGGCTGGACTTTGAGGTTTCACCCCGACCCTGACACCCCCACCCCCATTGCCTGAAGATCAAGATGTAAAAAAAAAAGTAAATATCTGGATAGCTGATATGTGATTCTCCCCCACACACTCCCTGCCACCATGGGGTTGTGACCCACAGACTGGGAGTCCTGATAAACACAAGTACCTGAACTATGGCTCTCTTCTGAGTTCATCATTTCCTCTCTCTCTTTCTTTCTCTCTCTCTCTCTTTCTCTCTCTCTCTTTCTCTCCCATTCTCCTTCCCTCCTCCCTCTCTTTCTGTCTTCTATGTTTTCAGCCAGCCCAGGCCTTGATTGAACCCAGGTTGCCAGGCTTGGTGGGAAATTCCTTTACCTGCTGAGCCATCTTGCTGGAACCAGCTGTTACTTTTTGACTCCCTTTGACAAAACTTTTCTTAAGACACTGAGGACTTTGGTATCACGAACGGTCAGCCCCCTTTTCCTGAATGTTCTCCAACTCTTTTCTTTGCAGATAAATAAATACACATCTGTTCATTTCCAGTAAACTCTGTGTTCTATGGAAGGAACTCCAGAAATCTTATTTTAGGGCTACGTTCTCTTTTTTTGTGTGCACACCATCACTGCGGGACAGCCCAGCTTGCTTTCCAACAGATGAATGGGTTGGTTTTCCCAAAAATCTGATTTTTACACTGGGATAGGAAACAAAGCCGTGTCTTCTGAACCCAAAGTTATTTTACCCCAGTGCTGAATTCGGGGATGGTGTGCACAGCATGCATTACAAATTACGTACTAATTAAATGGCTGGCTTCATTAGTCCCCTCTGAAAACAGGCAGCCTGTCCCAGACAATTAGCATTTAATTATGTTTCCATATTGCTGCCTAATTGCTCCTTGTGTTTGGTCTTTAGTCTCCAGCCAGACTGCCCACCTCTGGCAGGCAGGGATGAGGCTTCCACTTCTTTGAACCCCCAGCTCAGCAGGACTCGCTGGTCCTAATCAGCATTGTCCCTGGCGAGCGTGGGTGTGTTAGGACAGAGATGATCACACGAGGACCAGCTAATTGGGGAAAAGGCTGGGCAAAGCTGAAATAAGCTTACAAAAGGAATGCTGCAGGATACTCAGTGAATTCATTTATCACTCGCGTCCTCGCAGAGCGGGATCCCGTCTTTCTTTGCTGTTGCTGTACGCTAACATCCAGCTCGCAGTTTGGAAGCATGCGCCATCTTTAATTAAGGAATCAATAGATTTCTGGAACTCTCGCTGTGGCAAAGCCTTGTGCTGTGCTGAAGATATCATGCTAGTCTTTTCAGAAGGTTCTAGTTGGGAGAAGATAAGGAATGGCAGAATTGAAAACAGACAATGAGCCGGGTGGTGGCTCTCACCTTTAATCCCAGAACTCTGAGGCAGATGCAGGCGGGTCTCTCTGCTTTCAAGGCCAGCCTACTCTACAGAGGGAGTTCCAGGACAGCCAAGGCTACACAGAAAAACTCTGTCTGAAAAAACAAAAACAAACAAACAAAAGAATATATTGAACTAAAGTGAGCAAGTGAGGGCCGCGTTTGCAAGGGTCTTAGGGTTGATCTTGTAGGCAATGGTTTCCAGGGGACATTTCCGAGCTGGGATTTGACGTCAGTAGATTTGAATATGGAGTGATAACTAAACAGGATCACAATAGAAAGGACCAGAGTGAGAGAAACGGTAGACACAAAGATTGCCTTAAAGGGGGCCCTGGCACTTTGGGTTACGATTGTAAAGGAAGGGATGAAGAAGTGGAATGGGGGTAGAGAAAGGACTAGCAAGAGCAGGTTGGAAAGCAGCGTCCCAAGAGAACTTAAGTAAGTGGGCATGGGTGGAGGGAAGGCCGGAGTCCAGAAGGTCTTTTACTTCTAGCTTAAGTGAGTAGAGACCACGTGACAAACAGCAGCATGGGCTTGGGAAGGGTTTCTCTCTAGGCTGGAACGATGCAGCCTTGTTCTATCTGTTCACTTAGGCCTTGCTTTTTTTCTTCATACTGGGGAGGAGTCTCTCCTTTGTGGAAAAGGGAGAGAGGTTTCTTCCCTGGAGGTCAAAACTTCACACGTGTGGAAGCCACCTTGGAAGGAAAAGTGTGGCTTAAGCGAGTCCCTCTGACTCTCTTGAGGCTGATGTGATGCCCTCACCAGACACCGGCAGGCTTCAAGACTCAGAACATATTTTATTACCTGTGTGATACACTCACATGGCATCCTCTGGTTTTCCTCACTTTTCCTACAGTAGAACTATCACTGCTTTAAGGACATGAAAGGAACAATATGTCTCCTCCTTCAAACTGGTGAGAAAAATGACAATTAACAAAGATCCTTCCAGTGAAGATGGATTTGGGGTGGATTCTCTCTAATACGTGAGTCAAACACTGGCCCTGGTGATGGATTTCTTTAATTCCAGCTGTTGAGAGTGGTAGTAGCCAGATCTCTGAATTCCAAGCCAGGTAGGTCGACAAAGTGAACTTCAGGGCTAAAAATTGAGGAGGAGGCCACTAAGGCATTTCTGCCACTAACTGTTTAACATTAGCTAAACAGTGATGGTTAGAGGCAGGTCTTCCCAGGATTCCTTGCTTCCATAAACAACAGATACCACACACTAAGGACATCAGCTCTGTTGTATAATATATTCCTAAGGCTAGCCCTTTCTATTTTGTTAGAAAGGTGTTCCGGGGGAAACATTTTCCATTATTTTGCCTTCATCTTCCATGAATGTCCAGTTAATTTTGTCAATCTCTTCCCTTTCTTTCTTTCTTTCTTTCTTTCTTTCTTTCTTTCTTTCTTTCTT
>JABTXL010006712.1:22934182-22955737 GCA_025134845.1 Neodon shergylaensis | reverse complement strand
CTTTCTTTCTTTCTTTCTTTCTTTCTTTCTTTCTTTCTTTCTTTCTTTCTTTCTTTCTTTCTTTCTTTCTTTCTTTCTTTTGAGACAGTGTCTCCCTATGGATCCCTGGCTGGCCTGACATTCAAGAGACCTGGGGTAGAAGGTGTGTGTCACACATTCTCCCCTTCATCCTGCAGTCATGGCCCCACTGTACAGATCAGGCCCAGATACTTGGCAGCTGCACTGACCAGCTGACTTCCCTGCCCTCTTATCTTGCCCATCCCCTGTTGTGTTGCTGCCTGAATCATCGCTGAAAACAAAGCAAAGCAAAACAAAACAAACAAAAACCGATTAAGTCATTCTTTTTAGAAGCCTTGGTGGTTCTGTTTTTCTTCTGAATGTTTAGTATTTACTGTCAGGTCCAAAGGAAGCTAATTCCTCAAAGTCATGCATCTAGACATGAGCTCAACCTGGACTATAGGAGGATTCCTGGTAGCCAGGAATCCAGGAATCCTCCAAGAAGCCAGCATTCCTCAGAAACTCGTGAAACCGGTTTTCATCTGACAAAAGGAGTCATTTCCCTTCTGGCAGAAGGGGCAGTGATGCCTATTAGCATACCTCAGTGTCACAAGTACCTGTCACCTAGCATCTCAACCCTTCTCACCTCCTCCCCTACTCTAAACTCCCTCCGGCTCACACACACCCCCCCCCCCCCCCCCCCCCCCCCCCCCCCCCCCCCCCCCCCCCCCCGCTACTCTACTCCCACTCTGCTCTGCCTATGTTTTCTCCATTCTCTGATTCCTGCTATCCCTCCCCTCTCCCCAGTCCTGGCCTAGTCTGCTGTCCATGATCAGTCTACTTTCTCACTCTGCTCTGGACTCTTCCAGATGCCTCTGGCTGTTCTCTCTCTCTCTCTCTCTCTCTCTCTCTCAATCTACACTAAAAAACAAAACAAGGGGCTGGAGAGATGGCTTAGAGGTTAAGAACATTGCCTGCTCTTCCAAAGGTCCTGAGTTCAATTCCCAGCAACCACATGGTGGCTCACAACCATCTGTAATGAGGTCTGGTGTCCTCTTCTTGCCTGCAGGCATACACACAGACAGAATATTGTATACATAATAAATAAATATTTAAAAAGGGGGGGTCTGGGGGGCCAGAGAGATGGCTCAGAGGTTAAGAGCATTGCTTCCTCTTCCAAAGGTCCTGAGTTCAATTCCCAGCAACCACATGGTGGCTTACAACCATCTGTAATGGGGTCTGGTGCCCTCTTCTGGCCTGCAGGCATACACACAGACAGAATATTGTATACATAATAAATATTTTTTAAAAAACAAAAACAAAACAAAACAAACTAACAAACGAAAAAAAAAACCTTCCCCTTTAACCACACCATGGAGCAGCCACACAGGTAGCTTCTTTACTGCCCCCCCTCGAATACATCTGGTGCCCAAACCGTCACATCCATTAACTGCGAAACTACCCTAAAAAGACAAAATGAAAGAATTGGACTCTTTTCCTAAAAATATCTCATAAGAACTTCGTAGTATAAATATGCTTCTATGTATAGAAATGCTCTTCGAATCTTTTCTTACAGATTTTGGCTCATGTGTTCAAGTGTTTTGCCTGTATGTATGTGTGTCTACTACATGTGTGCCTGGTGTCTTCAGAGGTTCGTCCGAAGAAGGGATGGAACTGGATGATTGTGAGTCACCAGGTGGGTGTTGGGAAACACGCACCATTAACTATATTATTACCAAAGTTTCTGTGACAAACAATTTTCCCCACTCACCATTAACACCAAACACGGGTGTGTGGCTTGCTGGGAGGTGCGATGTGAGGAGCTGATGTTCGCCACTCAGAAGAGGCTCTTTCCTGAGGGAGACACCTTGAATTGCTAAGAAACATGGACTCCACGCTGGTGGCTTTTTGAAAAAGTGGTGTCATCAAGAGGTTTTGTTTTGTTTGGCCTGGCTGTTCAGTGGCCTCAGGGAAACAGTTCCTTTAAAAAACACAACCTTTTAAAGACTTTTAAAATTTGTGTTTCCCTGCATGTATTTATGCATGCCACATGTATACTGGGTGCCCAAGGAGGTCAGAAGAGGGAGTCAGATCCCTGACTGTGAATCGCCCTGTGGATGCTGGGAATTGAACCCAGGTCATCTGCAAGCGTTACAGGCGCTCTTAGCCAATGGGCCGTCTCTCCAGTACTTCCTTTATGACATTCTGGCCTGGTTCTGCACATGCAGAAACTTTATCTTCTCAGTAAGATTGACACCGAAAGATTGATTTGACAAATGGGGAGAATGGGTCTGGCTGACGTCGTTCACAAGGAAACAGCGATACACACGACCATCATTTCAGTTTAGAAGACACCAGTCTCCTTCTCATTGGTCACAGTTTACTTTCCAGTTCCTTTTGGGTGTTTGGTTTAATCTTAAGAAAAGCTGCTCCGCTGACACAAAGAACTCCAATCAAACCAGATTAGACGGAATTAAAATGCCTGTGGGTGGACCGAGACAGAAAGGTGGGGAAAGGATCCCATGTAAACCAGAAACCACAAGTTCCTTTTCCTGCTGCGAGCCTAAATAGCTTGTAGGACTGGGCTTGCTCCTCCCCAGGGGAGGGGTCAGCGCTTGGCAGGCTGGGAGTTGGAGTCCGAACCAACGCAACTCCCAGGCCAGGGGCTGGGGTGATGCCTCCAATCATTCATCCCAGACTCCTTGGATATAGGGGTGTTAGAGGGCTGGGGTCTCACTTTCAATCAAACATTGGGTAGAGAGGATATATATATAATTCTCCAACAAGATCTCAGAAACTCATGATAAAATCTCTGGGTGACTGTGGAAATATTGAGGAAATACAGCTCAGCTCTTAGAGCTGGGACACCAGGCGCGATTAATATAAATTGCTTGACCATGTGTATCAAAGGCATCAATCTTCTTTTGCGCAGGGCCGGATTCATTCCCCATTCCCCTCAGAGACGGCCCCCCTTTCTCCTGTGCTCTGCCGTCTACCCCTCGCTGATGCTCTTCTTCCCCGTGTGTACAGCAAGACTCTGTTAGCAATCAGATAGTTATTTCTTCGTTTTGCTCCTGGCAGATCTTCCAATTCTCAGTTTAAAGCCACAGTAGGAAGTGGACATTTGTGTTGTGGGGGATATTTGAAGGCACGGTGAAAGGGGTGGAGTTAGCGACTAGTTGACAACAATTAGCCGTAGAGAGTAAGAAGGACCTGGGAAGATGGAGGAGAAGGGAGGGACTTGGATGTTGGAAGCTTTCTCTTCAGGATCACCAGACTGCAAATAATGACATGGAGACTTCTCATTGAAAAGTTTCTGCATCACAATAAGCCTCTCCTCCGACACAATAGTACAAAATAGACCAAATCAAACCGAATTAGAAAAAGACCCAGAGCCAGGCGGTGGTGGCGCACGCCTTTGATCCCAGCACTCGGGAGGCAGAGGCAGGCGGATCTCTGTGAGTTCGAGACCAGCCTGGTCTACAAGAGCTAGTTCCAGGACAGGCACCAAAGCTACAGAGAAACCCTGTCTCGAAAAACCAAAAGAAAAAGAAAAAGATCCAGGTTTAATAGGTACAAGTGCTCCCGGATGACTTTCCACACCCCCAGAGAGACGGGAAAGGAAGACCGGAAAACCATGTGTTTTCACTTAGTAATTATGGAGGCTTGGCCATTAGCTTTGGCTTGTCCCACTAGCTCTGATAACTTGAATTAACCTGCCTTTATTAACCTACATTCTACCACATGGCTTGGTTACCTCTGCTCTGTACCATATGTCTGACCTCTTTAGTGTCCCCCTGTCGTGTCCTCTGGACCTAAATTCTTCTTCCCCCTCCGTTCTTCTCTTCCCCCGGAAGTTCTGCCTGTCTATCCTGCATAGCTATTGGTCATTTAGCTCTTTATTAAACCAGTCAGAAGGCTCCTTAGGCAGAGACGCATCTTTACAGTGTAAACAAATATTTTGAAACACTTAGAGATTTGTGGGCTTTTTTTGGTTTGGGACAATGTGTAGAGACACTCTCCTGCAGCATCTCTGGCCGCAAAGGAAGTCAGCTGGTGGCTTCTCGGCATCTCTGATCTAGCAGAGAATATTCACCCCAATATTTGACTCCTGAGGCTTTATTGGTAAACAAAGCAACTTAGATTGAAAGCATCTTTGTAGCCAGACAGATCCAGGTCCAAATCTAGGCTTTCCTACTTACAAACTGTGTGTTTCTTAGCTAGTTTCAGTTTTGTTATTTGAACTATGAAAAAAAAAGATATCCATATTTACCTTTTAGGGCTATTAGGAGAAAAAAATAGGTCATTCTAACCTAGTTAACACACATGTACACAAAGAAGGATTCTATCACTTTATTTCTATTTCTATCAAACTGTAATTATGTTTAATAAACCCTGATAATGGGCGAGGTACTTGTGTGCCGTTACAAGTCTCCCTTCTGGTGTTCTCATAAATCTTAGCTTTGTATTGACGCTAGAGACTTTCTGAGAACCAGGAAGCTTTATTTCTTAGCCTCCTCCTCCTGTAATTATGAGGTCTCTTCTTATCCACGCAGCTGGATATCTGGATATCTTCTGAAGCATTCTTTCCATGAGCTCCGAGCTCCCGTCAAGGGCTTAGGAAGGCTTGAGTGTGTATCAGGTGGAAGATGAACCTGTAGCTCCACAGGACCATCCTTAAGCTTCCCACCGATGGTTCTTTTTTTTTAGTAGCACAAACACGTTTATTTACTAACCGAAAGGAAGATCCCAGATAAATCACCACCTTGACATTCCCTCCTGTCCGGGGTGGAGAGGCGTCCTCACTCCACCTTCTCATAGACCCGAGTACAGGTGACATTGTTCATCACACAGTCCACCACCAGCTTTCCATCCTTCACCCTTCTGGTTATTGTGCTGTCCTTCCCGCCCCAGTTCTGGTGCTGGACCAGGGCACCGTCGGTGAAGGTGCAGATCGTCTGAGTTTTTCTGCCATCGGCTGTAGTTTCATCAAACTTCTCTCCCAGCGTACAAGAAAACTGTGTCGTCTTCAAAGTGCTCTCGGTTTTAACAGTAATATTGTTGCCGTTACACGTGATGACACAGTCTGGTTTGGCCATGGCACCCATCTTCCTAAGAGCCAGTCCTACTCCTAGCTCCTTCATGTATTCCTCAAAGCCGTGGCTTTCCGTAAGGCGCCACCTCCCCTCGAGGTCCTTAATGCTGGTCATGGTGGGCGGGCAAGCACGAAAGCAGCAGCAGGGAGAACGCGGTGTGGGGGCGTTGTGCGGCTCTGGGCTCCACCCCAACGATGGTTCTTGAAGACGGTTTACTTCTCTTTCTGTCAATCTAGCTGAGGTCTCTACCCAGAACCACCTTTGGCCACACCCACTAGGCTACGTAGCCCACCTCTGGCCACGCCCCCGCCCACTAGGACTACATAGCCCACCTCTGGTCTCTCCCACACCCGCTAGCTGGGCTTCCTTCACATCGGCTTTGTTTAGGCTCCTCCTCTCTCAGACAAAAATCCTTCCCTTGCTTCCTTTCACATAAATCTTACAGTTCCTTTAAGTCACAATTATGGGCTTTGTCTCATAAGATTTTCCAAGATTAAGCAAATCACAAACTTATAAAACTGTCTCCCTAATTTATTGTACTGTTTGTCTCTAAGCCTAAGTCCGCCCAAGGGAAACGGCCGGATTTTATGTGCTGAAGCAAATCATGATTGGAATGATCAGTAGGCCAGAGAAATGACGGTCACCACAAAGCTCCCTGGACACCAAAAAGGGTTCATCTTAGTCTGTGGAAAACACCAGGACTTAATTGAGAAGGACTCTACATAGGGTTAATTTTGCTTTATAAATTGTACATTTGGGTATTTTTTAATGTTTTTATTTATTCTTTAAGAATTTCATACAAGAAATTTCATATTTTGATCATCATATTCTTTCTCTTTCCCCAACTCTTTTCCCTTCCCCTATGAACCTTTCTACCCACTCAACTTCCTGTTCTTTCTCTTTCTTAAAAACAAACAACAGCCAGGCGATGGTGGCGCACGCCTTTAATCCCAGCACTCGGGAGGCAGAGGCAGGCGGATCTCTGTGATTTCGAGACCAGCCTGGTCTACAAGAGCTAGTTCCAGGACAGGCTCCAAAACCACAGAGAAACCCTGTCTCGGAAAAAAAAAAGAAAAAAAAAACCAAACAACAACAAAAATCCATGGAGTCCAACTTAAACTGACCAGCCACTCCTGAGCGTGGGGCCTACACTGCATACAGTGTTTGAAATGCCCAGGGTTTTTCCACTGAAGAAAACAAACTTCCTTCATTCCCCCCAGAAGGGATTGGCAATTTGTAGATAATATCAATTGATAAATTACGGATGGCTTCTTGGACGAAATGGATTTGGAGTTAGATTCTCCTCTTTCGTGTTGGGATTTTTTTTTCCTAGCGAGCTTATACACGCTGTCACCATCTCTGTGAGCTCCCATCTGTATCTGTCCTGCTGTGTCGGAAGATGCTCTTTCCTTGGCGTCAGCATTACCTCCGGCTCTTAGAATCTTTTGGGCTATTCTTCCGCATAAGCCCTGAGCCTAGAGGGGTCTGATAGAGACATCCTGCTTAGGGCTGAGCTCTCCAAAGCCTCTCGCCTTCTCTTGTACAGCAGAGAGCCTCTGTGTTAATCACTGTGTCCTGCAAGAAGCTTCTCTGATGAGGGTTGAGCCACGCACCAACCTGGGGTTCCAGTTGGAACTATACTTCTGCTTTTTAAAGCCAACCTTCTCAAAAAGAGTCTAGCAGAAAGCTGAAGCTCAGCAATTAAGAACACTTGCTCCTCTTCCAGAAGTCTGAGACTCAGTTCCCAGCTCACACGTGGTGGCTCACAACCATCTATAATGGGATCTGATGCCCTCTTCTGGCCTGCAGGCATACAGGCAGACAGAGCACTCATACATTAGAGAAAGAGAGAGAGAGAGAGAGAGAGAGAGAGGGAGGGAGGGAGGGAGGGAGGGAGGGAGGGAGGGAGAGAGAGAGAGAGAGAGAGAAATGTAAAGTTTGGTATCACAGATCACAGCCCTACATACTTGAACACATGGGAAATTGTCAATGAGCTTCTATAAGAGACGGAAAGAAAACAAAATTGTTGTGGAGGGGAATCTTCCTGGAGCCTACTGTGGACAAAACCAGTGGCCCAAACAGAATCGTCACACTTACTTGTCTCTGCGCTAGTACATCACAAAGGGGGCAGACACACTAAGGCGAGGCCTGAGTGTTTCCTCCGGACTCCTGCTCCAGAATCTGCAGGTGAGCCCAGAAGCTCCAGCTTTGTGGCATGCATGAAGGGGTAGGGAATTTATGTGGTTTTGCTACTCTGTTTCAGTGTAGCAAACTGCTAGACACTGATCCTGGAACTCTGAACAGCTAAGGCGGGTGAGTTTTCTATGGAAATTACAAAAACATTTGGCTTTTCCCGTGGGAGCATTTCCGCTGGGCTAAGCCTGGTCTGGCTCCAGAGTGCTAGCACCTAGCCCTAATTTGTCTTTTGTTTAGCAGATACCTTTTGTTTCTCTTGTGCCTCTTGTGAGCCTTTCTTGAAGGTGCAAACTCTTGGTTAAAAAACAAGCCAGAAAACTACGCTTTTTTTTTTTTTTAAATCGAGAATTTGCACTTACCATTGTCCCTTTGGAAGCTTCCTCAGGATGTTCTAAGGATATAAAAATCGACTTACTTAAGTATAAACATGGAAAACAATAAAAATGCCCTGAGCAAAGGGAAAGCAGTTCAGTCCTTAGGGACAGATCCACCCTACAGCCAAGAACAGCTAAATTCATTCTTAAGGTGCCTCCGAGTTTTCTTTCCACCATCTCATGTGAACCCACACCCGCGCCAAAACATTTTCCTGTGAAAATCAAAAGCATAATGTGTCTAGAAATTTCTGTAACCTGTTTTGATAGGGAGCCAGAGTGATTTAATCTGTATAAACTTCTGCATGAGCAAGATTAAGAAGAGGCTGTGAGACTGGGTGTGGCGGTGTGTCCCTTCAATCACGGCAGAGCTACGTAGGAGCTCCAGGATAGTCAAGGCTTACATAGGAGACACTGTGTGTGTGTGTGTGTGTGTGTGTGTGTGTGTGTGTGTGTGTGTGTGAGAGAGAGAGAGAGAGAGAGAGAGAGAGAGAGAGAGAGAGAGGGAGGAAGGATGGAAGGGAAAGAGGGAGGACACAGAGAAGGACTTAAACACTTCAGCGGGTTATTTTCTAGTTTTTATATTTCAAAGCTGCAAACAGAACAAAAGACTATTTAAAAACTGAGACTCAGGAGGTCAGGCAAGCAAGGCAGTGCCAACCTTTTAAACTATTTGTTTTGATGAGTGTTCTTTATGTAGTTGGTTGTCCTGAAACTCTACCTGTAGACCAGGCTGGCCTCACAGTAACAGAGATCCGCGTCCTCAGTGAACTAAAGGCCACTACACTGTTCTTTGTTTTACTTTTGCTTTGTAGCAGATTAAAAGGCAAATTATTGCTAGTAATATTTGACTATCAAAAACGAAGTAGCCTTTTTCAAGCAGTGGGCGGCCTTGTCCTGGTCTGTGCTGTCATTTGGCCGCAGTGGCACTAACCACACAGACAGGGTTTCCAGGCCTTCAGTAACCGGCAAGTTGGGAGGGGATGGGGCTGAACCTGTTTCTGGAACTTGCCTTTACTGTCTCCTTTGGCCTGACGGGAGGGCTTCTCATTCCATTTCGCTTCTCTTGTGAACTCTATCCCAGTATTGTTCAAATAACCTTTCTTAGGATGCCCTGAGCATTCATTCACAGAAGACACCAATAACCTGGCTTTTGCCTGTAAAGTTTTACAAAACATCAGTTTATTTGTTTCGAGACAGGGTTTCAAGGTTCTTTCCTGGAATCTATTACGTAGACCAGGCTGGCCTTGAGTTTATAAAGATCCACCCACCTCTGTCTTCCAAGTGCTGGGGTTAGAGCTGTGTGCTATCCTGCCCGGCCTTGGCGTTTTGTTTTCAGATGACTGCTCTCTGGCCCCACTGAGTCAGCCTTTACAAACCTTAGCTTTCCTGTTCCCCCTGGAGAAGGCCCTTATGTCACAGAGACACACAATTAAATGTCTTTAAGAGTGGGCATGGCGAATGTCCACAGGCGCCTAAGAAAGTTACCTGGACGATACTGGGGTTAGAGTTCACAAGCAAAGCGAACGAAATGAGACGGTCTCCCTTCAGGCCAAAGGAAAAGTGAGCACCGTCAACCACCTTGAAATGCAGCCTTCTGAAATTGTCCGGCTTCTCTGGCACCCTAGATCCAGGGGTTCTTTCCACACACACGTCTAGACCTTTCCCCGCCCCCCAGTTCCAAGCAGATCCATTATCCAGGAATTGACCCAAAGAAAGTGGGTAGCTCCAACATCTCTGGCTTAATCTTGGCATGCCCACATGGATGATTTTGTGTGTGTGTGTGTGTGTCTGTGTGTGTCTCTGTGTGTGTCTGTGTGTCAAACGAGCTTATGAACTTGGAAATGAAGGAAATAGGGTTCCTCAAAACGTTATACCATAACATTAGACTAGAAATCTACGATTCTCAGTGGCTCTGGAACAGATAAAAATACTAACAAACACAAAGGGCAACATCACTTGTCTCCATAATCTGTCGCCATAAAGTGGGTGTTTGTGCACAGTATTGAGCCGAATAGATTGATACTGAGCCCCAGCGAGCATTCCAGCAGAGAAGTATAAGAAAATGTGACAAGCATCAAGCTTTGAAGGAAAATGGATTCTGAGTCTGAATGGCAGGCATGTGTTTGAGAAAGCCCCGTGGAGCATGCATTCAAACATCAGATTGATGGGTGGGAGGAGAGAGAAGACAGCGGGGAAGGCAAATATGGAGAGGCAGAGAAAAGAGCGCCGGAGAAGCTCAGGTGGGCTGGTATTTTAAATGCACCGGCAGGAAGCAAGACCCTGGGCAGATGAAGGGCCTCGTGAGCAAGTGCTAAGAAGCTTGACATTTATGTCAAAGGCCCCTGCACTGCTCAGCAGTGAACTAGCATGATCAGATTGACAGCGAGAAAAACCCCTGGCTGTGTAAATACTTGCTTAGGGAAGATGAAGATGTGGGAGTGGCCAGAACTGTAAAAGGGGATCACTTCTAGAGGTGATGGTCATTCATAAAAACATCGGTGATAGCTGAAGGGACAAGCCAGGATTGGGAGAGAGGTATAGGGGCGGGGGAAACCTTTCAGAGCCGTAGCTGAAAGGACTTATGGATAAAATAGGTAGGACTAAATTCTAGGAATTTAGAATTCCTAAAGACTAGGAATTCTCAGACATGCTGAATTCTCTACAAATGAGCAAAGACATTCCTTAGAAAAGAATTACTTTTAAGCCGGGCGGTGATGGCGCGCACCTTTAATCCCAGCACTCGGGAGGCAGAGGCAGGTGGATCTCTGTGAGTTTGAGGGCAGCCTGGTCTACAAGAGCTAGTTCCAGGACAGGCTCCAAAGCTACAGAGAGACCCTGTCTTGAAAAAAAAAACCAACCCCAAAAAAGACTACTTTAAAAAAAAATGCATAGAGGGGATGCTTTTTGCAGAAGAGGGGAAAGGACTGGGAACTCTTCCAAAGGAAACGGTCTTCTACAGAACCAAGCTTCCAGGACGTGTGGTTCTTTAGGCTCAGGATTGCCCTTCAGCTTTACCCAGCATGCACTCAGACACACACTAGCATCCTTAGTTTAGGCAAACTGACACCTAAGATTAACACGCAGGTAGCCCTTGGGTGACCTACCATGGCCTTTATCAATACGTCGTTCTTTCAAGGTAGCATTGCAATTTTCCTTTTTGGACCTAGGGCTTAATTAACTTTCTGCGTTTCATCCTGAATTCCAACCCCTTGTCTGGACTTTAGTGAGTCATTCATCCCTCATGAATTACTGGATTGTGAACATTGTAAGCTAACACGTTTCCCAAGACCACTTGACTGACACAGGCCGCTGTTTCCAAGCTGAGGTTTTCATCTATCAACTGTTACTGGAATTCTGTGCACTAATACGGAGATCAGTATTTTGAGGCATTTCAAAGATTATTCAGCTTTTTAGAAATTCTGTCACATTCCTTTAAACTTCAGAGGATAAAAAAAGCTACATTTTGTTTGCCCTCCTTCTTTCTGAGGCTTTGAATTTGGTGTTGAAAGCGATGAAATGAAAAACACAGACACAGCACTCGGGAGGCAGAGGCAGGCGGATCTCTGAGAGTTCGAGGCCAGCCTGGTCTACAGAGCTAGTTCCAGGACAGGCTCCAAAGCCACAGAGAAACCCTGTCTCGAAAAACCAAAAAAAAAAAAAAAAAAAAGAAAGAAAAAAGAAAAACAGACAATAAAATATGTGCAAAAAAAGCGCTGTGCTGTCCGTATTGAAGATAATTTTCAGGAAAGATACATTATTTAGCAAGCCTTTGGGAGTCTTTCCATTAGAGCTGAGAAGAGGAGCATTCATTAGCGAAACATCACCCGCCTCCGGGAGACAGCGCTGCCTGGAAGTCCGAGCGTGTCCCTCTCTTTCCGTCTCTATTGAACGGCGGTTGTTTTCCTCAAACCTCCGATCCTTTCCTGTCGGTTCTCTCTCGGCTTCTTTAATTGAAGCCATTAGCCTACAGATCTCTGTGTCCTCTTAACTAATAGCCTGGCGCCTGCATCTCCACTACGGAACCTGCCGTTCTCCACTCTCACCGCTCGCTCTGAGGGACCTCAATCGCCTGTAGTTTTAACTGGTCCCTTTCCACTGGATTCTGCTCGTGATTTTGTTTTCCTCTTTCAACCAAGTAAAAGCATGCAAGCAAACCAACAAAAAAGCCCCGCTCTAATTTACTTTCCTTCCCTCTCCTTAAGCACCCAGGCAGTAGAAGATGCTTGGTTTTATGATTTTTGTTTGTTTATGGATTTTGTTTTTTGCATGTTGCTCCTCCCACTCCCAGCAGTTCCCAGCAGGACCGAGGGCCCTCCACATCGCTCCTCCGTATTCATTTCGTCTGGCTCTAAACCACACTTAGCACAAGAACAATCTACCTTCCTACTTGAACCTTGTCCTGTGGCTCTGGTATGCCAGCATCCCCTAAGGCTCGGTCCTAAACTCTGACCATGCCAGGAATCCATGCATCTCTATTAATCTAAGCTCTGTCGATTGCTATGTGGTAATCAACTTCCAGTTGATGTCACTATCCCAGGCTTCTAGTCTTAACTCTAGAGCTTGTTTACATCTCTTGTCTGCTTGCATATATATAATATTTAATTAAATTATATATATTTGGGGCTGGAGAGATGGCTCAGAGATTAAGATCACTGACTGTTTTTCCAAAGGTACTGAGTTCAATTCCCAGAAACCACATGGTGGCTCACAACCATCTGTACATCTGCTGCCCTCTTCTGACCTGCAGGTGTACATGCAGGCAGAACACTGTACACACAAAAAATAATAAAGAAAACATTAAAAAAAACCAAGAAACTTAATATATATATATTTTAATTGAAAATATCTTTTCATACAATATATTCTTTCTGATCAATTTCTCCTCTCTCATCTCCTACCAGATCCTCCCACCTTCCTTCTTATCCAACTCCACACCTTCAATTTTTTCTCTCTTTAGAAAACAAACAAGCAAATTAAAAAGAAAAAAAGAAGAAGAAAATGAAACAGACAGGAGAAAAGATACAGACACATAGAGACACACACAAAACCCATAAAAACACAAAACCAGAGACCATAATATATAAGCAAAAGACCAATAAGGTTAAAAAAAAGTCCAAAGCGTTATGAAACAAACAAACAAAAAAATCCCCAAAAATACCACTGAGTTCATTTTGTGTTGCTGTTTACAGCTAGGCATGGAACCTGCCCTAAAGGGTGGTTTGTATACTGAGGGAGACTTGGTTGGGTGAGCAGCTAATACTTGAAGACAGCTTCTGGGTCAGGGGTGGGGGCTCGTGTCCTCCTCTCTCAGCACTGGGACCCGGTCTGATGTGGACCTGGGCAGGCCCTCTGTGTGCTGCCCCTGTCTGTGTGAGTTCATGTGTACTCAGCCCTGTTGTGTCGGGAGGACACCATCTCTGTGGTGTGGTCCATCCCGGCTGACTAACAATCTTCCTACCTCCTCATCTGCATCTGCGTAGATCCCTGAGCCTTGAGGGGAAGGCTTGGATCGGAGAGGTCCCATTCAGGACGGAGTGTTCCAAGTCTCTCGCTCTCTGCACCCTGTCCAGCTGTGGGTCTCTGTGTTCGTTTCCGTCTACTGCAAGGGGACTTTTCGCTGATGATGGCTGAGCAAGACACTGATGTGCGGGTGAAGAGCGTGGGTTCCTCAAAACTGCCTCACGCTCAACGCGTCTAAGGCTGGATTTGTTGTCTTTCTGCTTAAAGCTAGGCCTCTCCCGGCTCCTTTTCTTAGTGAAGGGAACTGCCACGCATGTGTGCAAGAAGTTCCCCGGATGCTGTCTCCAACTACAGCTTTTCTTCACCTTCCAAATTCAGCAGGACAGAATTTTGCTGATTTAAACCCCTAACGGGACTTGAACCTTCTTCTGCTGTTACGTGCTAGGTCAAGCAATTTCTAAGGCTCTTCAGGGAAAGCAGGTCACACTCAGGGATGATATACCCTATACCCCCACCACCCCCACCACTGTCTCCCTTCAGGTTTTTTTTTTTGTTTTTTTTTTTTTTTTTTTTGGTTTTTTGAGACAGGGTTTCTCTGTGGCTTTGGAGCCTGTCCTGGAACTAGCTCTGTAGACCAGGCTGGTCTCGAACTCACAGAGATCCGCCTGCCTCTGCCTCCCGAGTGCTGGGATTAAAGGCGTGCGCCACCACCGCCCGGCTTCCCTTCAGGTTTAAAGAGTAAAATCCAGTGGACCTGAATTTTCAAAGGCTCCAACCAAGAGCCGTTGGATAACAATGAGGCAATCACCTAATAAGTTCATATAAATGGAAATTTATGATGACACTGTTTACATTTTCACAAAATTTATTGATTTTTCTTTCAATTACATTCTGAATGAGACATTACTAAAGCTTAATGTATAATTGGCAGCAATTACTTGATGGAAAGAATACCTGGTTGAAGATTTAAACCGACTGAAAATAGCCCCCCCCGAGCTGATTATTGTAAAAGGTATACATCAGTAAACAAAAATAGGACTACACAATCCTATTTTATATAAACTCAATTGAAAGATAAGAGAAAAGTAAACAAGTATGAAGTGAAAATATTTCAAATATAAACCGAATACAAATCAGGTTCAAATGAGAAAAGTAAATACGTATCTTCAAAGATTCCTCATCTCGGCAACACAATTACCATACACAAACTATGCCCTTCATCAAATGGGCATTGCCTGTCCAAAGTGGCTCCTGCAAAGAGGCCATGTAACATAATGTGCAGACACGGTTTTAACATGGAAAAGAAAAGAAAAACCCAAAACGAAACCCCCAAATCCTTCTCCCTCTCAGCCCTGGAGACTGGGCTCTTCACTGTGGCAACCAATAGCTACTTGCAAGTAACCATGACAACAGGCTCTGCCCCGGTTAGCAGTGAGTCTCAGAAAACTGATTTTCTGAGTTCAAGGTCAAACACTGCATTTGCTCTTTTGTACAAACAAGTCATGGACTAATCAGCCAGAATTTGAGGCGCTCTCAGTTTTGAAATGAGGGCCCCACATTAGTGGGGCCACCATGATTTCCTGTTCCTGGGCTTTCTACTTAAATCCACTTGAACCCCCAGCTACTGAAGATGTTGCTGGAGCAGGATTAGGTGGCCAAGAAATATTTCCACTTAGTCTGTCCATCTTTGTGGCGTCTGGTGACTGCCGTTACAGGCCTCAACATGTCCAGAGCCAGAACAGAAATCATATTCTCTTTTCTAGAATTTGTTGAGCATATTTATGAGTGTGATATATCTCTTTTTGTTTTAGTTATGCCTCTGCTTTATTTAGCTCATTGGTTTGGAGTTTATGGCATGTGTCAAGGGTTCTCAGACTCTAGTCCAGGAGCCAAATGTAGCTTGCTACCTGCTTTTACTTAGTACAACATCTTGCTTGCTTTTGCACCATAAGACAGAGCTGAGCCACCGTGGCTAACATTACATCCCGTGGAGCTTAGAATACTCACTTCTCCATACTTTACAGGAGAAGTTTCTTCACTCCACATAAACATTTTAACTTACAACCCATTTCCTTCATGTTACGATTCTTCCCCCATACCCACTTCAGAGACAGCAGCTTAGAGCTGGGGAGATGGCTTGGTGGTTAAGGGTGTGTTCTGTTCTTCGCATTCCCAGGACCCAAGCTGGGATGCTCAACTGCATGCATAGCCACATATTCACGTAACTCACAAAAGAGTCCTTAAAAAGTAGTCACTGTTTTGTTTAAAGAGAATGTTTCTTCTTTGAAGCGAAGTCTCATTATGTATCCTAGGCTGGCCTTGAACTTGTGAACATCTTGCTTCATTCAGCCTCTGGAATGCTGAGATAAAAGGCATGCACCACCACCCCTGGCTTTTTAAATTTATGTGTATGAGTGTTTTGCCTTCATGCACCACGTGTGTGCCCACTGTCCTCAGAGGTCACAAGAGAGCGTGGAATACCCTGGGATTGGAGTTCATAAGCAAACAAAAATTATTTATGAACTCCGCAAGCCAGCATGTGCTGGGAACTGAATGCTGCTCCTCTACAAGAGCAAAAAGTACTCCTAACCTGCTGAGTCTTTCCAGGCCCATGCTTGGCTTCTTAAAAGACATAGCTGTAAATATAGTCTTAGATATATAAGGTGTTCTATGAGTAAAATGCAAAACAAAACATTAAAAAAAATGTATTCCTTGCATTATTGTCACTGCTGATATCCCCCCGTTCCAGACTTTGATGTTAGACTTCCTCCTCGGGGATTTCTCCTCCTTTTGTATTTGCTCGTTCTCTGTTTTCTGAGGCAAGGCTCATGTAGCCCAGGCTAGCCTCCAATTCATAGTGGAGGATAAGGATGACCTTGAACTTCTGACTCTCCTGAATTTGCCTCCTGAGAGCTGGGATTCTAGGCATGTACCACCGTGCCAGGATCAGAACCCAGGGCTTTGTGCCTGTCAGGCCGACACTTTCCCAGCCGTGTGCTGCCTAGTCCTTCCTTTTCGTTTCCTGTGGTGCGAACCTAGTGGTGATGGGTTTGATCAGCCTTTCCATGTCTGAACATCTTCATCTTGACTGTGCCTTTTTTTCCCCCTAGTTTTTCGAGACAGGGTTCTCTGTGTAGCTTTGGAGCCTGTCCTGGAACTCCCTCCGTAGACCAGGTTGGCCTCGAACTCACAGAGATCTGCCTGCCTCTGCCTCCTGAGTGCTGGGATTAAAGTGCAACATCAGATAAAATTTAGAAGATATCTAACATCCAATAAGACATCACTAGATTGCAGTGGGGGAAATGATAATCTATAATGAATAGAAGTGTCAATCAACATAAGCAGCCCCACAAATGAGAGAGATGGTAGTGAACAAGGACAGTTAGAAAATATAGTGATTTTTATATGTTCAAGAGTAAAAAAAAAAATAAAGCATGTTGTAGTGGTGTTTCATTTGTATTTTAATAAATAAAGCTTGCCTGAGGAGCAGAGAGTAAAACAGCCACACTGGCCAACCTTACAGACTACGCAGTGTGACACACACCTTTAATCCCAGTAGCTTGATAAAGATTGCTATAGAAACTGGACGGTAGTGGTGCACGCCTTTAATCCCAGTAGTGCACGCCTTTAATCCCAGCCCTAGAGAGGAATATAAGACAGGAGACAGCCCTCATACACAGTCTCATTCTGAGATTCCTGAAGGCAGGATCACTCTTTCAGTTTGAGGATTTCTTAGAGGTAATAGCTCCCTACTGACTTGCTTGTTTTGCTTTTCTGATCTTCAGGTTGAGCCCCAATCTCTGTCTCTGGATTTTTATTATTCATGCTACAGCATGTGCCAGAAGGTAAATAACAGCATGCCCACGCTTTAAAATGGCATAGGAAATAAAAAGGTTCGTATGTCATGCCTGATTGCACACACCTGCCATTTCACCTGGCCTGTCAGCTGAAGCAAGGTCATTAAGACTAGGGGTTCAGGACTAGCCTGGATACCAGAGTAGAAAGCGCAGAAGAAAGGGTTAGCAGATGAGATATGGAAAGGGATTACCTCAACTAACAGAGGGGGTGGGAGGGAGGACTGACCAAGGAGCGGCTCCGTAGGAATTGTGGGGTGACTTCAGTCACTCAGGACCATGTGACTGTGGAACTGGGGTTTGCTGAAGAGGAATTGAGGGCCCTAAAAATGTTTAGGTAAGTTCCTGCAGAGCCTGATGTGAAACTGTCGATCTCTAATGCTAAGAAGCTCAACACAGTCCAATCACAAGAAATGAGAAGGAAGCTACCGTGAAGGACACCAAGAACAAATTGTGGAAGAACAAGAAGGGACGCAAAGCAAGGAAGAAGACTCAGTAGGTAAAGGGGCTTGCCACCAAACCTGGTGATCTGAGTTCGATCCCCTGGACCCATAAGATGAAAGGAGAGAACCAAGTCCTTCAAGTTGTCCTCTGACCTCCATAGGCACACCATGACTTGCTTGCACACACACACACACACACACACACACACACACGTGGCAAGATATTTTTAAAAACAGAAACACAAAACCAAAATCTCAACAAAGCCCAACATAATCATGCTGTCAACTCTTCCCAAGTCACTAAGTGGCAACCCTAGGAGCCGCATTCATTATCTAACTTTCTAATTATTATTATCTAATCTTTCAAGCATCCACAACACGAAAGAAGATAGTTTAATGTGTTCGTGTAGCCATCTGCAGTTTCAGCAGTTGTCAAAATTTCCACAAATTTACGCTGTGTGTTTTCCCAATATGATTCTTTCCCCTTAAGCATCTTGAAGCAATCACAGACATATGTCTTATAAATACTTCAGCGTACATGTCTTAATGATAATTAGCAAAGACTTAAAAAATATAATACTCCGCCACTCATCAATTAAGGAGATCAGTAGCTGTTCTTGAATACCGTCTAATGTTGAGACTGTGTGAAGTACCTGGCTTTAATTCTCCTTCCCTTCCTCCCTCTCTTTCATTCCTGAGCTCTTGGGATTGAAACCAAGACTCACAGGTGAAGTAGGAACTCTCTCCAAGGTTCTCCTGCCCCATTTGACAGTTGACCTGTGACAGTTCACACCCACATAATTATCATGATTTATGTTAGATCACGGCACCTCTTAAATCTTTTCCACATTTACAATACCGTAAGGATTCTGTTATCTATAAACTATCCTCTAGTCTGCATTTGTTGTTGTTGTTGTTGTTGTTTTTTGAGACAGGGTTTCTCTGTAGCTTTGGAGTCTTTCCTGGACTCGCTCTGTAGACCAGGTTGGCCTTGAACTCACAGAGGCCACCTGCCTCTGCCTCCCAAGTGCTGGGATTAAGGGTACGTGCCACCACTGCCTGGCTACAGTCTGCATTTTTTTGATCTTCCTTTGTGTTATCATTTCAGATGTGGATCAAACTCTTAGATCACCCTCTAAGCTGACAGTTGGACCTAGAAGTCTAAAGACTAGCTAAGGTTCAATTTTGAAAATTTGCATTTTATGTGTGTCGGTGTTTTGCCTGCATGTACATCTGTGTACCATGTCCACACCTGGTCCCCATGAAGGCCAGAAGGGGGCACCAGAACCCCTGGAACTGCAGTTCCAGGAGGTTGTGAGCCTTCAGGTGAGTGCTGTGAATTGAACCCAGGTCCTCTGGAACAAACAGCAAATGCTTTATCTTTGAGTCACTGCTTTCCCAGTCCAGTTTTCCAGGCAAGAACAATTGATATTCTTCTTCAGGCATTAAATTACCAACGACTTATTGTCCCACTCTTAGAAAGGTTCAGACTGAGTAGTACATTCCAGACATATCAAGCTGACATCCTCTATTAATCTATCAATGTCCTCATCAGCATTTTATCTAATGGTCTAGACATCCTTCAAAGAAGGTCAGTATTATTAGGATTGATTATTGGGACTAAGATTTTTAGGGATGAAACTGGTTGAAGTGTTATGATGGTGGTTGTAAGAATATTCTTGGCTCAGGCTGAGGCAGCATCTCTTTCTCTGTTCTCCATCAATCTGCCTGGCCCATAGCAGAGATTTCTTGGCTTGTTGGAGAGACAGCAGCATTATTCTAATGTATGTTTTCAGTGGAGGAGTCATGCGGAGCCATATGAGATGTTAGAATCTTAATACTGGAAATTAAGCCCAATTGGGGATGGTGTGTGTGTGTGTGTGTGTGTGTATGTATGTGTGTGTATGTGTGCATATGTATGTGTATATGTGTGTGCATGTGTGTATGTGTGAGTATGTGGTGTATGTATGTGTATGTATGTATGTGTGTGTATGTATGTGTGTATGTGTGTGTGTTTAGATAACCTCATCTCTGAAAAGTCTTTGTTTGCAGTCATTCCTCTCTTCTGAAGGTTCAGCATCTTCTATTGATGAAATCATGTTTATTGTTCTTGGTCAGCAGCCATCACAAAGCTGGCAGGTTTATTTTAGTGGTCTGTGAAAGGAAAAAAAGTCTCAGATAACAGGCCAAGACGATTCTCAACTAGGAACATATGAGATACACAGTGGCATGAGCTTTTAATACTTTTTTTTTGAAGGAGGATATGAGTTACGAAAAAAACAAATTGAGAAATACTGATCTGAAAGACAATGAAACCCATGCGAGGAACATAAATCTATCAGGCGACAGTCGGAACTGGAACTGTTTCCCCTGTAATGGCCCAGTGAAAGTAGACAGTTACATGAGATACCACTTCACACCCACAAAGATGGCTGTAACAAAAAAAAAGAATAACAAATGTAGAGACTGGTGTGGAGACACTGGTCCCTCACCTGTGGTTGAGGGGGACATAAAATGGAGCAGTCTACTTGAACAGTATCCTGGCAGTTCCTCAGACACAAGCCTAGAACCGTCACATGATGCAGCAAACCCATGTCTAGACAGCATTCAAAGGAACTGAAAACTTATGCACAAAACTCGTAGTATGGTCATAGTATAAGTTGGTGATATGCCTCCAGGGTAAAGTGTTTACCTAGCATGTGTAAAGCCATGGGTGTGATCCCCAGCACACAAAAGGAAAGAAAACAGGTGAAATATTATAACCATGTGCCACTGACTAGCTAAGACATTAAACAACTCGAGTCCATTTACTATTGATAGACGATACTACACCATGGATGGACCTTCAGGATTGTATGCTTAATGAAGAAACTAACCCATTCCCAATCGCATGCTGTGTGATTCCTCTTACATACAATGCCCAGAATGATCAAATCCATACAGACACAAAGGAACTGGTGGCCTGTAGCATCTGAGGGGCCAGCATTGCACAGAGGAAGATGGATGAACAGCTCCGCTGTGAAATTTCTTTGGGATGATGAGGCATTCTAAAATGATTCCATGATGGCTGTACTCTATGCATATAATGAGTCACTGAACTAAACACTCTAAATGGGCAAATTGTTTGCTGGGTGAAATATGTCTTGATAAAGCTGTTATTAAAAATAAAATTGAGCTTCTTTTCCTTCTCTTTCTTTTGGCCAACCCCAGGGCCTCATCAGGCAAATGCTGTACCACTGACTTCATCCCTACCCTGGAACCGATATTTTTAGCCATCTGTTCTTTCTAAAAATTTCCTTCCTAATTGTTATCTCCTGCCTTTATTAAATTCTTTTTGGCATTTATTTTCGTATGTGTCATAAGCTTGCCTGTTGAGGTCAGAGACAACAACTTGCCCAAATCAGTTCTCTCCTTCTACCATGTGAGTACCAAGAATCAAACTGGTATCATCAGGCTTTGTAGCAAGCACTCCTACACACTGAGCCGTCTCACTCGCTCCTTCTTCCTTTGTTTTAACATTTTTAACTAAATTAACAAGGTTTTCATGTTACCAACTATGAAAGATAAACCTACCAGTGTAACTGGCATCGAGAACTCCACTGAAGCAAATTAGATTAGAAGACTGTATAATGAATACAGACTTAGAACAACCATATCAGATGAAGCTTAATATTTCCCAGGACGTACTTAGACTAGTAAGTTATATGTTTATTTTACAGCTAGTTTTTTTTTTAAAGAAAGAGCAAGAGCTTTGGACTTGAAAAGACAGAGAGGAGCTAGGTTTGTCTAAATCTTGGAGTTTCTGGCACAAATTAGACAGGAAAACAATCTCCTAAGATAAGCAGAATAGAAAGAACATGAATCTGTGACTAGCTCTGTTCGATCTGAGTGACAGTCTATGAGAGAGCATCCTACCTGCCTTAGTAACCGAGTTTAGTGATGGGTGGTGCAAGACTATGATGTTTTAAACATGGAAAGCCTTTTCCCATACATGGGCAGACTGGTCCCAGACCACATTGAACTGCTTGCAAAAGGGCTCTGTGTCATCACAGAAGGGCTGTATGTCATCATAGAAGGGCTCTATGTCGTCACAGAAGGGCTCTATGTCATCACAGAAGGGCTCTGTGTCATCACA
>JABTXL010006712.1:22859586-22926128 GCA_025134845.1 Neodon shergylaensis | reverse complement strand
ATCTATCTATCTATCTATCTATCTATCTATCTATCTATCTATCTATCTAATCTATCTATATCATCTATATCTATATCTATATCTATATCTATCTATCTATCTATCTATATATATATATATATTGTGTGTGTGTGTGGAGTTGGTACTCTTCACAGATCAAACTCAGGTCACTGGGCTTGCATGGGAAGGACTTCTATCCACTGAACAATATCAGAGGCCCAGCAATTGCTTTTAAGTGTTCTCAGCAAACATCTCCAAGAAAAGGCTGTAGTACTGGGCATGCTCAGAATCAGAATAAAGACAGTCTTTGAGTACAGTCCCCAGGGACCAACCAAACAGGTGAAATAATGCCAGCTCTCCAGGACAGAGCTCTGAACTCTGACTCAGGTGGCTCCTTCCATTGCCTCCTGGCTGCTGGCTTTCTTCCTGATCAGAAAGCTGTGCAGGCTTCAAAGCTAACACAGCTGGGGGTGGTCGCTTTCTTTCCAGGTTTCAATCATTTTTCTTGCATAAATACTCCTTGGTTTGCTGTAAACCTTTAGCTAATTTTCAGAATTCTGGAAAGAGAAAAAAAAATTAGTTCTGACCATTTTTGCCCTTTTTCTCACTGATTTTAGTGAAGAATATTTAAGGTTCTTTGCTATTTTCCTTCCTGTCTTTTCCTTTTTACTACAATCTTGACACTTTGTTGTTGTTTTGTCAGAGGTACAGAATTTTGAAGATGAAAGATTATTGATAGAAGTTTTTAAAGAATCTGTCAAGTAGTCAAGAGAGATGAAAGAAAATGTATATCCAGCAATATCCAGGATATTTGCCATCTTCCTCCCTCCCTGCTATTTTTTTAAGTATTAAAATATAGGGCTGGACAGTTGGCTCAGTGGTTAAGAGCACTCACAAAGGACCCAGGTTCGATTCCTAATACCCACATGGTGGCTCACAACCATCTCCAATTCCATTTCCATGGGATTTGATGGCCTCTTCTGACCTCTGTGGGCACCAGTCATCATACATACAGGCAAAAACATTCATACACGTAAAATAATGAAATATATTTAAAAAAACAATATATAATTACATTACTTCCCTCCATTCTGTTTCCTTCCTCCAACCAGTTTCTCTCAAATCCCTGGCCTCCTTGTCTTTAGTTGTTATTGTTTTAAACACACACACACATTCACACACACACTACAAATACAACCTTCTGAGTCTTTCAATGCTGTTTGCATGTACACGATTTCAAGGCTGACCACTTGACATTGGATGACCAATTCGGGGGCTATCACCCTAACGGAGACTATTTCTCCACTCTGGTCTGTGAGACACACCCACTACACATTATCATGTCTGTTGATGTGACGCTTGTTCAGGTCTGGTGTTTGTTTCTCTTAACATCACCACACAATAAGAAAACACTGCCTACAACAAGAGAAAAAAAAAAACAACAAGAAGCAAGAAAGGGAGAGAGAGACTGGCCAATCCACATCATCAACCACACATATACTTCATGTCAATCTTTTTATTGTTTTGTAGTAGGATATCACTGTTCTTTTGAGTGTTCCCAAAAGACCTAAAGACACACATCACTGGCAATGTGTGTCTGTGAGCAGATTTTCAGATATCCTTCTGAATTATAATACCAGGTATTGCGAAGCATCTTGAGATAGCCTATCCTTAAGGGACCAAACGAATAAATATGAAACAAAATGACATCTCAGTGGCTCCAATTAATTTTGTTTTATTAGTTCTGCATTTCCCGTGTTCCTGTTACATAATTATTTATAATTTATATTCATAACTGCTTCTTAATTTGTAGTAATCTTATCACTCGGAGGATAATTTTTAATTATTTTTCCCTGTGATTATCATGGAAGAGAAACAAGGCTTTTGCAGAGTGCAAAATTGAATTGAAAGGGAATTTCAAACAGTCACGCTCCCCTCGGCCCTGGCGTCCCAGATGGTGCCGACGGTTTGTGTTCGGAGTTACGCGCAATGACAGATGTCGGGGAGCAAATATTTTCCGCATATTAATGGGAGCAGATGCACTCTGCCCCTTCCGTATCAGCAGCTCTCGCGCTGACGAGGAATGCTGATGAGAACTTTCTCCACTGGCCGCAGGAGAACGGTTCGCGCGCGCACGCGTGTTCTTCCGTAGTTCAATACCCGGAAAATGAAACATCTTAGGCTCTGCTGCCCATTTCTTGAGAAAGTCACCGTGTGACTTCAGTGGTTCTCCCTTTGGAATAAGCTACTGGACTGAAGTAATGACGCACGTGCTGGTGAGATGGCTCAGTGGTTGAAAGCATTCACCGTACTGGCGGAGGACCCGGGTTCAGGTCCCAGTACCCCTGTAGTGGCTCGCAACCATCTATAACTCCACTTCCAGGAAATTCAGTGCCTCTTCTGACCTCCTTAGGTTCCTGCATGTATACGATGCTCACACACACACACACACACACACACACACACACACACACACACAATTAAACAAATTAATATTATGTTTTAAGGCTAATAAGCATATAGTAACAACATATGCACTCAGCATCATAATTAAGAATAAGGCAATAAACAATTTTTCCAAATAATTGAAACTTATTCTGAGGTCTGAAATATATATATATACACACACATATATTGAAATACACACACACACACACACACACACACACACACACACACATATATATATATATATATATATATATATATATATATGAATCAAGGCTGGAGAGATGGCTCAGCCGTTAAAGACTAGGCTCATAACCAAAAATATGTATTTGAGGTCTCATAACCCAGGATGATCTTTAACCCATTGTGCAGCTGAAGGTAACTTTAACTTATAATCCCATGCTTCCACCCCCTGAGTGTCGGGACGATGGGCATGTGCCCAATACCCAGCTTATGACTGATGTCATATTGGCAATTATACTCTTGGAAATCTCTCTAAAACTTATCCCATAGTTAACTCCTTGATAACAGAGAGAGTAACTTCAACTTCAGCTTTGCACTTTAGGTCTCTAGTGGGAAGGCTGAGGAGGCGACTGAGTGACGCGTGTCATACAGCACGGGGGCTAAAGAACAAAGGTCCTGCAGGAAGTCCCCCAAGTCTGATGCTCCATCCTGGGAATCCTGAGAACCTGATTAAAGCCTGAGCCCAGGTTTTTAACGAAGCCTAATGTATGTTTGGTATAATAGCAAAAAAGATATCTACCCTAGACACATCATAATGAGAAAAAGAAAGCCAGAGATACAAGGGAAGAAGTTATGGAGAGAAAAAAAAACCTTGTTCCTTAAAAAGAAGTTTAATCCCTCTTAACTTCTCATCGGTGACAGCAGCAGACATGGTGCAATGACTTCTTTTTGAGCTGGGAGGAAGTACCAGCCAGTCTAGAATTCTATATCTGGTGAGGATATCTTTAAATAACGAGACTAATATAATAAGCTTCGAGCAACAAAAAAGTTTGTTGGGAGTTTGCTGTGAGCAGATCTACCCTTGAAGATATTTGAAATGATGCATTTTCTTTTTTAAAGGAGTTGTTTGTATTGTATGTACCTGACTGGCTGCCTACATGTACGTGTGGGCAGCACAAGACTGCAGGACACACGGTGGCATCAGATGCCCTGGGAGCAGAGTTACCGGCAATTGTGACAATTCTCACGGGTGCCGGAACCCAATCCAGATCCTCAGAGCAGCAAGTGTTCGTAACCGCTGAGCCATGTCTGGGGCCCTGAAATGACACATTTGAAATAGGAAGAAGGCTAAAGCTGAGCCTTCTGGGGAGACACTTTATGACGTAATTTATAGCACCAATTCTGTGCTCTTTAGCCTCACGCTGTTGCCTTTGGAGCAGCGGTTCTCAGCCTTCCTGATGCTGTGGCCCTTGAATACTGTTCCTCAGGCTGTGGTGACCCCCAACCATAAAACTATTTTCTTGCTACTCCATAACTGTAATTTTTCTACTGTTATGAATAGTAATGTAAACATCTGCTAAGCAGAACATCTGATATGTGACCCCCACACACACAAAGGGTTGAGACCCAAAAGTTGAGAACCACTGCTCTAATGATAGATTTATTATCTAATGATAGATAAATGATAGGTTTAGAGATCAGAGACAAGACATAGACAGGGTCTTCGTTTTAGATTAAATGCATGGAAATTGGATTAATCTTTCATTAGTAACTTCATCTATAACCCAAGGGCTAGGGGCATCTCTGGTAGGAGCTGTAAAGAAAGCCATGTAGATAGATAGGATTGCCGAAGCAGCTCTGTGTGCCTGGGAGCCAGCAGCAGGCACCCGTGTGTAATGGACATCACACACGTATTTGTTGAAGACTAAATGAGTAACGCTGAGCTGTAAATAATATGATCAAATTGATACAATAACAAAATTAATAGCGAAAAAGGAAGTACAGTGAACGAGAAAGTAGTTTTTGTTTTGTGTTTCATGTAAAGGTGGTTTCTTTCCAACTAAATCAAAGTGATAGTACCTACAAGCACAAATCAAAGTCTGTCCTCCAATGTCCTTCCCTTCCTTCCTCTCCTCTTCTCTCCCTCCTCCCTTCCTAAGCTGCTGAAAAGAATGAACCAAGGATGCTGCCGCAGCATCTTTGCCTTCTCACTGATGATTCTCCCTTAAATCTGCGATGGAGGTCCTGATTCTGGTCCCCTTCAGGACCTGAAAGTCATTAACTATCCCAAAGACCAGTAAGTCCTTTCTGTTGGCTTGCTCCCTTCTTGAAGGTGTGAAGATATTTGACATCTGCAAGATGTTATTCCTGGAATCTTTCCAAGATGGTGAGATGGTGAGAAAAATATGTCCCTTCGACTGCCCTTTGTTGTTTTGCCTTTTACTCTTCCCCCAAGAACAGCAATTTCTTAAAATTCTGTGTTTTGTGTGCTGTGTCCAAACACTTCTCTTTGTATGTCTCTCTCCATCTCTTTGAAGTGTACCTCCCACTTTTAGAAGGTAACCATTGTCACCGGAAGAAAAGCAGTGCTAGAGAAGCCAAGAGTAGATTTTTCTGAGGTATTTTCCAATGCTGACCACTGATCCTCCAACCCCCATTCTCTGGACACTGTGTACCCTACAGAACAATTCAGTTCTGACACTAAGTGTCAGATTCCACAGGCTCAGACCAATACCACGGATCCCATATCTGATAACTCACTAGTGTTGGCTACCCGTTCTGACTGAACAGTTTTAACTTGCATGTTTCATAAACCCACTCATTGGATGAAATAAAGAAATTTTAAAAAAGGACGTGCCTACTCTTTGGTGTGGTGGAGGGGAAAGTTTATTATAGATAAAGGGAGAACACAGCCAGAGGCAGGGACATCTGGGAGAGCCCAGGGTGAGCATGACCAGACTGAGCTGGTCCAAGTGAAGGGGGAGAGGGTACTATGTGCAACAGCCTGGAGACCAAAGGTACAAAAGGGGCAGGTAGCCAAAATGGTTGGGTAAAGTAGGGAAGAGCTTCTGGTGGACTGATGGGCAGCCCAGCTCCTGGGCTGGAAAGTTCAGGGTAGGGGGTATGCCAGCTGCACCCTCTAACAGGTTTTCTTTGATATGTTAAACAGATACCTCAGCCTTTTGTCCTAGGGTCTAAGACTCAATATTCATCAGGCTCCACAATATCTCTCACCCCAGGGAAAGTGTCTTAGTGTTTCCTAGCTGACAGTAAAGGCAGCCGTCAGACAGCCAATGGAAGTGATGCATGGTACTGGGTGTGGGTAAAACATTTCTGCACCCCAGACACAAGAATCCAAATCAGACCAAATCCAACAGAATTAGAAGAAGCCCACGTTTAACGGATACAAGTGCTCCTGGATGGCCTTCCAGCCCCCCAGAGAGGAGACTGGGAAGGAAGATGGAAAAAGCACGAGTTTGTTCTCTGGGGGCAGTAGTCTAGAGCACCTCTGCAGAGCGGTCATTGTTTGGGGGGGGGACACTCTCTTAGGGGCGGAGTCTGGACTGAGGCAGCTCCCAAGGGGTGGAGCTTCCACCTGAACATTCCAGACTCTGGGTACAAGGATGCCAGGGGTTGGGGTGATGCTTCCACTCAAACAGTGGGGTGTGAAGAGTTCCCCAGTAACCTCACATGTTAGTTTTCTTCTCTCATCGTTGAGACAGAATATCTGATAGAAGCAAAAATAGATTTTTTTTTCTTTTTTTGGCTCACAGTTTAGAGGCACATTGTGGTAGAGAAGTCATGATGACTCATTCTGTGGCCGCCGGTATGGCTTGTTCTGCCAGCTGCTCAGGAAACAGAGTGCTCAGACCAGAGTAAGAAATGAAGAACTATCATTTTCCGGTCATTTGGCTAAGCTCACTTGCAGAAGTGGACAACTTCTAGGCCAGGCCTACCAAATCACTTCTGCTGGTGCAAGGCCACCATCTCAAAAGTGACACAACTTTCCTAAACAGTGTCACAAACGGGAAAAGAAACGTTCAAACATAGGAGCCTGTGGGGGACATTCCACATTCAAACTACATCTTTCTGGAACTCTTATTGAAATTACCTGGTGCAAGTGCAAAGGAAATATGGAACACATGTAGAGGAGAGAGAGAGAGAGGAGTGTGTGTGTGTGTTTCATAAAACTTCACCTGGTAAACAAATATCAGGACTCCCTCTGTTTCCAGCATAGCTCCAGCACAGGGCACTGTGTTGGTCCTTAGTTCTGTCTCAGCCTGTTCATGCTACTGTAACTGCATACCACAGGCCGAGCAGCTTTTTTGTTTTGTTTTGGTGTTTGACACAGGGTCTCACTCTGCAGCTGTCCTCTGGAACTCTCTTATGTAAACCAGGTTGGCTTTGAATTTGTAGGTATCAGCATGGCTCTGCTTCCGGAGTGCGGGGATAATAAGGCGTGCACCACCACTACCTGGCTCAGACTGGGTCACTTTTCATGATCAGAAATGTGTTTAGCTTATGGTTCTGGAGGCTGGAAAGTCCAAGTGGACAAGAGAGGGCAAGAGGTCATAAACCTAGACTTTTTAACAAACCCACTCTAAGGCACCTACTCCAGCAGCGATCAATCTGTTGTTGCTCTGTCTTCATGATTCCAAACATCTCCCACTAGACTCCTCTTCCCCATATTGTGGCTTCAAGGACCAAGTTTTCAACACATAGCTTTTGTAGTACACATTCAAACAGGGACAATCCCAGAGCACTGTTTTCAGCAAGAATGAAGAAAATATATTTCTATAAATCAGAGATTAATGAGTTACCTCTGGCTAATATACTGAAATAGGTTTTGTTCCTGGTTGCCCACAGATCCTCAATGATCTCAGTATTAAATGCTGATTTAAATTGAGGTGCAGCAAGGCAGTGTTCATGGTGTTTCATTAAAATCTGTGAATTCGAGAGTGATGTGCCCTGACTTCCGCCCCCCACCCCCACCCCCAGTTTATTATATGCTTCTCTTTGGAACAGGGATAAAATTAGCTAATTCATTAATGTGGCAATAATACAAAGGTAAGAAATAAATGCAAAGCCGAGCCGATACAGGAAAATCAGGTTGCGCAAGTGAATCATCCCACACACCCACTTGTATTTCTTTTGCATCTATTTTTGGGTACATAGTAGAGTACAATCATGAGGACTCATAGAATCTTTCTAAGGATATGCTTGGATTCGTACCAGCAGGATCTTCTGCTTCCTTTATGGCCCAGTTGTAGTCATACCTTGAGGTCTTTGAGGAGAAAAGACAAAGGATTAGTGACTCATTGATTAGTGACTCAAAAAGACCTGTGGAGGGGCTCCACAGTCCCCTTACAAGCTGGGGCAGCTATAGAATGCAAAGGGGGAAAAACAGGGGGCTGAAATCTTTCCTTTTTTTTTTTTTTTTTTTTGGCTTACGGCCAGCAGTTACTGGGGTGGCTGGGAAGGACGTGGTGAGTGAAAGAAGGTCAGGTGACCAATAAACATCTTTTGTCATCAGTCGTTACTGGGGTCAACAGGATGGGCACCTGGGTAGCTAGAAAAACAAGCTGGAACCAAATTACTTTAGTTTTGGAAATTGCATTACTTAATTAAAATGGAAGAGCTTTACAGAATGTTGTGATCATCCTACCTTTTGGTTTTATTAGATAAATGGAAAATGGGAATAGTTTCCAGTCTAACTACTATTTGCTGAACAAGCGTAGCACCTATGGTGACCTGGATGAGAATCCACCCCCCCACCGCCCCATAGGCTGGCATATTTGAATACTTGAACAGTTCCAACAATTTGTGGAACTGTTTGGGAAGGATTAGGAGGTGTGGCCTTGCTGGAGAACGTGTGTCACTAGGAGCTGGCTTTGAGATTTCAAAAGCCAGTGTCAGGCCCAGCGTCTTGCAGGCCCTCTGACTGCTGCCTACAGATTAGCATGTGAAACTCTTAGCTAACGGTCTAGAACGAGGGCCCATCTGCTTTTCACTACCATGATCATGGAGTAACGCTCTAAAACTGCAAGCAAACCCCTAACTAAATGCCTTACTTATTAAAGTTGCTGTGGTCGTGGTGTCTCTTCACAGCAGTTGACCATGAACTAAAACAGCATCCCCATTAGAGGAGTTTTGGGGCAGTCTTTGGTAATAGACATTTTGGAACAGGAGGTTACTGTTGACATGTCTTTTGGTGGTATCCTAGGTAAAGGAGGTTAGCCTCTGGAAGACAAATTAGGCTAGGTATTTAGAATGACAAGATAGAAAGCCATGCCTTTTGAGTTAGGGTCTAAGAAAGTAGTCAGGTTCAGGAATGGAGGTCAATAAACAGCCACAGGGTGGATGAACAGCTATCATGGCAAGAGGTGCAGATGGGAAAGGGCTTCAGAGAAAAAGTAACAAAGCCGAAAGTGTCAGGGAAAATGTGTGTAGGATTTGGTCAGTGTTCCAAAGAAAAAGAGATAAAAAAAAAAGGAAAAGGAACGCTTTCTGAGTAACTCAAAAAAAAAATGTGTGCAGGGTAGCAGAGTTACATGGTGACTCTGAGTCTCTGAGGTGATGTAGGAGGGTCTTCTATCTATCTATTGCTTTCATTGGTTAATTAATAAAGAAAACTGCTCGGCCTGATAGGTCAGAACATAGGTAGGCGGGGAAGACAGAACAGAATTGTGGGAGGAAGGAAACAGAGACAGGAAGATGCCATGAAGCTCCAGCCTGAGATGGATGTAGGTTAGAATCTTCCTGGTAAACCAAAACCCCATGGTGATACACAGATTACTAGATATGGGTTAAAGCATGATGTGAGAGTTGGCCAATAAGAGGCTAGAACTAATGGGCCAGGCAGTGTTTAAATGAATACAGTTTCTGGGTTATTATTTCCGGGGGCTAAGCTAGCCATGTGGGAGCCGGGCAGGATGAAAAGCAGGCCTGCTCGCCTCATCACTACACTGAGGGACTACAGGGAGTGAAGACTTCTGAAAAGGATGAATACATTATCTCATTAAAGGGATAATTATTCCTCCCATCTCCTTAGCATGCTTCTGGCGAATTAGCTTTACTGAGACATGGTCTCTTGACCAGGTGATTAACAGCCCAGTTAGATTAGCTCTTAAAGGAGAAGACAACAGTTTGTGATGTTCTGGGCAGAGTTTCTACTCAGGGCCAGAGGTAGTACTCAAATTCCTTTCTTTTAACCAGAAGAAAGTAGTTTTTCATTTATAGACCCCAGTGAAACCTTGAAATCTCTATCTTTTCACATGGAATTTTAAATCTTAAGCAAGAAATTATGTTGCTTCCCCTTTTAGGGTTACCAGGGAATCAGGAGGCAGGGGCAAAGCTGATTATGAGGGAGGGATCCATTCTCAGTGACTTCTAAGCATGTTAATCCCTGTCTAGCTACATCGCAGATTCATATGTTGAATTAGTAACCATGATTGTGATGACACGGAAGCTGGGGACATGAGGAAAGAAATGAACTTATGAGGGCACATGAAGTGATTCGGCGGGTCCTGCCAAGATATGCCACTAATTGAATATGCCGTGCAACAGAGTTGGTGCAAGAAGTTTATTGGGAAAGAGGAATAGTGAAAGAGTGAAAGGCCCTGTCAGAGTTGGGACGTAAGAGTGACAGGCAGGCAGGCAGGCAGACACACAGACAGACAGCAGGGAAGAGGAGTAAGAGACAAGAAAGGCAAGAGACGCAAGAAAGGTAAGAGAGGAATAAGAGAGCGAGTTGTGCCTGGCGGACACTTTTAAGGAGTGCACACGCTGAAGAGCTGAGGTAGAGAGGCACCTGGGCACAGGCAATGACGTAATGGCCTCGGCAGCAGAGGGAGGTGGGAACTAACAGCAAAAGTCTCATGAATGGCACATGCTCTATAGGAAGTAGAACCAGGCTATAAAACCTTAAAGCCTGCTGGGTGGTTGGTGTACACCTGTAAGCACTCAGAAGGCAGAGACAGGTGGATCCCTAATTTCAAGGCCAGCCTGGTCCACAGAGCAAGTTCCAGGACAGCCAGAGATACACAGAGAAACCCTGTCTTGTAACACCGCCCCCCAAAACTCCAAAACCAAAAACAATAACGACAACAAAAAAACCCTTAAAGCTCATGTCCAGTGATGCACTTCCTTCATCAAGGCTCCACACCCTAAAGATTCCATAACAGTGCCATTATTATCTGCGGAGCAAGTGTTCAAATACACGAGCCCACGGGGGACATTTCATGTTTGAACCACCACAGGTTACAGGATCCCAGGTCTAAAAACCAAACCTGCTGATGCTCGAGTTCTTTCCTCTCCAAATGGCCTGGAACATGAACAGGATCTTGTCCGTATCTTCTATGTGCATACAGTTATCTTTAGATTATGTATAATACTGAGTACAATGCAAATGCTACTTAAGCCATTGCTAACATGGAGATCTCAGGGAATAGAGAGAAGGAAAAAAAATTGTGTACATGTGCAGCACAGAGCAGCCATTGGAGGCCAAACCACACTTTTGACTAGTGGTTGAATTCACACACACAAAGCCCTCATATATACAGGGTCCACTCCCCTCTGGCCAAACTTGCTCTCAGCCGAATTCTTTATAACAGGAAATTACTTTGCTGCCGGTGCTTCTATGTCACCTTTTGATATCAGAAACACATTTCTTTTTCTTCCCTGAAGTATTTGCTTCCGAAGAAACGTGAAGCTCAGAGAGTTCAGAATAAGTTTTAAAAGGAAGAATGGGAGCCTTGGTAGTTTCTCCTTCTGCCATAAAAACAAACCAACCCTAGAGTACAGCTTCTTTGTCTTGTCCTCTTTGAGGACAGAGGCTTAAGGGATTGGCTTTAGCAGCAGGAGTCGGATCTGCTTTCAGTCAACTTGCTGGGCCTGTTCCTGCCATGGCCTGACTTAGCAGTGCTGACTTTTAACACAGCATAGTTACTTTCCATGCAGTAGTGGCAGAAAACAACTAGCCTTTTGTAGACATAATTAACGAGAACTACAATAGCCCAGAGTAAAGGATAATAAGTATTTACTTGGGGAAAAAGTCACAATAAGGGTAGAGAGCTGCAGTCCTCTGTGGGCGCTGGAAGCTGCGAAGAGAACTCCTGATTGCCACCCAAGAGAGTGCGAGCTTGCTTTTTGTTTGTGCTTATAAGTCCACAGTAAAGTACATCAGACCACGCCCTAATGGGCCGGTACCCGAAAGGCTATTGGCTGAACGAATTCCCACAATATAATTTTATAATTTCAGGTGACACAGGCCTCCAAGTCTAAGATGTCCTCAGCGACAGAAGAAGGGCCCAGGAGGGAAGTGATCACATCTGTTTTATGTATCAGCTTGAGTAGGTCCTGGTCCAACACCATTCTAGATGTTTCTGTAAGCGTGGTGTTTGTTGTTGTGCGTATATGTGTGACGTTGTTGTATGCATACTCCAGAGGTTGATGTCAGGTGTTTTCTGCCTTATCTTTTGACACTGAGGGTTTTTCACTGAGCCCTGAACTCCTCACCAATTTGACTAAACTGGCCCACCAGCAAACTCCAGGGATCCTCCTGTCTGTCTTCAAGGTGCTGGTATTCCCGGCATACACCATTGTACCTGGCTTTTGATATGCTTCTGGAGGCTGAGTTCAGGTTCTCATGCTTGCTCTATCCTACAGATTGAGCGGTCTCCTCAGCTCCGCTGAAGGTGTTTTAAACAGATTAGATTTTGAATGAGGCAGATTAGCCTCCACAACATGTGTGGACCTCATCCAGTCAGTTTGAAGGCTTTGTGAGATGTGAAACCAAGGTCTAGGGAAGAAGGAATTCAGGCATCAGATGCCTTTGGATTTGAACGACAGCTTCAGCCCTTCTCTGGGGTTCCAGCCTGCTGGTCCTCACTGTAAGAGTTTGACCTCCCAGATCTACAAGCCTATGAGCTGTGATATAAATTCTTTCTTAAATATTGATCTGTTCCGGGTGGTAGTGGCACACTCCTTTAATCCCAGCACTTGGGAGGCAGAAGCAAGTGGATTTCTGTGAGTTCGAGGCCAGTCTGGGCTACAAGAGCTAGTTCCAGGACAGAGAAACCTTGTCTCAAAAAACATACACACACACACACACAAACAAATAGATCGATATATATTGATCTATTCATATCATATTAGTTCTGCTTTCTGGAGGATTCTGAGTGATATGTTGAGGGTTGGTGGCCCCTGTGTTCTGGAGCATGTGCCTATACTCTCTTCTGGCTTTAAGATGACACTTATGCTTATTCCTATCTTGCTCACATGGTCACCTCATATTTCATTGCCTCCCATGCTAGATACACAACATGGGTCCTGTTGAGACTTCTCCATTCCAGGGAAGGTGGCCCTACTGGACACCCAGGTCATGCTCATTAATATTCTCCCGTGTCTCTTTCTCTTCCTTGCTCTAATAGACTCTGCCCCTCAGCCAGCATCCTTGTGAGGAAGCATCAAGCATGGCTCACTGGCACGCAGCCTCTCAGGGAGCTAAGCATCAGTTCCTTCAGGCTTTACCATCTCAAGAGCTTTGAAGCGTGTTTCTAGGGGAGACCATCTTCGGCAGCATCAAGGGCTTATTTCTGAAAGGAAATAAAAAGATATTTATATATGCAAACGTGTTGCCTTCCTGAGACAGACAGACAACTGTGAATCCTCTCGGTCATCAAACGGTTTCCTGCACTCTCCTGCAAATTTCCAGTTACACGCTTCGTTTTAATATTTGATGTTCTCGTCCTGAGGTTAAATTCGGCATCATTTGGAAAAAATTGAGCTTTGGACTCTCTATTTGTGCCCCAGGGATGCTCACATTTAATTAAAAACTAGTGGAGAAGGTGTTTCTTTAATAATTGATTAGTCTTATCACTTAAGCATGTCGTGACTGTTGCCTTGGGGAATGAGTGACTTTTACCTTTGCTCTTCTATGTAAAATTCACACATGCCTGCTAGCAACTCTTGGTATTTGTGCTGCTTCTCCTTTTGAGAGAGATAATCCATTCTTCTATGTTATTTGAAAGCTTGCTTTTGAGCATGACCCCAGAAACCAGTAGAAAAAAGAATAGGTCTCTTGTTTGAGGACACGCTAGTTGGTGTTTGTCTTGAAAATCTTTATGCAGTTGTGTATTTGAGTATTTTAAATTGTGTATATGTGGGGCTGTTGTGGGTTCTACACAGGAGTTCAGGGCTCATGGAGGCCCTAGGAGGACATTGGATAACCTGGCTAGAATTACTATGTATTGAGCTGCCCTCTGTGATGCTGGGAATTGAACTTGTGCCCTCTGCAAGAGCAGCACGTACCCGCAATCCCTGAGCCATCTCTCCAGCTCTCAGTGTTTGTGTTTATCTTCCTTCCTGTATTCTCTAAACCTGGTGACAATGACACAGAATATAGGCTTTAGTAATCCATACCAGCTGAGGGGAAAACACAACAAAGCATGGTACATCTAGTGAAGGAGAAGTCTGGGTGTTTATTGAGCAGGTTCTGGAATCCTGGCAGCATCGAAATTTGTTTGAAAACGAAGGCAAAAGTTATAGAACTCAACAGAGGATGGAGAGAAGTTTGTTCATGGAGTAAAGCCCTTTTCCCCAAAGGTTTATTTGGCTTACAGGTCACTATCACTGTCAATCATTGAGGGAAGTCAATGTAGAAACTCAAGCAAGGAGCCAGAAACTAAGGCAGGAAGATCATGGAGGAGCACGCCTCATTAGCTCCCCCCCCACCCGCCACAAGACTTGCTCCATTTGTTATCTTATACAACCCATGACCACCTACCCAGGTGTGGCACCACCCACAGTGGGCTGGGCCCTCCCATACCAGCCATTAATAAAGAAAGTGCCCCATTGCACCTGCATTCAGGTCAATCTGATGGAGTATTTTCTCGATTGAGATTCCTCCTTTCCAAGTGACTCTGAGTTTGTGTCAAGCTGAGAGGAGAATCAGTCAACACAATTAAACTTTATTTTTGCTGCGGGTGCTGGAGAAGCTTGGCAAACACTGCTACTATCAGTTAGCAGGTAAGTTTCTCAGTTATATGAGCCACATCCATGTAAACATCCATGTCCAGCAGCCACATGCAGCCACATGCAGCTAACGGCTAGCTCATTGAACGGCACAGCTGTAGCATGCGACCGTCACAGAGCAAGGTTATATTGGACAGTGATGCTGATCTTGGGCAGGAAACAAAACCTTGAACTGGCCCGTGTCCACTTCTCATCAGAAGCTTTTTGAAAAGAAGCTCTGTTTGCTGTGGACTGGTGGATGGGTGCGGGTTCCTAGGATTACTCTTGAGTTTTAGCCTTGGGCCAAGCAAAACGCACCATCTGTAATCCTAGCTCCAAGAGTCTTGGCTCCCTACAGACCTGCTTTCATGAACCCACATTTTGAGATTTCGCTTATGAAATAGCCGAGAAATAGCCTTTTGTATACTGATGCACCAGCAAGTGAAGAATGATTGAGGTCTGATGGGGACCTGTCTGAAGATTGGGTAGTCCCTGACAGATGGCCTGTAAACAGAAGAGCATCCAGTCTGGGAACTACAGGACGAATAAAATCAGTGGGTTCAGAGAATGCAGAGAAGTTTATTTTATAGAGTTCTGTGCACTTACAATAGTTAGCCAGCAAGTTAACTTTAAACTTTCTGCAAATCAAGGGAAAAGAGAGTAAGTGGCACCCTTTAGTAAGCGAAAGAAGAAACTATATACTCTTTGGGAAAAGCCGAGGCTCTTAAAGCATTTGCCGCCATGGGGGCTGCTTATGTGACGTTTCGTGCTGGGAATACAGAGAGATTTAAAGAATGGTTGTATAAGCTGATCTCTGGGTTTTGTTGCATTTCTTTATGCTTTTGTTTTGTGAGGCTGGAGTTTGAGCCCAGAGTCATAGCCCCAGCCCCTGCCATTAATTCCATTTTGAAATAATCTCAGACCTATAGAGAAATAACAAAAACAGTGTGAAGAGTTCAAAGTCCCACACTCTTCCCAGATTCCCCTACTGTGAAATGTGCTGTTTTACTGTGCATGTACTTCGTGGTCATCCCCCTGTCTCTTTCTCTCTCTACAGATTTATATCTAAATCTCTCTATAATTGGACCAAGAGATAAAGAAAATACATGCATGTATGCATACACATACAAACTCACAAACTACGTATTTGGAAACACTATGCTCCTTTACTTCTCAATACTTCAATGTGTATATCTCTTTTAAAAGAATGTGGGGGCTGGAGAGATGGCTCAGAGGTTAAGAGCATTGCCTGCTCTTCCAAAGGTCCTGAGTTCAATTCCCAGCAACCACATGGTGGCTCATAACCATCTGTAATGAGGTCTGGTGCCCTCTTCTGGACTGCAGACATACACACAGACAGAATATTGTATACATAATAAGTAAATAGATAAATATATTTTTTAAATGTGGGTTTTTTTGTTTGTTTTTAAAAATTATTTGTGGCTAGAGAGATGACTCAGCAATTAAGAACAAAGGATGTTCTTCCAGAGGATAATAATTTCCAACACGTGTGTGGTGACTCAAAGCCATTTGTAATTATGTGGATATGAGTGTGGGTACCTAGGGAGGCCAGAGATGCTGCTGTCTGTGGAGCTGGAGTTACAGGCAGTTGTGAGCCACCTGATGTGTGTGCTGGGAACCGAACACCGGTCCTCCGCAAGCACAGGAAGTGCTCTAACCACTCAGCAGCCTTTCTAGTCCCTCAATGTGTGTTTCTTTAGAGCAAAGACATTCTCTTGCATAACCATAGGACAATTACAAAAATCAGGAAATGGACAATAAAGCACTCTTTCCTAAGCTACAGACCTTCTCTTCTCAAATCCTTTCATGAGATAAAGAAAGCTCTCCTCAAGAACGTTCTCTAAAATATATGAAATACACAGACAACATACATACATACACGAGAAACACACACATATGAGAAATACACACACATTATATATGAGAAATATACACACATATATGAGATGTACACATATATGGAAACACACACATAATATGAGAAATATATACACACACATATATATGAGAACTATACACACACATATATGAGATGCAGACATATATATATATGGGAAACACACACACATATATATGAGATACACACATATATGAGAAACATACATTCCTTAGCACTTCATGGTGCTGTTAATTCTTCTTCTTCTTTTTTTTAATACTGTTTTTTTGAGACAGGTTTTCTCTGTGTAGTTGTGGCTGTCCAGGAACTCACTCTGTAGACCAGATATCCAATCGCCTCTGCCTCCTGAGTCCTGGGAGCTTTTCCTAATTCTAACCTATGTCCCTTGGGTGACTGCCTGGTTGGCCCCTGCAGGCTTTAAAGTATGCAATTCCTGCTGGTATGATTCTCCTTGGGTCACAGAATGAGAGCAGCAAGTTCAAATCTTAGCGATTCTAGGCTTTAGTAAGAAGCATCTCTTTGGAGTCTGACGGACTTACATTGCATACTGTCGGCTGGCGGGGGACAGACAAAACATCACAGCACAGGAGGGTGGCCTCAATGCACTTCCACTGGTTTGAAATGTCAATGTCACATTCTCTTGTCTTTAGGGTGGCTTGAAGGAACAAGATACTGTATTTACCATGTCCATGTTTAAATTTGGGGAGAATAAGGCTTCTGAAAGCCTTTTTTTTTTTTTGAGACAGGGTTTCTCTGTGGCTTTGGAGCCTGTCCTGGAACTAGCTCTGTAGACCAGGCTGGTCTCGAACTCACAGAGATCCACCCCGGCTGAAAGCCATATTTTGAAACAGGCAAAGGAACACAGAAGATGGGTGACCGTATCAGGCGGAGGGAGGGACAGGGAAGGAGAGTGGTTGCTCCGGCATTCCTGAGGACTTCTCTGGCTCTGTTTTTCCTGCATTTCCCCATCTTGCTCTATAGCCTGATGGTATTTGAGCTTCTATAAGCTGACAGCAGAAACACTTGCTAAAATCAAAGCCGTCTGCTCTGATTGCTGATGCCAAGTTGTAGGGATACCCTGGAGGAATACAAAACAAAATGGAACTTATATGGGGGCCAGACCTGACTTTAATATGCTGTGGAATAATCCTCTTGTACACTGTAAAGTTTTGTAATTAGAATTAGTTCAATAAAATACGGATTGGCTAGCAGCTGGGCAGGAAGTATAGGCTGGGCGACCAAACTAAGGATGATGGGAAGGAGGAGGGCGGAGTTAGAGAGTCATCAGCAGACATGTAGAGAAGCAAGATGAGAATGTTGTCATGAGAAAATGTACCAAGCCACAAGGCTAAACATAGATAAGAATTATGGGTTAAGTGTAAGAGTTAGCTAATAATGAGCCTGAGTTATGGGCCGAGCATTATTAAGTAATATGAAGTCTCAGTGTGTTTATTTGGGAGTTGCTGGTAGGACAGAAACTTCTACCTACATTGGTATTTGGGGGAGTCGGGGGGGGGGGCTAAGATAACCTTTGCCCTTCTGTGGCTATCCAAAAGCTAGGAAGACAGTGTCCTAGTATTTTATACAGCATAGTTTTCTATCACGTCAGGTCACAACTAGGTAAGCTAGTGTGTCTCTCTGGGGAGAAAAGGGGGGACCTGGCGAAGGAATGTGTTTGCTAGTGACATGTGACGTGTTCAAATATCCCTCATGTCCTCAGTCTGTTGTGCTTGAAGGACACATCAGCCAAGGCAAATCAGAGGTAATGAGTATGATGGATGGGACCCACTGTAAAGCGGGGAGCAAACGGAGTTTCACACAGTACGGCCAACAAGGAAAGGGAACTTTGTTGGTAGTTTTATTTATTTGTTTATTTATTATGTATACAATATTCTGTCTGTATACAGAAGAGGGCACCAGACCTCATTACAAATGGTTGTGAGCCACCATGTGGTTGCCGGGAATTGAACTCAGGACCTTTGGAAGAGCAGGCAATGCTCTTAACCTCTGAGCCATCTCTCCAGCCCCCTGTTGGCAGTTTTAAATAAGTACTCTAGGACTCCGTTCACCAGCATCCGTCCAGAGAATTCCTGTTCCTGATCTCATTGTCAATCCTAGAAGAAGCCAGTCTGGTGAGCCAACCACTAACCATTCAAACCAAACCAAACCATGGTTCCCAGCTGGGGGATGAGTTAAGAAAACAGCCAGAAAGACTACCTTATCCCAGGATCATAAGAAAAAGGATGACTAGTTTGCTTGCGTTGTTGTGGTAAAACATTGAGCAAAAGCAACTTGGGTGGAAGGGGTTTATTTCAGTCTAGAGGTCACGGAGGGAAGCCAGGGCAGGAGCTCAGGGCAGGAACCTGGAGTCAGGAACCGAAGCAGAACCTAGGAGGGAGGCTGCTTCCTGTGGCTCCACCCACAGGCCGATCTGATGGTGGCAATTCCTCTACTGAGGTTCCCTCTTCCCAGGGGACTTTAGTTTATGTCTAATTGACAATAACTAACCAGGACAGCTAGATCTGAACATATGTTCAAATGTTTATTTTTCCGTCAGATCTGGGCCCACTGTCTAAGTGGATGTGTCTGACAAGTCTTTCAGGACCCCGGTAACTCAGCATTTCTTGCAGTATATAAAAAGTCACCATGTCTGGAGATGGAAAAATCACCCGAGGGGTGCCATTTAGGAAGATGAGATTTGAAACAATAATCAACGGCTCCTAAATGCGGCTCCTCTGGTGCTTCGATAAAAGAATCACACCGTGGGTGAAGTGACTGAGTCTATATTTGTCTTTAATCGCCGACTCAACACAGTAGTCCAGTGGGCGTCCTGCCGTAAAGCATGCCGTGGTCAGAATGACTCAGGCGCAGCTCAGGTGGGGCGCATTGTACAACCCGTTCTGCAGCGTAGAATAGGAACCTCCAGAGTGCTTCCGCGAGATGCGCGGTTTTGCTCTGTATTGAAAATAAATAAAATTATGCAGAATCCATTTGCTGATGATAAAGCACAATGGATTTCTATTGTCTGTTTGCTTGCTTTCATCTCAGCCTGGACCCTCTTGGGACTCTCGATCTGCTTCACCTCCTGGCTGGGGGCGGAGAGCGGGGTAAGGCTCTCAGGATGCTGCCTGTCTGACTTGTCAGGATTCACTCTTGCTGAGGCTGCCACCTTTGGTCCCCCCCCCCCCCCCCAAGCACTGTTAGCACACAAGGTCACAGAACCTGATTCTACTCATGCCTTCAAGCCAACTAGCAACACAGGGCTGAGAAAAATGGTTTTTGATTTGTCATAGAACGCCCAGGTTTTCTATCAGAACCTCGTTCATGCAGAGCCGTCCATTCTGACACAAGTTGAAAATGTCTCATAAAACATAATCCGGTCTTAGAATATATATGACATTCAATCTCTTTTGTTCATATAAAAAACAGGCTGCTTAAAGCCTACCCAATTGCTTCTATAACAAATGGGTTGTGAGCCAGTTTGGAAGCAAATAAAGGCTGAGAAGATGTATTCTCCTCATTTTAGGTGTCTACATAGTATGAGGGGCAAGGTTTTATAAACTAGGCAATCCTTGATATTGATATGTTAGGTTATTTGAGTTGAAGAACAAAGATGATAAAACTATTTATATTCTCTCTCTCTTCAAAGGAGGATTAATCTTAGGTTGGAGAGCATGCTATGTATCACTGAGATAAGCCTCCTACACCTGCTGTTTTGTTTATTTGAGACAGGATTTCATGTGTCCTAGGCTGGGCTTGAACTTGTTGTGGAGTTAGCAGAAACCCTTGATCTGTTGGAGGCCAGCTTCGACAAAAATACCACTTACTAGAGTAGGGGCATGGGGATTAGAAAAACAGTAAAGAGAACAAAGACACAAGTGAAAATAATAAAGCAGAAACATAGGATAGTACCAGGAGGGAGTTCCAGTGAATACTGGAATCATCCACATTTAATTTCCACTTGCTTAAAATACCCCAAGCCCAAAAGGTAGGAGTAAGATAAAAAGCTGCATTAACAGGACACAAGGAAATAAACAGACCAATTGAAAGTTGTGGTCCACATCCTTAGAACAAGACAAGTCACTCTCAAATGCTAGACCAAAACATTCTGTAGGCAAACCACTCCCTGGGTGGAATTATTGTTATCTCCATAAGGAAGTAGGAACTTAGTTGGATCCTTAGACTTCTGTTTGGGGTAGAAACATATCTATTCCTCTATTCCTGAAAGACAAGGTCTGGATATTATTGTCAACACTTGTTGATAATAACCCTGAAAGCAGAACTTTCTGATCGACATCTAGGTGGGACCTTTGAGGTAGAAACAGGCAATAACCTTGAAGGAATAGAAGTAAGTTCCAACTCTCTGACCTTGGGTCAAGGTGGAAATAGGCTCACATTTTTGGGCCTCCACATTGAGCTTTGCCTCCCCAGTGCTGGGAATATAGCTACACGCCACCATTTAGGCTTATGCCAGGCTTTCATGTGTGCTGGGCAAGAGCTCTCCCAACTGAGCTACTTCCCTAGCCTACTGCTTAAAAACCAGTTTATTACTTACCCCTGTTCCATAGTTATAGCAGGCCCTTGACATAGTTTTCCTTCCTAACAACCTGTGGTTTGGGGTGCTATTTATTTTCAAGGGAAGAACTCCAGCCTCACAGAGGAAGGTGATGGAGGTGGGTCTTGTATCTTATCTGTTGCTTTCACTGGTTAACTAATAAAGAAAACTGCTTGTCCTGATAGGACAGAAAATTAGGTAGGTGGAGTAGACAGAACAGAATGCTGGGAGAAAGAAGCCGAGTCAGGCAGTCGCCATGATTCTCCCACTCCAGACAGACGCAGGTTAAGATCTTTCCTGGTAAGCCAGCTCCTGGTGCTACACAGTATATTAGAAATGGGTTAGATCAATATGTAAAGAGCTAGCCAATAAGAGGTTAAAACTAATGGGCCAAGCAGTGTTTAAAAGAATACAGTTTCCGTGTAATTATTTTGGATAAAGCTAGCCGTGCGGGGGCTGGGTGCCAGGAACATAGCCCGCCGCTCCTATTACAACAGGAAGGCAAGAAGTGACCAGGTTCCAAAGAGAAATGACAAGGCAAGCAAATAAAATGGATGTGTCATAGTGCCACAGTTGCTGAAGGAGGCACAAAAAACCAGAGCAAGACCGTTGAGCAGCTCAGTGTGATAGAACCAGTCTCCCCAACTCCAAGTCCCATGGGATGGGCCAAATGACAGCTCTGTATGCAATGGCTCGGGTGTGGCTGTTAGAGATACAGACAGGCACCACTGCACCTGGCTTTCAACTTTTATTTTGCTCGCTTATTTATTTATGGCGATTAATCTTATTTAATTTTGTGCTGCTTGAAATCTGCTCACTAAGCCGTTGTTCGGTTGTTTCAGGATTTCATTGTAGTTAGTCTGGATGCTGCTTTGCCTTAAGAAACTGGTTTCTTACCAGGTGTAATGGTACGTGACTTTATTGCCAGCACTTGGGAGGCAGAAAGAGATGGATCTCTGTGTGTTTGAGGCCAGCCTGTGGCAGGGTATTTGTTTACACTGCATGAAGATGTGTCACTGTGATTGGTTTAGTAAAGAGCTGAATGGCCAATAGCCATGCAGGAGAGACTAGGTGGGACTTCTGGGCAGAGAGAGGAACTGGGAATGAGTCTAGGCATCGGGGAGATGCCAGCGAGACACTGAAGTTGGACATACAGTACAGAGGAGGGGTAATCAAGCCATGTGGCAGGATGTAGAATAATAAAAACAGGTTAATTTAAGTTATAAGAGCCAGTTGGGGAAAAGTCTGAGCTAAGGCCAAGCTTTCATAATTAATAGTGAGTCTCTGTTGTTATTTGTGAGGTAGCAACCCAAAGAACAGCCTGACTATGTTTGGTGCCCAATATGAGGCATCAGATAATGCGTTTTTCTTCATTGTTCTAGCATTAATAAAAATCCATGAGTCAGAAAATGAGATAGTAACCTGATAAATCCAAAGACCAGCAGAGAAATGATCAATCTCAGCTGACCCTCCTCTCCATGTTTCCTAGACTGAAAAACCCATGGAACCTCTCCAAGCCCCTCCTTATCTCGCACTTTCTCTCTCTCTCTCTCTCTCTCTCTCTCTCTCTCTCTCTCTCTCTCTGACTTCCTTAGTCCTTTAACATATCTATGGCTAATTCTGGTTAGCCAATTGCCGACTCTACCCTCTGGTTCAAAGCTTAACTTTATTGGAAGTCTGGAGTGTCAGTGAGAACTAGGACAGCTAGAGCCACGTAGTGAGAATTTGTCTGGAACACAACAAACCCAAAAACAACAAAAAAGGAAAAAAAAAGGAAGGAAGAAAAAAATGTTTTCTCTTCTGCTGTGGAATATTAGTTTAAGATGTTATACTTGTTTATGCGGTGGAACATTTATTTAATGTGTAAAAATGTTACATTCTTTTATATTGCATTTGTGCAACTCTGTTTGCAGGGTTAAAGAGATGACCTAAGAGCACCTGTGTGCTCAGGTTTGATTCTCAGCACCCACATGGCGGCTCACGACCATCTGTAACTCCAGTTCCCGGAGATCTGACCCCCTCTTTGACCCCCAATGACATCGGGTATGCACACGATGTACAAACATATACATGGGGAAAACATTCATAAACAGAAAATAAAAATAAATGAGTCCTTAGAACATGTATTTCCAGCTGGTGGCTGTATATGCTTACAATCTCATCACATGGGGGGAGGAGGCAGAAGAATCCCGACACGCAGGGACCGCTGAACAGATGGCTGTTGTCAGCACATGGCGGGGATTAGACTTTTCTTTTAGCTACAACCCAGACTCTATAACTTCTCGGCTATCCTGGGGATTTTAATGGAAATAACTTACATTCATCGACTTAAAAGTTAATTTTTGAGCCGACACGGCCAGGCATTTGTCACGTGTAATGCAAAACTGAGGAGCTGCCGATCTGCAGGGAAAGAATAACAAAAGAAACGGTTTCGGCAGTTTTTAGTCGCTTTCGTTTTCATACTTTAGAAGTCAGTGCCTTGGTAGACACGGAGGGAAGTAGGAGACTGAGAACCCAAGACAGCAAAGACTACGGGGTCCACTGTGTACATCAGCTGAAGGGTCTCACGGCCAATCTCCCAGGGCAACAGGGCAATCTGGCCAAAGGCAATCAGAATGTCTTGCGTCCTCTGTGAAACAGTCACAGGTCCTCCAGCTTCGCCTTGCAGTACACACAGGAGAATGAAGCACTGGTGTGCCCAAGAGAAACACCTTCAGTCTGTACAGGGGAAGAACTTCAGTCTCCTGTTCACACCTACTGTTAATCCCACAGATGGCGAATAAGACCCCTACCACAGTTCAATTTGAAAGCAAGCCTTAATTACATACACATTTGCAGCAAGCTTTAACTAAATACTGATCAGATGGATGGGCTCAGGCCAGGTCTATTATACCCAGGTTCCCAGGAAATGGCCCAGAATCAGTTTGCAGAGGCTTAAGAAGGAAAACCCATAATTCATTGCATTTCCCATCGGGTCCAATCAGGAGCAAGCATACATCCCGATGTACCTCTAGCCTGCATCCAATCAGGGATAAACATACATCCTGATGAACCTCTAGTCTACATCCAAGCGGGGGCAAGTGTACATCCTGAATTTTCCTGCCTGTGAACTTCCCACCCACATGTGATCAAGCACATTAGGTACCAATGGGTCAAACAAACTTGTCAGGGGAGTGAAAACCTGCTGCTTGAATCTCCCATAAACAACAGCCTCCAGCATTTCCGGAAATGTCTTTCTTTGGGCAGTCCAGAGGCATTTTTTGTTTCAAGGATCTCTTAGGCATAATAATTAAAACTGAAAATGTAATTATGGCTCTCACACTACCATCAACGAAAGTCTTTCCTCATAAAAAATTATTTGTTTGCCTGTGCTGTTGGTGCACGGACTTGTTCAGGGCCAAAGAGTGCATAGACTTCCCCTGAGCTGGAGTTACAGGTGGAGAAAGGAGAGCCCAGAGAGTGCTCTTTGGAAGTCAAGGACAGAGCCTCAGCTGGCTAAACCCTGGTCGGGAGGTGACAGATGCAGCAATTGCTGCAGGAAAGCCTGCAGGATCTCTTCCTGAATCCCAGAGCCCTGGACCTCAAGGAGGAAAAGCAGGCAGGGTGGAGCTGGTTCCTGTCTGTCTCATCTACACCTTTGGCCCGTTAGAACAACTTATCTTAGAAACTAGATTCACACAGGAAACTCAGCAAGTGGAAATGGTGGGAAAACGAAGCCCATTTTCTGATTTTTTTGGTCCTCACTAGTTAGAGACGAGAACAAAGTATTTATCTGCCTTCCCCCAGAGGTTCCCTCAGACTTCTCACATCAGCAAAAATCATCACATAAGGATTGTCCTCGTTATGATTTTAAAAATCAAGTCTTTGTGCCTTCAACGGTCAGTGGCTTTCAGGTTCTTATTTATACCTCTGCTTCCCTAATAACTTTGACATCTTGACTCAGCCACCCCACCCCCACCCCTGCCCAGCACAGAAATGCAAACAGGCTTTCACTAGGAAGAAAACACCCCCATAAAAGGTAGAGGGCATGATGGCATTTTCCTGCCCAGTCCAAGTCTTCCATTCCTTAAAAACAAAAACAAAACAAAACAAAACAAAAAAAAAAACCCAGCAGCTCCTCGATGGAGGAAAAATGCTGGGTGAGTCCATGCAGTCCCATGCTCCAACCCCAAACACAGAAGGCCAGGCCCACCAGGAAACACCTCCAAAGCCCTGTGCATTGAGCCCTTCTGCTCTCCAGATTCAGCATGAGATGGAGACTTGGGGGTCTGTGCAGTGACTGCCCCAGACTGGATCCCAGGGGCCCATTTCCCTAAATGAGTGCGGTCAGCAGGTAAGGCCACTTGCCACCAAGCCCTGAGGCCTGAGTTCGATCCCTGGGACCTACAGTTGGAAGGAGAGAACCGACTGCCACAAGTTGTCCAGACCTCCACAAGTACTGTAGCAACCTCCCTCGTCATCTTAAATAAATGTTTAAAAGGAAAAACAGAGAGCCAGGCGGTGGTGGCACACACCTTTAATCCCAGCACTTGGGAGGCAGAGACAGGAAGATCTCTATGAGTTCGAGGCCAGCCTGGTCTACAAGAGCTAGTTCTAGGACAGGCTCCAAAACTACAGAGAAACCCTATCTCAAAAAACAAAAACAAACAAAACAAAAAAATAAATAAATAAAAAAACGCTAGCAAAGCCCCTCCATTCTTTCCCCATGAATGTATCATAAACTGCAGTTTGAAACACTCTGGATTTTGTGGCGTAATGGGAAACATTGAATTCTGGAACATAGCTTTCCTGGGCTATCATTCTTGTTCTTACTTTCTGGAACAAAATAATCTCGGCCAAGGGCAGGAGTTTTTAGCTTCTCTTTTCAGAAAGGCTCTCCGTAGCCCAGACTGGCCTCAGGCTCTCAGATTCTAGTGCTCCAAGGCATGAGCCTCCAAACCCAGCTTAAGTTTGTCATTTTGATGATCCCTCAGTCCTGGGGAAACACACACCAAATTCTGCTGCACTTGTCTTTAGAAGCAAAACCGAGGCTTGGGCTTATATCTAGTCATTAGCAGAGTTTGAGTGGGGGAGCGGGAGGGAAATGGGAAGAGAAGAGGAAGTGGAAATTTTGAATGGTATTATTTTTAAAGTAATAAAAAAAGAAAAAAATAATAAGCCACCCCCCAAAAGTTCTACAACCTGGCAGAACGGCGCCACCAGCTGGGGAACAAGTGTTCCAACACATGACCTGTGGGGTCATTGCATCCTCAACTGGGGACAATCCCCAGAGGACAGGTGGTACTTTTGGAGAGAATATGTAAATTTAAGATGGGAGCTCTTCCTCAGGGCCTTGCTGGAGAAGAGATCTCAGCTGCTAAACACACACAGACAGGACTGGGTAAGTGTAACTGACCCGGGGCCTTGGCCTCTTTTCTTCTGAGGCCGGGAAGTTGTGGAAGTGCAAGCTGCTTTTAATTCCAGATTGTAATCCCCGTCTAGGAATCTTTGGGAATTCCTTCCTTTCTCCTGAGCTCTTTCGGGATATTTTCTCTTTGAATATGACACTCGCATGGCCCCCAGCAGGAGCACACATCTCATAGCGTAAGATTATAATGCAGATTTATAAAGTTAGCGATTCTTTCTCAAGTGATTTGAAACAAAACAAATAGAAAACAATCACTATGATTCCGACTTTATTGCTTCTCAGGCATGTCATCCATACAGTCTTAAGGAAATAGACTCTGAGAAAATATACCGGGGGCATATCTGGTGATGGCAGCATTGACGGAAGAGTTCAAGTGTCCACACAGGTAACAGGAGGCACCGCTGCCACCAGCTGCCCCAGAGATTTGTACAATTCATAGAAAAAGAGTAAAAATAGTTCATTGGCATTTAACTAGCATTATTCTTTGCGATCTAAGACCCACAATAACTTTGACCAGTGTAATAGCTTTAAAACAGAATGAAACACTGTTTTTCCATTACAAGATGTTTCTTAAAAAAAGAAAGAAAGAAATCAAGATGACAATAAAAACTACATAAACAGAACCTTGAAAATAAAAGATGTCATAGTCTGGGTGTCTTCAATGTCAATATGAATGTCCATGAAGCAACATGGGAGTCAGCTCTTTCAAGAGTGAGCAGACTCTTTCAGTGTAGGAACACTTACTTTACAGCTCACACGGTTTATCTGAAGCCAAGGGTAACTCTGGGAAATCCACGGACACCTCTTAGGCTGCTCTCATGCTGCGGTAAGTTCTTTAAAAGTTAATTGTCGGCTACACTACATGGTACAACTTGGCATTCTGACAATGTTGAAGCACACACAGTCACCGCACCACACACACACACACACACACACACACAGTCTCCAGGTGAAACTACCGCAGGTTTCCTTTCCTAATGACTTTAAGAACCAAGCATGTCCAACAACAGTTCAGCATGTGAAAGACTTGTGTGTCTATTATTAAAAAGACACAGGCTGGGGAACACATCTGGATATTTGAAAAGACACTATAAAAACAAATAAAAAACGCACCGAAAAGCAGACTCCCCCCCCCCAACAACCAAGCAGTATGCCCAGGATTGGAAATGTGTTTTATGCTGAATCCACTGAAAGACCTTAGTTACCAACAAATCATCACAATAGCAGATAATAGGAATTAATTAAAACCACTGTCTCTAACAATATAAAAATTAAATATTAAGGCATCTTATACTCATCCTGGCATATGCAGCAAAGAGAAGTATTTGAAACAAGAGCTAGCACTTATCCAAATGCCTTCTGAAGTATTTGGCAAACCTGTTGTTTTTGTTTTGTTTGTTGTATGATATATCTATATATTTGTGTGTGTTGCCTGTTGAGGCCCGAGATCTGTTATGTGTCTTCTTCCTGTATTGCTTTCTACTATTTATTTGAGATAGCATCTTTCACTGAACCGGGAGTTCAGGGATTCCGCCAGACTGGCTGGCCAGCAAGCACCAGGGATCCTCCCGTCCCTGCCGCCCAGCACTGGGTTTCTGGCGCATGCCCGGCTTTCTCCGTGGCTGCTGGGGACCTCAACGCGGGTCCTCGTGCTTGCACGGCAAGCCCTTTATTGACTGAGCTCTTTCCCAGGCTCTCAGTTTTCTTCTTATATTCTTTCTATTATTCATAGAATTGGAAGATCTCATGATCAAACACCTTCACCCAAGCTAAGAGAAAAGTAGAACTAGATATCAGTTTATTAAGGGGAAGCAATTGACTGCTGAGGAATGAGGAACTACGGAAAGAATCAGAACCCTCAGCACCAGTGCTGAGATTGCTCTGAAGCAGCTTTCTCTTGGTTATCCAAGCAGAAGGAGATGGCGACTTACGGGGAGACGCCTGTTGCTATGGTCATGCCATGGAATACCAGCGATGCTATCCCGGGCACCACTGACTCACCCCTCAGGGCCATCCACTGCTGACGATGCTCTCAATGGCTACACTTTCACCTTTCACGAAGGCGAGCTTGTGAAAATAATTTACTACAGCCAGATCTTGTCGTGGACTTTCCACTTCTATTTTTAAAGACACATACAAAAGAGCTATGTCTTGTAAAAAGCCACTCAGTGCCAGAAAAGGTAAGGAGACACGTTGATCCGGGCTGCCTTGCAGAGATGCTCTTGCTTCTTCTGCAGGTGCTACTCATCGTCTTTAGAGCCAGTTTTGCTTAACTTAAAAAAAAAAAAAAAGATCTATGTGGAAGTGATGACAGTACCTGAGGTATTATTTCTATCAGAATCAAAAAGTAAATAAATAAACAATCGGAAATCAAGTTCAAGTCATGGGAGTTTAAACTGTAACCGTTCAGACAAGTACTTTCCACCTCTGGGCCATATTATTTCCAAGAGGTTTAAAAACTTAAGAGTTCGTTAGTTTAGCTAGGCTTGCTGGGCAATGAGTCCTGACTCCCCAAATGCATGCCACGGAACCCGGCTTTTTATGAGGGCGCTGGAGATCTGAACTCAGGTCCTCATGCGTGCACAACAGGCAATATACGGACAGAACCATCTCTCCATCCCTCAATAAGAACTACGGGTTCTGAAAGAAGACTTGGCATGGTGCCCGCTCTCCATTCTGCAGCTCTCTTTAGGATCTAACTCAACAGGAGATGTCTGGATTCGCACACATCTATTCTACAGTGGGGCTGACCCTGGGGGACATGGCAGCAGAGACGGGAGCTACGCTTCCTACTTAGCTTTAATGCTCTAAGACCAAGGAAGCAGAGAACGCGAAGGCTTCAAGAATACTTACATGCTGAGTCCAAAAATGTAAACAGATATCCATGAGATCCCAAAGGAGGCAGGAAGGAAATGGAAAACAGACATCTCATTATTTGATGGCAATAACTGTAACAACTTTGAAGACTTGAAAGTAAGTAAGCTGTACCTTCACGACATCAACCCAGTTCCAGCCTCGAGGGAGCTCCCCTTTGTGATCTAGAGGACAAAAATCAGTAACCTTAGTAAGACTACTAAGTTACCACTGGTTGTAAATGAACCGACAACCTAGCAAATAGTGTTCTTTATATTACTGCACACAACAAGTAGATGAAAGTGTGCAAGACAAACCTGTTACCAAGGAAACGTGAGGGGTGCGATTGCCACACTGCTCCGACGCAGGTGGACAGTTCTACCTCCTACAAGGCCAGTGTTTATATGGGTAGGACGCGGGACTAGCTCTGTTTCAGGATTCGTATCAGGGCACTTGGCTCCAGATAAGCAAGATGACACTGATAAATGTTTGGCTTCAGGACTCAAGGGGAGTGAAAGTTAACTTATGGACAGCTTGACCACGCGCTGGTAAAACGTTTTTCAAAGGGAGCTTCACCCTATTGCTGTGTTCTCAACCTGTGGGCCACACCTCCACAGGGGTCACTTATCAGGTATTTTAGATATTTACATTATGCTTCATAACAGTAGCAAAATTACAGTTATGAAGTAGCAACAATAAATAACTTTATGGTTGGGGGTCACCACAACATGAGGAACTGAATTAAAAGGTAACAACAGCATTAGGAAGGTTGAAAACCACCGCTGTATTGAGAATGTTTGGACCAAAGCTTATAAGGACTCATATAAAAATGCATAGTTTATACAATGCTTCATCCTTTTAATATTCAAATTTAAAGAACAAGTTAACAAGTAAACGATTTACTTAAAAATTCTTCAATATTAGGGCCAAAACAATGGCCTAGCAGGTGAAGGTACATGCTGCCAAACCTGACCCCGGAGTTCATCCCTGGGCCCCTAAAATTGTCCTCTGATCTTCACATACATGCTATGGTACACATGTGCCCACACATGACACATATGTGCACAAAGTAAATAACATTTAAAATATAATAACAAAAATTCTTCTATTTCAAATGGCTTAGCTTTCTTATTCTTCACGTAGGTGGCTAAGCTCATTTTATGGAGCCTTAAAAAATTGATATTTGAAACAAGTTCTATACAGATCTGAAAAAATGCTCCAAAATCGGAAACTGTTTGAGAAGTTTTAGATTTTGGAACATTTTAGATCTTGAATTATGGCTGTTCAATCAGGAACTATGACAACATTCCTGAATCTGGAAGGCCGTGAGCTCTGAACACTTCTGGTCCCAAGCATGTGGACAAAGGGTATTCACCTGTATTGACTGTCCAGCAAAGCAGTCAGAAACCAATGGTTCTCTCAGAGAGAGGCAATTATAGGAGCCCAGTCCCTGATGCTCACGGTTCTGTTCTCTTTCAGATCAGCAAGAATCTTATGTCACAGATTCTGAGGGTACACGGTTGGACCATCAGTGCAGATGCCCAGGCTATCCCATTAAAGTTATGCTAAAATACTCCAGAAAGACCATAACCAGAATTCTAGAGAACAGACCGCAATAGCTAATATATTTACTTCAGTTATTTACCCGTTACTGCTGCCTGATCTGAGGTGAACAATGCCAAGACTTTTAGACCACAAAGTTGCAGTTTCAAACTGTTGTTTATGAAGACCAACACAGTGTTGGTTTCTTTTTATTCTACCATCGACAGACATTAAATAAAAATAGACCTAATATCCCTTCACAAAAGAAAGGGCAGGGGCCAGAGAAAAGACTCGGCAGCTAAGAGCACTTGCTGCCCTTCCAGGATGAGAGACAGATTCCCTGCATCCACATGAGCAGCTGCCTGCAATTCCAGGTCGAGGGGCTCCAACACCTGTTTGGGGTCTCCAAACAGACACTTCACAGACACGGTGCACACGAGCCCACGCACATCTTTATGTAAAAGTGTGTGTACACCAACAACATTTTCCTTTTCCTTGATTGGGAAAATTCAAACTGATGTCCATTTGCAAATTTCCAAGTTAGAGAAAAAGGAGCAAACATTACTGTTGATTGAGCTGGAGTTGATATTCCTTTTCCGAGGAGTCTGCTATCAGACACGTGGGAATTCTTTTCTGAAATCTCATTGTAGAATGAAGTTAACAACAGGCAAAAAATATTAACTGCCTGTGCTCAGATGGGAATGATGCACCAGACTGCAAGTGAAAACTTTTTATTTTACACAGCCCTTAAACGTCCAAACCTGTCACACAGGTAAATAAAATCCCACACAATGTTACAGTGTTCAAGTGGGCCACATGTTTTGTCCATTTTTCCAATGTTCCTCAGTGGGAATGTTTATAACTTTTTGTGACTCATTGTCTTTTTCCAAATGATGATGTCATGATGGACCAGTAATAAATAATGGTATTTTTTACTGTGACTAACAGGTCTCTGATTCAAATGTTCCAAGGATAGACTAAGGAATTAATCCTGTAACCCTAAACATAACAAGCACCCCCACCACAGTGAAGTTCACACATGTCCTGTGTTAAGAAAGACAAAGAACAATGCACACCTGTCTTATCTGCCAGCTTGCGCTTCTGAGCTTTGGAAAGTTGTTCTTTCTTGTCTTTTTTCTTACTTGATGGGGCTGTGCTGGGAGCTTCAACCGAGATGATATTGGCTATGGGTGTCTGCAAGAACAGAAACAGATCTTAGACTCGCGCCTTAAAACCTACTGGATCAGACTCAACATAGCTTCTTCTCGAAGGGGGCGGTGGGTTTCTAAATTTACAAAACCGAAGGTGTTACTGCTGTTATTCACTTATTCAGTCAGGTGTCCTTATACCTCACTGGCCTTGCTCTCGCAGAGGCTCATTTTCAAGGACGCAACAGTGGGGTGGCAGTTCAACTGGGACCCCGAGAAGGAAGTCTGATCACCCATGTTATGTTGAAGATTTGAGGTTCCAACAAAATTGTCTAAATTACCAAACTTGCTGTCATTATTGGTACATCTTTAGAAAACTCATACATTCCATCCAGCTCTTTTGGTTTCCTGAAGAAAATCTTTAAAATATGTGGGCTTGCATAGTTAGCAGCTATGATAGCTAAAATCTAAAATACTTAGCACATGACGAGTATTGCTGTGACTGCATTATACCATTTATTTGGGCCTTACCACAATTGTATAAAGTAGACACTATTATAACTCCATTTGACAAATGAGAATCTGAGCACAGAGGTTAAGAAAGTTGGCCAAAGTCACAGGGTTAAAAAAGATGGGCAGAGAGGATTTGAACACGTGTAGGCCTCAAATGGAACTAAGATATGACTTTTTTCTTTCTTCCTCTTTTAAGACAGTATCTTACTTACAGCCCAGGTTGGCCTTGAAATGTATCTAACTTACAGCCCAGGTTGGCCTTGAAATCACAGACCTGGCCTCTGCCTCCTCAGGACACATCGCCACACCTGGCTTCAATTTTAATGGTTAGAAGTATTTTAATCTTTGCTGAAGGGTAAAATGGACAGAACATAATTCCATTTTTCTCCACAAAATAGAAGAAATCTAAGATTCATTGTTCTTACTTAAATCAAATGTAATTCTCTGTTTAAATCTAACACAAAGTCTTTAATTTAAAAAAAAAAAACACAGCAAAAGTTAATTAACATGTCCAGACCAAAACCAGCTGGCAGAACCAACCACACACTCACTGGCGTAGAATTCCCGGGATGGTGGTTCTCCATGAACTGTTCTTTATTGTCCTTGGCGTACTCAAACAACGTGTAGGTCATGGCGGTGCCAAGGTTCACTTCTACCGCTTCCTGTAGCTTGGCTAAGATGCTCTGCTTCACAGCCGAGGATCTACAAGGCAGAGACATCAGACTGTCAGAGTGAGTCAAACAGAAGGCAAGGACCAAGCAATGAAAACTAAACTACTCACATGGTGTTGTTAAAAAAGGCGTTCATAGATATAACCGGAGGCGTTTGGGGATAGGTCTCTGTCCAGGAAATCTCTATGAGGAAGGCTTTGGGATCACCATCTTCACCTATCTGAAGAAAAGGGAATCTTAGGCTTGTGGAAAGTGACCAAAAGACCTAAATTACGACCTGCAAAATGATTCTTTCCAACATTCGCATTCAGACTCAGAAGCACATACGCTGAGAAGTTCAGAGGTTCTGGGGAGGTGAGGGGACTAGATAGAGTTTCAACTTTAGTCCCCTGGGGCTTCAGGGAGCTCCATTGCTGCCGAGGGCCCATTTCTCAATCAGCGGCCAGCTCGACAACACCAAGGATACACTTTACATGTTCTGTTTCTGAGGCTGCAGTTAAGACAACAACAATAAGGAACAGGATGACAACAGAGCTGGGGGTGGTAGCACTGGGAGGCGGAGGCAGGTGAGCTTGAGGCCAGCCGGGTCTCCAGAAGACATACACAGAAGAAACCATGTATCAGAAACAAAACAAAACCTAAGCAGCCAATGGACAAAAGTAATTAACCACAAACTTGTAACAGATTGTCTTTCAGCTTTCCAGCTGCTAAGCAGCAGCAGGCACAAAAAACAGGGAGGTGGGTACAAGCTGTTCAAGGGACAGGAGACCAGAAAACACAGTGTAAGGAAGGCTGAGACAAGCAAAGCAATGGACTCGGGGGCCTTAGGCCAAGAGAATTCCTGGTAAGAAACTCCTGTTAAAAATTCCAGGTCAAGCCGGGCGGTGGTGGGGCACGCCTTTAATCCCAGCACTTGGGAGGCAGAGGCAGGCGGATCTCTGTGAGTTCGAGACCAACCTGGTCTACAAGAGCTAGTTCCAGGACAGGCTCCAAAACCACAGAGAAACCCTGTCTCGAAAAACCAAAAAAAAAAAAAAAAAATCCAGGTCAAGTTTTTACTTTTAAGGAAAAGCTAAACTGGCATGATACATACTCACTGGTACGCATTTACTACACACCCGGTCATTTCCCTGTCTTCCCCTTAGCACAGAGGGCAGAACCTACTCCTTTAACATGGTTTTCCCCACTTTGTTTTTTGTTGAAGCATTTAGAAGTAATGAAACATCTTTAGTTATTAAGAGTGAAAAAAAACCTTAGGATATCTTTTATAGCCCCAAGACAATCATCCCACGTCCAACAACTCAACATTGATATAAAAAAACCTCATCTAATATATAATTTATATTACAAATTCCCCAACTATACCCAAAGTGTCCTTTATCAAATGCACTTCCAGCCTAGAAAGCTGAAATTCACTGAAGGTTTACTCTGTTTGGTTGTCTACCTTAATGGAACCTTCTCCCTGGCTTTTGAAAGTCTGTTATGACATTAAGAGCTTAGGCTGGTTTTTCTGACTAACATCCCCAAATATAGACAACTACTTCCTCTGTTCAGGTTCAGATGGGGCATTTTGTGCAGAGAGGTGGTGTGGGAGCTCGTGGGCATCCTATCAGGATTCGCCACTGGGACTAATTTCTTCAGCGGAGAGGGTAATAAAGAAAATCCATGCAGTAATAACACACAAATACGTCACTACCCTGTTTCTTAGCAACCTTTGCCTGGAGATTTTAACGTCTGTTAATAATGCTGGCCTGAATCGAGCTTCTCACTCAAGGGGCCTGCGAGACAGCTCAGAGGGGTAAAGAAAGGCACCTGCTGTCAAGTCTGATGACCTGAGTTTGATCCCTGGAACCCACATAGTGGAAGAGGACGACCAACTCACATGTGTTGTGGCATACATGTGCCTCTCCCTGAATACACACACACACACACACACCATCCAAGAAAAACACTCATATACACAAAATAAAAATAAATCTTTTTCAAAGTGGACTTGGGTTATGGATCTAAGAATAGAGCCATCACTCTATGGGCAAGAGAAGCCCAGGAAGAAGCCTCTTTAAACAGGCTATGCCGGGCTACTTAAATGCTTCAGAGTGTTAAAGAGCTCTGACCTTGTGGTTCCATGTAAGAGGGAAGCTGAAAAGGCAGAAGTAGAAGCGGGGTGGGGGAGTCATTTAGGAGCCTACTAAACTGTTCTATTGGAGAATAGAAGGTCGGACGGGAGAATCCCTGACTCTCCTCCTTTGACTGTGGACATGTGCTATCCAGTTCTGTGTTTCGTTCTATTGCAGAGTGCACATGCATATCCTGGACCATTCTGCATACTGTGCTCAATAAGTAACTGACGCTGTTACTGGAGACAATTAGGAAACCACATGGGAATTCTCGGTGTCCCAGGTAAAGAAAAGGTGGCAGTGGCTGGGGAAATCTCAGAAGGCAGCTAGCTGGATTTAACCAGAAGGACCAGGTCTTAATTCCATCATGAACTTTGGCCCTTAAGAGTTCCCTAGTGGTTGTGATGGTTGATAGTGACAACTTGATGGGATTTAGAGTCACTACAGAAACATCCTCTGGGCATATCTGTGAAGGATTTTCTGGATTGGGCTAAGTGAGGTGGGAAGGCTCACCCTGATGTGGATACCATTCTATGGGCTGGAGTTAGGAGAGACAGAGAAGTGGGCAGAAGCAATGTTCTCTGTCTCCCGACTTTGGGCACTGTATAAGGAGCAGCCTCCCACGGGACCTTCTGTCATGGCTTCCACTAGTGGGTTGCACGTCCAAACTCTGAGCCTAGGGAAACTCTTCTTTCCTTAAGTTTTTAACGTTTTAAAAAGATGTATTTATTTGTTCCTACTGTGGGATTTGTGTGGGGCACACGTGTTCCCCAGTAACAGAGGACAACTTCGTGGACTGGTTCTAGCTCAGGCCGTGGAGCCTGTGAGGTAAGTGTTCCTATCTCTCTGGCTTGGTCCTCAAGTTGCTCTGTCAGGAATTTTGTCATGGCAAGCAGTAAAGTAACAACTATAGTTGTCACCCAGATGAAGGCAGTATAAAGATCGTGGGCCTGAAGAACAGGGGACTGCCATAGAACAGTGGTTCTCAGCCTGTGGCTCTCCACCCCATTTTGGTTCAGATGACCTTTGCACAGGGATCACTTAAGACCATCAGAAAACACAGATGTTGACATTACGATTCATAACCATAGCAAAAGGACAGTGATGATGCACTAGTGAAAATACTTTTCTGGCTGGGAGTCACCATGACATGAGAAACTATATTCAAGGTTCACGGCATAGGAGGAAGGTTGAGAATCAGTGCTTAGAGCATGTGTTCCCTAGTCACACTTGGGAGTCTGAGATAAAAGAAACAAGAATTCAAGGCTAGACGTGGGCTACGTGGTGACACTCTGCCCTAAGCAAACGAACAAAAACCCATTTCCCGTTATAGTCTACAGGTCAAGCAAATTTGAGGGTTCTAGAGCACCGTCAGCTGTGACAGAGTCCAGGAAGCTAGAACCCAGGGAAGCCATCTTTAAGAAAGAGGCACCATGTAGTACTTAAGATTTCTTTTACCTCTAATGTTTTATAATCAATTAAAACATTTTTTAAGGTTCTAAATTAGGTTGAAGAGATGGCTCAGTGGTTGCCCTTCCAGAAGACCTGGGTTCATTCCGCAGCACCCACATGTCAACTCACAACTGTCTATGAATCTAGTTCAAGGGGATCCAGTGCCCCCTTCTGGGCTCTGTGAGTACCTGACATGTACGTGGTACACTGACATGCTTGCTGTCAAACACCCAGACACATAATAAAATAATATGTATGTTAAAAAGGTTCTGTATTAAGTTTTCAAATGTTACCAATAACAATGTCATAGTGGTAAGTTTTCATTTAACTGTGTCAAGAGGGCTGGAGAGATGGCTCAGTTGTTAAGATTACTGGCTGTTTCTCCAAGAGCCCAGTTTGGTTTTCACCATTCGTGGCTTACAACCCTCTGTAACTCCAGCTCTAGGGGATTGGATACCATCTTCTGGGCCCCCAGAAACACACACAAAACATTTCTAGAAAAATAGAAATTTCAGAAAACACAGGAGTCTAATAAAGTTAACTCACTAAGTCAGAAGATGGAGCCGGACTCTGCAGCCTCCACATCCCCTTCCCTAGCACAGAAATACATGCACTGTACACGCTGTGTCTTACCCTGTACTGAAACGAAACCGGACTTAATTCCCGGAAGCTTTCATCTCCTTCATAAATAGAACGTAAAGCTTCTAGTTCCATCTGAAAAAAAAAAAGGATATTGTTTAGTGGCATATCTGGATTAGAAAGAGAAAGTCTTTAGCTTGCCATTCAAAACTACTCAACTTTGTAAAAAACATGGCTTACCTTATTGGCCCTAGATGTTTATGACATATGTGTATATACCAACACAGAACAATTATTTCCCATTTTAAAAAGGACATCGGTTGCTGTGTGGTGGTGGAGACAGGCAGATCTCTGAGTTCAAGGACAGCCTGGTCTACAAATTCATGTCATTATTTTTTTCTTTCAAAACAGGGATTCTGTGTGTAGCTTTGTCTGTCCTAGAACTCAATCTGAAGACCAGGCTGGCCTTGAGCTGAGAGATCTGCTTACCTCTGCCTCCTGAGTGCTGGGATTAAAGGTGTGCACCACCACCGGCTGGCTAATGTCATTAATTTTCCAGACAAAAGATGGTGATGTTGATTTGCCCTCCATGTACCCATTTTAGAATAGACTATAAAGAAACGGCAAAGCGCTTGTGAGGGTTTAGAATCCTTAGGCTCCAACAAGCCTTACAACAAGATAGAAACCTCCCAAAGTCTTTTCAAATCAAGGATAATATTTAACAGTGTAAGTAGACCTTGCATTAGTACCTAAATGTCTAAGCAGAGGACGAGGGATGAACTGCTTCCTATGAAGCACTATGGGGCACTGACTGACAGCAAGTCAGAAGACTGTGCGATACTTCAGTCTCGGCGAAAGAAAACGGAGACTCTGTTCACACACATTCAATTTCAGGAGAGCAAAGGAACTGAAAGAAAAGATGCATGAAGAAATGTGAACAGGAAGCACATGTTGCTGTTTTTTAATTTATTTTCCAAAGCCAGCACCTTCAAAACCGGGCAGGAAGCTATCTTCAAAGATCCAGACTGATCGTAAGGAAGAATAGAATCTTACTGTTAAAAACGGAGAGATTCCACGGCTCAACCCCAGACATTTTGATTCATTAGGTCTGAGGTGTTGCCAGCTCCCAGTGGTGCTGGTGGCACGTTGTGCTTTGCTGGGAGAAGGAGCTACTTCCAAATTGACACACAATAATTGTACTGATTGGCGCTGGATGGCTCAGTGGTTAAGAGCACTGGCTGCTTTTCCAGAAAACCTTGTTCAATTTTCAGCACGGACATGGTAGCTTATGGCTGTCTATAACTCCATTTCCGGGTATCCAACTCTCTCTTGTGCCCTCTGTGGGACCAGACATGCAAGTGGTGCACATACGCATGCAGGCAAAACACTCATATACATAAAATAAACTATTTTTAAAAATTGCATTTTGGGGGTACAATGCAGCCCTTTGAAAAGTGTACCTATTGCCGGGCGGTGGTGGCGAACGCCTTAATCCCAGCACTCGGGAGGCAGAGGCAGGCGGATCTCTGTGAGTTTGAGGCCAGCCTGGTCTACAAGAGCTAGTTCCAGGACAGGCACCAAAAACTACAGAGAAACCCTGTCTCGAAAATCAAAAAAAAAAAAGTGTACCTATCTATCACCTCAAATTTTCAAATCATTTATTTGTCAAGGAGAAATGCAGAGGTTGCTTTTATCTCTCTCTCTCTTCCTCCCCTCCCCCCCCCTCCCCTCCCCTCCCCTCCCCCCCCCTTCTCTCTCTCTCTCTCGTTTTTTTTTTTGAGACAGGGTTTCTATGTGTAACAATCCTGGCTGTCCCGGAACTCACTTGGAAGACCCGGCAGAACTCTCAGAGATCGGCCTGCCTCTGTGTCCCCAGTGCTGGGATTAAAGGCGCGCACCACCACTGCTGGCATAACGCAGAGGACACTTTTAAACTAGCCGTGCTACTGTGTGGCAAGACATCAGACCTTGCTCGTCTCTTTTTAAGTTTGTGTTCACTTACTAGTCATTCCTCTTCCCTTTCTCTCTATCCTCGCCCCTGAACTCATTAATGCTTTGGAGTCCCCGAACTGGCAGGAGTGTTTAGCGGGTTATTCAGATACCAATTAGTTTGCTGGATTTGGGGGAGAATCTGTAGCCTAAGAGCTTTTATTAACACCCACGCCGTCAGAATACTAACTTTTAAGCAACACACCCAAAACAGTGAATTACTACATTCGTCTTCCAATCCTTAATCCATCACGTTCACTCTGGGACACTCTACAACGGCAGACACGCTTCCTCACCTGAACACATTATAGTTAGAAAGGTCGATGACACGTGATTTATGGCATGCATTCCTTCCAACTCTATATCTACATGACATTTTGCAATAAAAAGATCAAAACACATACTATACAAAATTTTGAGCAAAAACTGCCCCAAACAGATTTTATATTCCCTTAATAACTGATTGACAAGCGATTTCACTAAACATTCTGGACAGAAAGCGAGACATAAGGGCCATTCATTTCCCTCCCCAGAAATTTTACTTTCTCAACTCATTCCCTATGAGACCACAGGTTTTTCGAGACTGGATTTCTCTGTAGCTTTGGAGCCTGTCCCGGAACTAGCTCTTGTGCGCTCTAGTGCACCAGGCTGGCCTTGAATTCAGAGACACGCCAGCCTCTGCCTCTCGAGAACTCGGATTAAAGGCGTGCGTGCGCCACCACAGCCCAGCTAAATTTTAAAATTTAAAGGATTTTAAGGCAATATAACACGTAAGCGCTTAAGCCACACGCGGGACTTAAGGACAACCAAGTGCACCAGGGTCGTGGACCAAGGACACTCAGCTAGGAAATCTGGGGATATCCCCGGGGTTGCAAAAAACGAGGGGAACGGGAGGCTGAGTCGCACGTGACCCATTCATGCTTGCTGGCCTCGCTGCTGACCGGTGCCGTCTGGCAGTGGATCCGCCAACGTGGGACACCCGACTGGCCAGGCTGTGAGGGCTCTCAACGCAAAGGACACGCGAGGAGTCCCGGGTGCCCCACGTTGGGACCTGCGCCGGGACAGGGGTGTGCAGTCCTGGGTTCTCACCTCCTGGTCCTCGTTGGCACCCATCGCGCAGGGCGCACAGCGTCTGCGACCGCGAAGATCAGGCGGAGAGCGGGCGGGAGGCCGGAGCACCCCGTTTCCGCGCCTCGGTCTGGGGAAACCCTCCTCGCAGCCGTGGGTACGAGCTCGCGCGCTCCCGACCCTCGGCGGCACCAAGCCGCTGGCAGTCGGCTGCGGGCCGGGAACCCAGGATCGCGTTAGGTGGGACCGGGAACCCGGACCGCGTTAAGTTGGGGGGTGGGGGGGGACACCCAGACCTCTGACCAGCCGCGGAGGGGCGGTCACGGAGAGGCCCCGCCCCCTTCACGATCGCTTCTCCTATTGGCTTCTCCTTTCCCCGCCCCCACTTCTTTCTCCTCTAGGAAATGGAGCCCCTGCCGTGCAAAGTGCTCCGTTCTGCTCCAGGACTGGTTGGGAGTACTGTCACTCAGGCTCAGAAAGTGCTTCCTGTGCCAGCGGAGGCGGGGAAAAGGAAGTCTCGCCTTCTGCCGCCGGCTGTGGGGCTGTCGGAACTCGGTGGCGGCGTTCCGTGACGCCCCTGCCTGGCTCTCACCGTGCTCTCGGGGCTGGCGGCGACTCGCCGCTGCTGCAGCGGGCCCAGGGCGTGCGGCCTGGGTGAGTTGGGCCCGGAGACCCTTGCTGGCCAGACCAACCCGGCTGGTTTCGGGGGGCCTGCGTTTTCCCTTGGCGTCCACGGGTGCAATCTTGGCAGTTCTCTTTCAGCTGCAAAGAAGAACGCGCTCATTTCTAGATAGAGAGCTCATTTCTGATAGAGGAAGATGGAGTCAGTTTCTAGGCCTGTGAGGTTACTCTCCTTTCCAGTTGTAGCTACCAGAGCTGAATGCTGTGACCCTGGGGAGAGTGTCTTTTCTCAGGTTGTGTTGCTTCTCTTCCTCTACAGTGTCGATCATGCACCGAGCGATCGTTATTTGTTTGAGCTTTTTGCAGTTGGACGTCTCAGAATCCTTGCTGCTAGCCGACGTCTTGCTCCCTGATCCATCTGTCCATTGATAGCCGTCTTCCTTAGTAGCCACTTTGATTGGGTTAGCTTGTTTCTCTCCTACGCTAGCTGACACATTACTTCCGCTGCACTAACCAGGTGACCTGGTGCTGAGTGAGGTCTTACTTTGTGCTTCTGCCTGTCTCCTCCCTGTCCATAGTTTGCTTGGTTTCTCCGTTTATTTTCCCGGAAGTCAGGAAACGACCCCTTTCCTACGTGTCATTGAAATCTATTCAGCTGGTACTTGTCCTGTCCCATCCCTTTGAGTTCCACGGTGGCGGCGTAAGCAGGGCCATTGCAAGTGGCAAAGCTTGTACCGCAGAATGTGGCAGGGGTTGCTGGTGCAGTTTCCGTGATGGTGTTGGGACAGATTTGCTGTAATTGAGAGCTGCACTGTCATTTGTAGTAGACAGTAGCCATGGGTGACTATCGAGCACTTGAAACGGGCTAGTCTGAATTAAAGTGGTCTGCGAGTATAAGATACGACACCAGAGTTTGAAGACAGTGCACAAATAGGTTTTTAAAAGTTCATCAATAAGTTATAATCATGTTTGTTGGAGAATATTCTTGGGTTACAGTTTCTCTTTTTTCCTTTCCTTTTTCCTTTCCTTTTTCCTTTCCTTTTTCCTTTCCTTTTTCCTTTCCTTTCCTTTCCTTTTCGGAGGAGGGGTATGAGGTGCCATAGCCCTGGTCCTGTAGATCAGGCTACTATGGAATTTGAAGCTATCTTCCTACCTGCCTCTGCCTCTGCCCCTTGACTGCTGGGTTTACAGGAGTTTGCTTTCTGAGCTTGCTTCTCTTTTACCTTCCGATGTGACTGCAGGGAATTTTCACACGATTTATGTGACTCGTACTGTAATCCTCTCTGGCAGTACTAATTTAAAAACGTCGTCAGTCCTTTCTTTTTCCCTTTATGATCACGCCATATTCAAGGGCCACAGCTATTTCCCCCTGAGCCTCTGGAAGTATTAAGGGAACTGGGTTTTTCTCCCTCTGTCTAGATTGTATTACGGAGCCATATTGTGTTGTGAGCTCTCCTAGGCTATTTCACTCTTGGTCCTGAATTCTCTAGAAGCAGTGTGTTTCTTTGTCCTCACAGCACAGCCCTTCCTATGAGTCTTTGAGAGCAATTCTGCAAGCTTGTGGTGTAGATACACATCATTTCTGGCAAGTGTTCCAAATCACTTTCTGATACCCCTTGTTCCTTTAGCACTTAAGCATGTGATAGCTAATTAATTAAGATGATTAACTTTTCAGTTAGAAATAGTCCACAGTTTTGGGAAAAGTGGCGTTTTGCACTTCAGTTTTCCCAGCGACTGCGTTGTGTTTTGTATAATGTGATGATGTCAATCACTTCTTTGAAGGAGCTTATGAGAAGTCCTTTTGGAAATAAGGAGTCATTTTAAAAATACGGTGATAATTTTGTTTGGAATAAGAACATCTTTATACAATTGTTTCTTTCTTTTGGTTTTTCGAGACAGGGTTTGTCTGTCTAATAGCCTTGACTGTCTCGGATATATAATCATTTTCTAAAGTCAGTGCATATCTGCATCCAGTGTCGACTTAGCTACAGGACACAACAGAACCATGTTCTGTATGTGTTTCCACCCATTATTAGTGTTTCTCTTAGAGACTTTCCTTTACGTATTGCGTCATCTTACATTATGAAAACTGAGAAACAGCTATTAGGTAATATACACATTGTTTGAATTATCTTCTAAGCACCGAGGAATTAGATATTTGCAATTCCAGAGAAATCAGAGGAAATTGGATGTGTGTGTGTTACATATAAGTCAATAACTTTTTAATTTTATTGATTATGGTTGATATAGAGCACATAACTTGAATTAAAAGAAAAGCATTTTTATGACAGTCTTACTATTTTGCTACCAACTGTCCTGAATGCTTTATCCTTCTGTTTTGGCCTCCTGGGGGCTGGGATTGCAGCATGTGCCAGTCTAGACCTATTTTAATTTCATTACTTCTCTGCCTTCTTAGCTTGTTTGTCCCAAATGTTGCTATACATTTTCAAAGATAACTGTGAAAATAGCAAATTTGTCTAAATTGACTATAACCTCTTTTATAAAATTTGTAAGAAAAAAATGCAATGCAATTAGTAATTTTAATAAATCTAATTTAGGAATTAAGTGTTTATTTTACTCTCTTTGAGAGTGTGACTGTACATGCCGAGCCTTTTATAATGTTTATATGTTATATGCTGATGTTGGTTTTTTTAATTAACTATGAATATCCTGACATTTGTATTTCAGATTTTTCCGTGACATCTTAAGCATGAGCCCCACACGGTGGGACTTCCCTGTGGAATTATGTTGTCGGCCTATGGCTTTTGTTACACTTACTGGCCTTGATGTAGTTTATAATGCTGTGCATCGAGCAGTCTGGGATGCTTTCTGTGCCAATCGGAGAGCTGATCGGGTACCAATTTCTTTCAAGGTGCTCCCAGGTGACCATGAATATCCAAAATGTAGATCTAAGGTAATGGCATTAGAATTGCTCATACTCATTCATAGTCCCTGTCCTTTTCCCACCCCACTCCCAACCTGTTCCGTGTGTGTGTGTGTGTGTGTGTGTGTCTGTCTGTCTGTCTGTCTGTGTGTGTTGGAAACTTGGGAACCCCCTGAGTGTATTAGGGCAAAGGTTACTGTTGTGCCTAAAAAAAAAGTGTTTTTATGTACTATGGGATATATGCATATGTTTAATAACACTTATTTTTAACCTCAAGAGGATTGACTAATTACAGTACTTCTACACTGTGAACCTACATTTTTCTTTAAAAATTTTTTATTTGTGTATTGTGTGTGTGTGTAGGTTCACTGACAGCTCCTAGTATCAGTCTCTTCTTCCAGCGTGTGGGTCCTGAGGACTGGACTCAGGTGGTCCTAGGCTTTGCAGAAGGTGCCCTTTCCATCCACCCCCATCCCTTTTCTTTTCATAAAACAACCCCCACACCTCCACAATCTTAACAACGCCTCCTTTAAAGCAGTATCTCACATTACCCATTCATTTCCAGTTTCATTATGGAATCCGTGACTTTTGCAGTTAGATTGAGTTTTCCCAGATTTTAAACCGTTTTGATTTCATCCACCGGTCAGGTTTCCACCATGGCCGTCTGTCTGTAAACAGATGAAGTGCAGTGGACTCCATTGTTGTAACATTTTACAGGAACAGAGGTGGGTGGGGAAGTAGAAGTAGACCTGGGAAAGACCGAGTCCCTCTTTACACATAGCTGGACCTTGGCGTTATTAGGCTCCTTGGTTTTGGCCGTTTTTCCTCCCATGGAGGAGTAGCGTTTGTGTGGTTGAGAGTCTATTCTGGCACCTAGACACTCACAGCTGTTATTAATTTCTGATGGACGTACCGTCCTCATCTTAGACAGGGCGGTGTGCATAGTGAACACAGCAGATGTGTATAAAGTGCCTGGCACTCCGGAGGCGGTTCCTGCTGCTCCTCTTGTCACCTAACTCAGTTTTGTCACCGTCGGCAGAGAACGTCATACGAGTGGTACATTCCCAAAGGGATCCTGAAGACCGGCTGGATGAACAAGCATCTGAACCTGGTGCCGGCTCTGGTGGTCGTGTTCTATGAACTGGACTGGGATGAGCCTCAGTGGAAAGAAAAGCAGTCTGAGTGCGCGACCAGGGTGGAAATCGTCAGGTACGACGTGGGTGGGCCTCTGTGGTACTCACAACTGTCTGTCGTTCACTGGTTTACTTGTTTGTGACATCAGGGATTGTGTCCGTGGCCTGTGTGTGCCAGGCAAGCAGTCAGCCCTGTTTGCAAACACTTGAAAGTAATTCAATACTGTTTAAACTGCAGTGGTTACCTTGGAGACTGTTAGCCTCATTCTGTTTCTAATAAGTATTAACTATATCGTACTAGGGATGTGAGGAAATTTAGAAGGCAAGTTGGCCTGGCCTTCCAATTTTTTGTCTATACTATGATCTCTTTGGGAGATAACAATTTACTACCAGACCCCAAAGATATATTTTATTATTTATTTATTCTGTGTGTGTGTGTGTCTGTGTGTCTGTCTGTCTATGCATGTGCATGCATGCTGGTGCTTGCAGAGACCAGAAGAAGGCATCACACCCCCTGGAGCTGGAGTTGCAGGCTGTTGTGAGCTGCCCCACAATGGCTGCTGGGAATTGAACTCTGGTCCTCTGGAAGAGCTTTAAGAGCTCCTAATTGCTGAAGCATCTCTCTTGGACTCGCATAAGCACTTGCCATCTCTCTAGCACTTACAAATTATTAATAATTTGTTATTGTGTGTGTGTACACGGTTTGTATTTTTGTTCGTGTGTGCCATGATGCATGTGGAGGTCAGAGGACAACCCTGGAGAGTTGGCTCCTTCCTTCAACTTTTACACATATATTTGGACTCTAACTCAGGTTGCCAGGCTTGAGTAGCTGACATAGATGCTCTGCCCGTCTCACTGGTCCCCATAATGCTTTGTCACCGTGTAGTTCTAAGACAATTATTCTGGATGACTGATATGTCACTACGAAGAAGTATATTAACTGTAATTTTTATATAGAAGTATATGTTAAAATCATCTTCACATTTATTTTGTTTGGGAGGCAAGTCATGTGTGGGTCAGAGGACAACCTGGGGGAGTTGGGTCTCTCCTTTCAAAAATTATGTGGAATCAGGGAATCAACTTAGGTCATCTTGCGGGCCCTTAAGTTTCACTTTTAGAGCAGATTTTAGTAAGATAGTAAGCTTGATGTACATTATACTCTGAAAATAGAAGTCATTATTTCCTTTGTAGGAAATACTCTGATCTTGATGTGTTTTAGTTGGAATTTGTCTTCAGTTGGATGGTGTGTTCTATGTGGAGCCTGACATAGATCTGCTAAAGCAAGCTAACTGCTTTAGTAACTATGTTGTTATTTTTCCATTGCAGGCAGAGTTTGCAAGGGAGAAACACAAAGGTCGCAGTTGTCCTGATTCAAAAGAAAGCGCCTCTGCCGCCAGGTATCGGAAGATCATCAATTGTTTTATGCCCCATTACTAATACCAGGAGGCAGATTTTTTTTATATTTAAATGTTTTGTTTGTTCATTTTGGGGGCTGATAGTATGCCAACTTCTAAAAGGCACTCATGAAAGGCCAGAAAGGTGGCTCAGCAAGAAAAGGCACTTGCTGACCGCCCGAGAACCCGCTTGGTGGAAGGGAAGAATCTGTTTTGAAAGTTGTCCTCTGACCACCACAGGTGTACTATGGCTCAGTGCAAACATGCATACATACATGTGCACATATATATGTATACACACACAAAGCAAATAAATAGTTAAAATGTCAGTAATATGCAAACTATGTTTTTTATAAATAATAAGAACAAATGAAGTTTTCAAATGCTCAGACTTGCTGTTTCATTTCTGCTTAACCCCTCACATATGCATGGATCAGTTGACAGTTAATTCAGTTGATAAAAATAGTGTTATTTACTTGTCTGATTCTATTTAAAATTTGCTTTTACATAAAGAAACATAGGGTTTGTAATATTGCCCAGAAAAATGCTTCATTTAAATGACTCTTCCTTTTACCTTCCCAGATTTTCCTCAGTTAGACTCATTTTTGTTGCCATGTTGGAGCTTGTAGCATTCTGAGGTTTTGGAAACTTCCTTCCTAAATAGTTGCCCCCATTTTTATTTGTCTTTTCAAGCAGCCATGTGATGTGGTTTGTCCTGTCTGCCCTGCTCAGGAGGAAATAGGAACGTAGTCACTTCTGGGAGCCCTAAGCCCTCGGGGAGAGCAGGAATCCTACTCACATGGTGACAGGGGCTTGCAACTCTATTCCTGATTACAGACTTGGGTAAATTTTGCTACAGAAGTCTAATGCCTTTGCTTCGTTCCTCTCTCTCTGGGGCTTGCTGACAGGAGAAGACGTGGTTGCCTCAGAGCGGGCTGCAGCTTTATGCAGTGTGTGTGAACTCTCAGGCAAGTCTCTGTTTGTGCTGCCCCACACCGACCACCTTGTGGGCTACATTATAAGGTAAATCAAAGTTTTCTTGTTCCTCAGGAATAAAAAGTTGGTGGCCTAGACCCTTTTATTTACAGACAACAACTAAATATTCATAATATAAACATCATGGACAGTGAAGTTCAGCTAGGCAGATCACTAACTGAAGAGTCACAGGAGCTAGCGGCCAGCCTGGCACAGTAGCAAGTTCCAGGCTATTGGGGGCTGTGTAGACAGGCCCTGACTCAAAAACAAGCAGTGAGGCTCGTATTACACTTCTCTAACTGTTTAACCTGGCTTCCTTAAACGCAGGGAAGGGCTAAATTCCATGTCTTTCTCTAGGTTTTTGTTTTAGAGTTACATTTATTTATGACCCACTCGGGAGAGGACCATGTCAATGCCGCAGAGGTCAGAGGACAACTTAGAGGAGTCAGTTCTGTCCTTCCACCATCCGGGTCCCTGGGATTGAACTCGGGTTCTTAGATGTGGCAGCAGGCACCTTTACCTGCTGAGCCCAAGTCTAAGCAGTTCAATTTGTTCTCAGGTCTTTTCTACTTGGTTGTCACATGTTCTGAGTACACAGCCTGTTTGGAAACTGAAGCAAGCTTACCTTTGATGTAGTCAGAGCTGATTTCTTAGAGAAGGGTTATCTTTTCATCTTTAGAGTAACCTATAAAAATATTTCTCACAATAGTTAGGTGTTTCACAATCAGTCCCTTATTGTTCTCTCTTGTAAAAATTTAAGGACAAGTTTATATTAATAACATTTGTTTCAAGATTAGAATCTAACTTTATTTTTATATTTTAACATTTTCTAAAACTATAGTTTTGAAAATAAAAGATTCTACCCTAGAAAATGCAATTTCCCAAGCATTCAGGAGGCAGGGTCAGGGAGGAAGGTTGCCAATTTGAGGCCATTCTGGGGTACACTAGTGAGTTTAGAGTTTTCCAAGGCTACATAGTAAGACTTTGTCTAGAAAGACGTGAATAAAATATTTGATTTCAAATTTTTGACTTATTTTCCTCAGATGTGGTAAAAATCTTTTGTTTTGTTTTTGATTTTTAGAGATAGGGCTAATTTGTGTATTCCTGGCTGTCCTGTAACTTGTTCTGTAGAGCAGGCTGTCTTTGAACCCACAGAGATTCACTTGTCTCTGCTTCCCGAGGGCTGAGATTAAAAGTATGTGCCGTCACAGTGGAAAAAATCTTTTGAATATAGGTTAAAGTTATGTTTTATTCTGAGTAGGAGAAGCTTGCAGTCACCTGTTATTGCCTATGAATTCCCTTTCCGTTGTGCCCTGCTCTTGGTCTCGCAGGCCCTTCCTTCCTCCAGAAGGGTGTGGAGTGCTTACTGGTCCCTGCAGCTCTCTTCTGTGGTGTTCATATAACCTCAGAGTTGTTCAGGGAAGCAGGACCTTAGTAACACCAATGTTCTTTCTATCTCGTAGACCAGTTGTTTCTAATCTCCCATAAGTTTTCTTATTTATTCTTTTAAACTCACAATATTAGAAGATTGAAAAATAGTGAAATACAATTTAATTTGAAATCTTTTCAGATGTTTTATAAAATTATAGTAGGGATGAAAGTATTCTTAAAGATCACCTGATATTTATGAAGTCCAAGTGTTTCATCTGTTGTATTCCATGCTGTAAATGATTTTCAGAGGCCTTAGGGCGGGTCTTGATTTTAGACTTTTTTCTTAGAAATACACCGCTTCATTTTTCACCTTAATTATCAGTAAAGCCGAGTGTTGATGACAAATTTCAGTTCTCAACAATGCCATTCTTAAAAAGAGTTTGGCTTTGAATAACTGTGTGTGCGCGCGCGTGTTATATATGTATATACATATTTGTGTGTATGTTTGCTGTTTGTTAACAGGTTAGAAAACGCGTTTTATGAACATGCCCAGACCTATTACTACACCGAGATCAGAAGAGTGAAATCTCATAAAGAATTTTTGAATAAAACAACACACCAGGTACTTTGAAAAATGAATGAGAAACAGATTATTTGTTTCTTGTTGCTTTGTGGATGGTTCTTATTTCTGCAGTACTGATATTTTAAGTTGTTTTAGTACTTGAAAAGTTTTTTTTAAGCTCTTAAAAATGAGTTGGTTTTCAAATTGGAATCTTTCCCCCTTAAAGTTAGTTTCAAACTCCTTTACCTGTGAGAAGAGCTCTCGGGAGCCTTTTCAGCTGTGTCCTTGTTGGAATCACTGTGAATTTAATTTTGAATAATTCCCTTTGTACCTTAATGCATCATAAAAATAGCATTTTTGCATTAACAGTTTCTATATAATCATTCTTTAATCTCTTTCAGCTCTTGTTTGTTAGGCATCAGTTCAAAATTGCCTTCTTCAGTGAGCTGAAGCAGGACACACAGAACGCTCTGAAGTAAGTTTCTGTTTCAGACTAAATCCTCATTACCTCAATGCTAATAACCAGCTGTGAGTCTCGGTCACCTTGATTTTAAGGTATTCATGTTATATTCAAATATTTAATAAGTAGTTTTTTCCCATCTTAATGCTGGAAATAAATTGTCATAAACTTCCTGGTCTAATTTAACTACATTTCATGATCTAAAGAAAAGAGTGTCACAATTCTCTCAATTTTTCTGTTTTTATTTTTCTATTTGTATATTCAGTAAAATTCTTGAAACTAATTTTCAAAGTATAATAAACATGAAATATTTATTTATTCAACTCAAATAGGCTTTATCATTAATTGTCTAGTTTATTGCATCATTTTTCATTTAAAGACCCTGCTGGAGCCTTGAAGGTTAGTTGCAGGTGTGTTGACATGCTCAAACGTTTTATTCCTTTGTTTTTACCAACTGCAGTTTAATAAAACATCATCTCTTTGTGCAGTAGCTCAGAGTTTTGGATATACATTGGCAGTGTGGAAAGGGATTTAAAAGGAATCAGTTATTTATCTTATAATTGGGGAGAGAATAGCAGTAGATCAAAATAATAGCTGGATTTAATGTAGTTTATTTTTATTGGTGGATGGGTGGTGTCAGTTGAGACCTTCGGCTTTAGGTTCTCTATAAAAACTAATGCTGGAGAGGAAAAGACCAACCCGGGCTGAATAACGAATCCCAGGCCAGCCTGGGCTATCTAGTGAGACTGTCTCAGAAGTACACACACACACACATGTGTGTATTTATTAAGAGAGCTTTTTTTGAGACAATCTCTGTAGCCCTGGCTGTTTTGAAACCCACTACGTTGGCCTTGAACTCACAGAGATTCTCCTGCCTCTAGAGTGTGCTACCGTGCCCAGAAAACAGTGTTTGTTTTTTAGTGTGATTTTAGATAACCATCCAATATACCCTCAGTTTTCAACTTGTTTCTACTTGTTATTGACTGGCTAGTTAATTATAGAAAGAACAATGTACATGGGATGGGTCTTTCTGTTGTGAAGTCATTGATTAGTGATCAGTAGATACTTCCTTAGACTACTGGGGATATATATGGATATATATATATATAATATATATATTAACAATATTAATTGAGCTTCTGAGTGCTTAATATTGTTCTTTGGAATCTTAAACGTTAATTTATATCATAATTAACCACCTTCCTCATGTTTACTTAGGAATTATAGGACTGCCTATAACCTTGTACATGAATTGAGAGCCCATGAAACTAATATTCTGGAAATTAAGACGATGGCAGGATTTATAAACTACAAGGTATAGTTCTACTTTGAAATAAAGGAGATTTACCTTTCAATATTACCTTCTTTAAATGCAAAAATCAAAATCAGTTTCTTGATCCGAAAAGTTGGTATTTGATGAATTATGTTCCTTTTTTTTGATGTTCTTTACTCAAAAATGGCCTTGACTCTCAGCAGCCTCATAGTAATAGCTCTGTTTTGGGTTTTTAGGTACTAATTATTGAGAGTCTTTCAGTGTTTGTTTCTGAGTAAGAGAAACGAGTAGTCAGGTTAGAAAGCCGCCTGTTGTTGAATTTAAACGATGCAGCATTTTGGAATTATGTAAGCATTTCCTGGAGTAATGACTCAGCCATAGAATAGATACATCTATTTAGTATAGTGGGTTTATTTTTGTGTTTTGAGACTTGCTCTCACTCACTGTTGCCTAAGCTAGTCTTGAACTCTGGGGCTCAAGTGATCTTGCCTTAGCCTGTTGAGTAGCTGGGCCTGCAGCATACACTACCACCGTTGGCTCAGTTCACTTTAGTGAAACCATAGATATTGTTTAGCATTTTAAGATTGTATATTGTAAAAATAATCCTGTTTGTCTCATCCCTGTCCTCTCTCCCTTCCATCCTTGTGTCGTGACCTGTTCTTCCTCCCTGGCTTCCAGCAGACAAGCGAGGCTGTTATTGTTTTCCCTCTCATTTAACAATGCCTGACATTGGTGGGTGATGTGTGGCAGAGAACTTTTCTAGTGAACACAAATCTAAAAGTGAATATTTCCCGATCTGACAATCCCCCATTTTTTTTTGGAAATTTCTTTGCCAATTATGGGAGTATCTGTAACTCAGAATCTATGGATACTTAACTATATTTTCTAATAGAAAAATATTGGAAATAACCTTACAATGGGTGATTGTTTATATAAATTATCATGGGACATTAATAACTATAGATGAGGCAGCTTCATCAGTCAAGATGAAGTGGTAGCCACGGGTCTTAGTTTGGTTTCATAACTTCTTGGGAAGAAAGAGTTGATTTGACTTAAATGTCTCAGGTCACAATCCATTGAGGGAAGCCGAGGTAGGAACCTGGAGGCAGGAGCTGATGCAGAGGCCATGCAGGAGCTCTGCTTATTGGCTTCCCCTTCATGGCTTGCTCAGCAGCTTTCTTACAGCACCGAGGACCATCAGCCCAGGGGCGGCACCACCTACAGTGGGCTGGGTCCTTCCCGTATCAATCATTGCCTACTGGTGATCTGATGGAAGAATTTCCTCAGCTAAGAGCCCCTCTTCGCAGATATGCCTAAGTTTGTGTCACGCTGACCAAAACCAACTCTCATATTTAGGATTAGATAGATAATCCACACGGTTCCTAGTTTGTAAATGTGAATACTCAGACACTTGCCTGTCTGTAGATTGTACTGGCCATGTGATGAATGCTGAGTGCCTCTGAAAACAAAAATGATATGACTGAAGGACACAGATGGGTGAGCGCCTGCTGCACAATCATGAGGGCTTCAGTTTGGACCCCTAGAACCCACGTAATAGCTGGATGTGGGGACATATACCTATAACTCCAGCACTGACTGGGGTGGGGTGGGTGGGGCCCACAGGCAGATCCTGGAGCTCACTGGGTGCCTAGTGTGGCTGTAATTGTGAGCTTCAGGCTCAGTGAGAGACTGCTCTCCTAAGTAAAACAAACAGTAATAGAGCAAGATACTATGGAGTCTTCTAGCTTCCACATGTGCACACAGCTATACTTCATACCACACACATACACACGTGCACACAAAGATTTTTTATATATTTCTTTGTACCTAAACAATAAATTAAAAGTTGTTCTAAGCTTATGGAAGTAAATTTAGGCTTTATTTCTGTTGGATTTCTGTTTACCACCAGCTCATGTAGATTGTACCATTTGGGAACTATGTGTGTCTAGTGTTCCAGGGAAAAGACATTTTGAAATTTTCTGTATCCCTCGGTGATGTGTAGGCAACTAACCCTTGATTATGCAGGAGAAATGTTTAATTTCCTGACAATTCTAATGCTCAAAGTCAGTCTCTCCTTTATAAATTCCCATTGGAAATATTACAGCTCATGTTATGTTCTTCCTTGGTTATAATTTTTTAAAACTCCATATTTTGGAAAGCTTTGCTAAGGCATAGGACAGATTCAGTGTACTGAGTTATTTCTTCATTTCTCAAAGTGTTCTAATGAGAACCACGTTCCATAGGAGTAAAGGCTGAGATTGTGTGCTCTTTTAAAGTTAGTCCTAGTGTACGCATATTTTCAGTGTGTATGAATGTGTCTTTAGGCTTCTCCCTTATTTGGAGATTGACTTTTACATTTCCCCCCAGATTTGTAGGCTGTGTTTTCAGCACAACACCCCACTGGATGCAATTGCTCAGTTTCGGAAGCACATTGACTTGTGTAAGAAAAAGATTGGAAGCGCAGAGCTGGCGTTTGAGCATGCTGCGTGGATGTCTAAACAGTACGTTGAAGTTGCACTTTCTTAATAGTTTAAAAATAGAGTGTCGGATTTGAAGAGATGACGTTAGCAAAGGCTTTGGCTGTATACAAAATTTGGTGTTTTTTTTTCTTATTAAATAGGGTTTTAATAGAATGCCCCAGGTGTGTATCCAGGAATAGTATGTATTGATTGGTATGATTTCTTAATGGAAGTCAGATAGTTTATGATACCATTTTTGCATTCAGCATGTATTTATTGGGTTTCCACTTTGTGTTTGTATCCTGAAAATATAGGAAAGCACAAAACAAAATTCCTGCTTCATAGAGCTTACTGTCTGTCTTAGAGTTAAGGTTTCTGTTGCTGTGATAAAACACCATGACTAAAGACAGCTTGGGGAGGAGAGGCTTTATTTCATCTGACACTTCCAGGTCTCAGGAATCACTGAGGGAATGGGGGGGATGGAGGGAGGCTGAAACTCAAGGCAGGAACTGAAGCAGCGACCGGAGAGGAACTCGGCTTACTGGCTTGCTCCTCATGACTTGCTCAGCCCATTTATTACCCATCCAGGAGCACCTGCTCAGGAGTGGCTCTCCCGACAGGGATGGGGCCTCCCCCATTACTAATTACGGGAGTTACTAATCCAGACAGTGCCCACAGACTTCCCACAGGCCTCTAATAGAAGCGTTTTCTCACCTGAAGCTCCTCTCCCAGATAACTCTAGCGTGTGTCAGATTAACAACAAAAAGACCAACCGGGACTGTGTTTATTTAAAAATTACCTAAATAAAGTTGCTTCCAGAAAGTTGGGTTTAATTGAAGAGTGAAGCCGATGCTAAGGTCTGAAAGGTGTAGTCATGGGCTTGAGTTATCACAGATAACGTAAATAAAGAACTGTATTTGTAACTCATCACTACTGTACATTATTATTTACAAATAAATTATCTGTTATTCAGTAGTTTTATTTTAATAAACAGTGTGCTGAGCTTATGGTTTCCACAATGAATACTATTAGAAGTAAGCTGCTTTTCCTTCCCTTTACTATCCACTCTTTTCATTCCTTGGTTTGTTTTCTTTAAGATTTCAGGCCTTTGGAGATTTATTTGATGAAGCCATTAAGTTGGGGTTGACAGCTATTCAGACGCAGAACCCTGGTTTCTACTATCAGCAGGCAGCTTACTATGCGCAGGAGCGGAAACAGCACGCCAAAGCCCTCTGTAATCATGATGTAAGTCCTGGCGTGCAAGAAACAGCATGCCAAAGCCCTCTGTAATCATGATCTAAGTCCTGGCCTGCATCACCTCGCACTCAGGACACTGTAACCTTTCCTTCAGAGAAGCTAGGGCTCAGAGTATTGATTTTTTCCCCCTTTGTCTTTGAATATCTTTTAAATTATTTTGACTTTCAGTTTTAACCTAGGTATTCTACTTTTAAACTTGCTTTTGAGCAGGTTTTGCATGTATTAAATTTTGAAAATTTGTCTTATTGTGATTTAAATATAGTATTTTAATAGATGATTTAAACTTGGTTTTATAAAGAATATGTGGATTGGGGCATTAACAAGTTCGAGTCAATAGAATAGAAAGTAAATTGAGGATCTTTAAACCTAGGCATAATCTCTTGACACAGAATTTCCTTTTCAGAAGTAGGATGATGGATCTGAAGGGTCAGTACCACCCTTTAGTTATGAAGTTCTCATAGGCTTATTGGTTGCAATGTAAGATAGGAATTCTTTTTTAAAAAGATTTATTTACTTTTATGTGCATTGGTGTTTTGCCTTCATGTGTGTCTGTCTGAGGGTGCCAGATCCCCTGGAACTAGAGTTATAGACAGTTGTGAGCTGTGGTTGCTGGGATTTGAACCCTGGTTCTCTGAAAGAGCAGCCAGTGCTCTTAAACTGCTGAGCCAACTCTCCAGTCCTGTAAAATAGGAATATTATAAAGACTTTATTAATATATGTAACAGCAGGGAAGCACGAGAAGGCAAATGTTTAGAAAAATTTAGTGTTAAAGTGATATGGACAGAACATATTTAAATGGAAAAAGTAGCTTGACAAATGGTGCTGATTGGTTATAACTAAGGTTTTGTGCTGCAGTAGAGAATAACGTGTATCTTAACAAGTGACAGGAGATTAGTAATTTGGAATTTTATCTTTTTCCTTTGGGTGTTTTAGAATTTCTCAATAATGTAATTATATTACATTTGGTTTTAGATATACAAAAGAGAAAAGGAATTGTAAATATGTTCTTTTTAGTGCCAGAAAATACCCTTTCCACCAATACCAGAATTAATACAGAAGTTATAATGAGAAAAAATGGCTCTTTTTGTCAGGACTCCATATAATGTCGATGATTTGTGAGTGAAGTCAGCATCACAACCAATGATTTCAGTTTATAGGAATTTTCTCTCTTTTTTTTTTTTTTGTTTTTGTTTTTTGAGACAGGGTCTCTCTGTGTAGCCCTGACTGTCCTAGAACTAGCTCTATAGACCAGGCTGGGCTTGAACTCCCAGAGATCTGCCTGCTTCTGCCTGAGTGCTAGGATCAATGGCGCACACCACCACACTGACTTCAGGTTTATAGGATTTCCAAATGTTAGTAAACATGTTAAAATATTTATAATGGTGCTTTTAGACAGGTTTTTGATGCTTATATTTATGGATATTTCTTTATTTGGTCAAAGACTGGCTGAGCGTTAATTTGGGATGAATTCCATAAGCTTTTCCTTAGCTCTGTTTTTTGGATTGCAGGCCTCTGTGATGTACCCCAGTCCTGATCCCTTAGAAACACAAACAGGTGTTCTTGACTTCTATGGACAGAGACCCTGGAGGCAAGGAATCCTAAGTAAGTAATTTTTCTTCTTTTCCTCTCATCCTCAGACAGACAGATGGCTCTCCTACTGTGTAATGGCAATGGAGCCAGGGAAAACTATATTGAAATTCATAGATATGCTTTTCAAACTTCTTTAAAATGTGCTTTCCTAGTCTGGTTTTTGTTTGCTTGTTGGTTCATTTTAAGATTTGTGCTCTTAGTTTTTAGAATGGTTTCTTTCATCATATATTAGAGTAACTTAGAGTTAAAGGCATTGGTGTTACTAAAACATTTGAGTATTTAAGCATTTTAACTTTGGTGATTTTATTTAACATTTTAAAATGGCATTACCATGTATTGCCTTAAAAAGAGTTTGTGTTCATCTTTTTGCATTCAGCGCACATTTGACTGGGCAGCATCTGTGGCAGTGGCACCTTAGGTGCTATGAGTCACACACTTCAGTTGTCCATAGAACATGACGGTGTGACGGGAGAACGCTCGGCAGCTGGGAAGAGAACACCGGGGTTAGGAACGTTCTCTCAGAACAGAGACTCCGAGAACTCTCCATGATAATAAAGCTGTCTCTGAGAATCTTTAAGATTCCAGAATGTTTGCAGTCTTAAATGCGCTCTGTTCTGGTGAAGGCTCCAGGAGTTGGTGTGAAGAGTTCTGTTCAGTGAGCTAAGATGGGTTGCTTCTTGTCGTACATAGGCTTTGATCTTTCTGACCCCGACAAAGAGAAAGCAGGCATTCTCGCCATTCAGCTGAAGGAAAGAAGTGTTGTCCACTCTGTGAGTTGCTCCCCGGCCCCAGTATAAACCACGTGGGCACTATTCTAATAAAACAGGAGACAGTTTTGACTCCAACGCCCCACGCCTTTTCTGTCCCAACAGGAAATAGTAATCACTCTTCTGAGCAATGCTGTCGCACAGTTCAAGAAGTACAAGTGTCCCCGGATGAAAAGCCATCTCAGTATGTACCCAGCACACCCCGCCCTGTGCTGCTTGGAGGAGTGCTCAGTTTCTTAAGCCTTCTTTTCCTTTGCAGTGGTTCAGATGGGAGAGGAGTATTACTATGCCAAGGACTATACCAAAGCTCTGAAGTGAGTCAGATTTGCTGTTTATTTTCCCAAGTACTGATCGTCTTACAATGTAATTGGAATAGACGCTTACATTGCAGGATCTGTCATTGCTGTGCCTATTTTTATTTAATTCCAGTTATGAGATATCTTCTCAAGTGTCCTCTGCTACATAATTGGTTAAGTTTTTAGGTAACCTCAGCTGTAGCCAGATGTGAACAGTAGCTGCTGAGGCGTCCCAGTAGGACTTGTGTGTTTATGTCGTGAGAAAAGCACATGGAGTTCTCGGAGGCCTTTCCAGCCTCTGGAGAGCCCGTCTTCCCTCCCTCTCTTAGGCTGCTGGATTACGTCTTGTGTGACTACCGGAGCGAAGGGTGGTGGACTCTGCTCACCTCCATACTGACAACAGCTCTCAAGTGTTCCTACCTCATGGCCCAGTTAAAGGATTACATTACTTATTCTCTAGAACTCCTTGGAAGAGGTAACGATGCAATTGCTTGCATCATTAATATTTTTTAAATTGGAATGATGGTTTATTGTTAGGTATTTGGAAGTACTTTTATGCTGGACGTGGTGGTGCACACCTTTATTCACAGGGGGCAGAGACGCGTGGATCTCCTGAGTTCAAGGCCAGTCTGGTCTACAGAGTGAGTCTGAGGACAGCCAGGCTCACATAAAGACTCTGTCTCAAAACAAACAAGCAAAAAAAGTACTTTTATTATATGAAATTCACTGAGCTTAGTCATCTTAGAAGTATTGACTCAAAAATATCTTAAGTTGGTAAAGTGCTTGCCCAGTTTCAACTGCCAGCACCCATGTGTATGCCAGGCATGGTGGCCCGTGTGTCTAAGCCCACTGCTGGGGCTTGCTGACTAATCGGTCATAGTTGGTGGCCTCCAGGCCAATGAGCAGCCTTGTCTCAAAGGAGGTCCACACGTCAACAACATTTTAGCAGGACTGAAGAGGTGACCCAGTTCTTGGCACCCTTGGGCAGTTCGTAGTGGCCTGAACCCCACAAGTAGGGGGACGGACTGAGCTGCCTGCCTTACCGTTCTACTTTGTTTTCCTGTCTCAGCTTCAGCTCTGAAAGATGACCAGAAGTCTCGGATAGAAAAGAACCTCATGAGCGTTTTAATGGTGGGTTGATAATTCTTTGACGGAGGTGTACGGCATGTACGCTTTGTAAAAGTGTACACAGACCTGCATCTGTATGTACTTTTCCTCAGCTAATCGTGCAGATTTGGAACTCTCATTGCAGAATGAAAGCCCTGACCCTGAACCTGACTGTGATGACTTAGCTGTGAAGACTGCTCAGAAGCTGTGGGCTGACCGGGTCTCCCTGGCTGGAAGCAATGTTTTCACAATAGGCGTACAGGATTTCGTGCCATTTGGTGTGTAAGCAACACCCACAGTGTCCAGAGAACCCTTTGTCTGCAGTGGATAGAGGCAGAACGGTCAATATGACAGGTGGTCAGAGGACAGCCATTTAGTGGATAATAATGAATTATTCTTCTCCTCAGTGTCATAGCAATAAGCTAGCAAATACTTTAAGTTAGACAAGTATTTATTGAATAAATACGTGAATGATGAAGGCCTTTGTCTAATTCATTATTACTTTAAAGCACCACGAGGAAGAGCATTTTCCAGTTTTGTCTTTTTTCTTTTTAAAAAACTATGCTATATGTGTAACAACATAGTTGACATCAGGGTTCTCACCCTTCCGGATGGTGCAGCCCTTTAATACAACTGCTCAGGTTGAAGTGACCCCAGCCATAAAATTATTGCTGTTGCTACTTCATAATTGTAATTTTGCTGCTGCTGTGAATCATAATGTGGATATTTAATATGTGAACCCAAAGTGGTTGCAACCATAGGCTTACATATTAAATAACACTATAATAGAATGATTTGATGTATGCGTTTGTTAGGGTGACCCACTTAGAAAAAGTGAATTCAAATTTATTATTCTGGGAAGAGTGGTTTTACAGTTGAAATTTTCCCCTGCTCAAATTATTTATTCATTTAAATATACTTTGCTTATTTGTAGTTCAAGTCTTATATAAAGTATTCTCGAATAGATACCTATTTTAAATAAAGTTTTATGCTTTTTTGGGCTGGAGAGATGGCTCAGCCATTAAAGGCTAGGTTCATAGCCAAAAGTATACTTTATTGTCTAGGCAGGAGTTTTGAAATAAGCTAATTCAAAACGACTCCTTTTCCTTTTAAGTTTTGGTACCAACATTTTATCAACAAGTGTGTTTTTAAAATTAAAAGTGTTTATGGAGCTGGGCAGTGGTGGTGCACACTTTTAATCCTAGCATTCGGGAAGCAGGGGCAGGTGGATCTCTGAGTTTGAGGCCTGATATACAGAGTGAGTGAGTTCCAGGACAGCCAGGCCTACACAGAGAAAGCCTGTCTCAAAACAAACACACAAAAAACAGCAAAAGTTTTTTTTACATTTTTATTTACCCTTGGTTTCTTAATCAGAGAGAGTTGTGTCTGTGTTTGCTGAACAGGTGCCCCCTGTAGAACACTGTAAGCAAGACGGCAGTAAGACTGCAGATGAGCCGTTTCTGTAGGGAACTCCCAGGGCAGTGCATGCTGGGTTCCTGGCCCTGCCTGACTCTGCTCTTCTTGTTTGATTTCTAGTACAATGCAAAGCCAAGTTTCACACTCCGAGTTTTCACGTGGATGTTCCTGTTCAGTTTGATGTTTATCTGAAGGCTGACTGTCCACACCCCATTAGGTTTTCCAAGCTCTGTGTCAGCTTCAATAATCAGGTAGTGTATCACTTGATGTGTTTCCACCGTGTGCGTGTATGTATGGACATGTCAGTGTAGCTCTCAGTAAGCTGTGTAACATGAGTTTAGTAAATTTTAGATCTTACCGATTTTATAGTTATCAAGTGACTTTTGGCAAGGCTTATTTAAAAATAAATGTACTTGTATTTCCAAATGCCTTGCAATTCCAAAATGTTTTTCCTGCTCTTAATTTTTATTTTCTTTTCAGGTTTAAGAAAGACAAGAATACTATTCTTAACTTTTATAATGTGTAACCTTAATTTCAAATAAGATATATTCAGTGTGAAGATAGTCTAACTTTTAGAATTATTTGCTGTTTTAAGAGGCCACTTGTTTGTTCCTGTCTGCTCAGCCCCAAAATAATCACACAGAAACCATAATATTTGCAATACTGTTTGGCCAAAAGCTTAAGCTAGTATTTCTGGATAACTCATCTTAAATTAATCCATATCCATTAATCTGTGTATCGCCACAAGGCTGTGGCTTACCAGGTAAAGTTCTGGCAACTGTCTCTGGTGGGGCTACATGGCTTCTTCTGACTTCGTCTTCTTTTTCCCAGCATTCAATTTAGTTTTCCCCACCTACCTCTAGTCTGCCCTGCACAGGCCTAAGACAGTTTATTAACCAATGATATTCGCAGCTCTGTATGCTGCGAATACCATTGGTTAATAAATCAACTTGCTTCATTTGTTGTATCATTATCAGTTTTTGGTTTTGTGTTTATTTATTGTTTGATGCAGGATCTCATACTCAAGCTGGCTTCAAACTTACTATATAGCTTGAAATGGCCTCCAACCAAATTCTTTTGTTGTTTTTTTGAGACAGAGTCTTTCTACATAGCTCTGGCCTGTCCTGGAACTCACCATGTAGACCAGGCTGGCCTAGAACTCACAGAGCTCTGCCTGCCTCTGTCTCCCTAATTCTGGGATTAAAGGCGTGCACCATCATGACTAACTTAGATTTTGTTTTTGCTGTAATCAGGTGGAGTAGGTGGACATGGTGCACAGTGAACATGTGCTCCTGCAGTCCTGCCCTGCCATGGGTCCTCTCTGCTAGCTTCTGAAACAGTCTAGTGTTTTCTGTGCACACATAAGCAACGCTTTTATGCTGTGTGCATATGAACATTTTAAAGTGTAATATAATAAAGTCATGTGCTGGAGTCTATTCTCGTTCATTTTTATGCTTACTTAATAGATAGTCATCTCCTGGTCACCTAGAAAGTATATTAAGCCTTTAACCAGCACATTTATTGGGAGTTATAATATTCTTCTCATTGTGACCCTAAGGAGATACTGTGTATCAGTCCCATTAAATGTAAGAATTTTAGGGACAGAGGCCATCACTGAATGAATGGCAGATTGTTTAATGTTGTCTGAGCATGACCGCAGGTTCCTGCAACCCAGTGTTGGCAGACAGAAAAGTGGGCCCTGGAAGCCTGGAGGATATCCTGAGTCAGTGAGAGACCCCGACTAAAGGAGCTAGGGGCAAGTGCTCGAGGGAGAGCCCAGAGTCATGTGTGCAGCACACAGTAGGCTAGGGTTGGTGAGAGAGTGGGAGAAGGGATGGCGTAGGCTGGATGAGGGGCAGGAGCTCTGTGTATGCTGCTGCTTTGGTCTGACTCTGTTTGCCTTCTTTGACTAGCTGAAACCTCCCCTGACTGCAGTGTCTCCCGTAGCCCTCACTGTCTTCCGCAGCTAAGACTCTTAGGTTCCGGGACAGATTGTAGCTGTTGTTTCCTTTCTCCTTCATTGTGAAATCCTCAGCGTGACATTAGAGGGTCAGTCCAGGGACCATTACATTACTTTTCCTTGAATTGCCTCCAACTCCATTTCTCTTCTAAATATGAGGCATGAGTTTCTTCCATAGTTAAAAACTACTAAGAATGCCATTGTAGAATAAAATATCAACTTTGAATTCTTCTTGTATGCTGATTGTATCTTATTTGAAATTCAAGCTGCAGACCACAAAGAAATAAGGAAAATGGGTGTTTGATAATCGTCAGCCAGAAATGAGAATTAGAGTAGATAAAGATTTCCTGTGACAGTGATTAGTCCACTGTGAGAGGAGGCGGCTCTTAGAGTAGATAAGGATTTCCTGTGACCGTGATTTGTCCACTGTGAGAGGAGGCGGCTCTTAGGAGCTCCTAGGCTTATTAGCAGATGGGAATGGTGACTCTGTTACACACACACACACACACAGAGGCTCACATAAATAGTAATGGAAAGTAAGGAGGTTTTTTGTTTTTAAGGAAAGAGTGATAGATGGTGATCCCTGGTGTAACAAGGAATGTACCTTTTGTTTTTCCGTGAGAATCAGTGCTTCCAGAAGTCGAGTCGTGTGTACTAAATGATTTTTTTCTTGGTGTGAGCACTGAGTAGGTAAACTCCTGAGTCCAGGATCATTTGGGCTGGAACTAATGTGCTTCGAATCACTCAGGTGTTTGATGCCTGCACATGACTCTGCTCACCTCTCTCCAAGGGCTACAACCAGTTCTGTGTACTAGAAGAAGCGTCCAAAGCAAGCGAAGTCTTGGAGAATCTGACTCAAGGAAAGATGTGCTTAGTTCCTGGCAAAACGAGAAAATTGTCATTCAAATTTGTTGCAAAAACTGAAGATGTGGGAAAGAAAATTGAGGTTAGTTATAAATTTGCTCAAATACAATTTCACTGACAAAAGCAGTATGTATATGTTAAAAATTTAAATAATATGGTAGTTTAGTAGCTTTCCTTCCATATGCTTTATCAACATATTTGTGCTTTAAAATTATTCAATTAAACAATTGGGCCCCATGGATGTAGAATGAATCCTTCCTAGCACGCACAAGGTCCTGGATTCAATCCCCAGCCTGATGGACAATAGGATATACTCTACATATTCCTATATATTGTATACACAATACTCTAGTCCTAGCTTTTTTTCACTCAGTAGTGTAATTAGACATTGTTTGCTCTTACTACATAAGACCAATCTCATTTTTTAATGAGTAAAATATCAGTTAAAGAGTTTTCAACAATTTGTATTATATAATACAACAAATTTATATAATAGGACCTAATTTAGAATTTATCTTTGTTTGTTTTTGAGACAGTGTTTCTCTGTATAGTTTATCCTTTTAATGTTCAAACATTGCTGCTTGCATCTATTTAGAGACAATGAAGATAACTATTTTAGCAAGTTGACATAGTATCGGCAGCTGTGTGATGAAAATGATACCTTGTGTTGTATATCCTCTGGAGCCAGCTGCATCTGCTCCAGTTAGGAGACTCATTCCTATCCACTATACCCGGGAGGGGCACAAAAGCATAGTCCAAGAATAATACTGTGGTTTTGAAGAAACTGAGGTCACAAGACTCTTGTCTAGTTTTCCCACAAACACTAAGAATTCCCCTATCACAACTCCATTCTTGGACTATGTTCTGACACTTATAACTGTATTTTATTTTTTACTTGGTATCTGAGGAAACCTATCATTATAATTAATAATCTTATGTTGAGTCCTTTTGGTAATGCATTTATTTGAAAATGATATTCAGCTAATAAAACATTTCATTACTAATGCTATAAGTACTTTCAGCAGAAATGCTTGTGGGATTAGACACTAGGTCGTGAATGTGTCAGAAGTACTTCCTTATTTCCGTCCGTGTCCACCAACGATCATCTGTCTGTCAAGTGCTGGCAGCATGTCTATACATCCACACATCACATCTGTCCATTTAAGCATCATAGCTATAATAACACCTATATATCACATCTATACATACCTTTACATTACTTGGATGTCCCAGGTATAATGAGCACCTGCCCAGAGTGAGAGGGTTCTGTTCTTTCCCATCCTGCACGTGGCGAGGTGAACTTAGGTGTGATGGTCCTCACTGTGATGTCGTTGACAGGGGACAATGATCAGCAGGCATGTGATTGGATTTCTGGTTCACCTTCCTTGTACAGATTACCTCTGTGGATCTGGTTCTGGGCAGTGAGTCAGGCCGGTGTGTGGTTTTGAGCTGGCAGGGAGGAGGAGGAGATGCTGCGTCCGCCCAGGAAGCCCTGCAGGCTGCAAGGTCTTTCAAAAGACGACCAAAACTTCCTGACAGTGAGGTTCACTGGGACAGCATCATAATCCAGGCAAGCACAATGTAAGTGTGCTTTGAAAACTCATTGGAGATCGTCTTATTTCCTTTAAATGCTGCCCTGAATTACTTCACTTCTTTAAGTTGATTACTGAGTTGTTTCTTTTCAAAGGATCATTTCGAGAGTCCCAAACATTTCTGTACACCTGCGACATGAGCCTCCTGCCCTAATGAATGAGATGTATTGTTTGGTTGTAACTGTTCAATCCCATGAAAAGTCCCAGATCAGGGATGTGAAGCTCACTGCTGGCTTAAAGCCAGGTAAGCATTCATTTTTTAATTTGGTCAGTGTTAGTATATTATGTTGGTGCAAAAGTCACTGGGTTTTTTTTTTTTGTATTGTTGAAATTTGCCATTTGATATTTGAATTATTGATTATTAATAATGTGGTTATATTATACATGGTTTTAATATGGATTTCTCCCTTTATGTCTTTTTGATAATTACTTATTACTTGCTATTTATTTTATATTTCTGTTATACTATGGAAATTGTGTTGCACAAAGAGCAAATCTGAATAATTTTCTTTGAAAGAAATTTTGGGTTGCATAAAGTTTTACTTATTGGGGGTAGGCTATATGCACCATGGCACACATGTGGAGGTCAAAGGACAGCTTGTGGGCACTGATTCTCTCCTTCAGTCATGTGTGTTTGGGGGATCAAGCTCAGGTTATCGGGACTGGCGACATGTGCTTTACTTGCTGACCCATTGAGCAGTTTTCTTACACAAGTTAAAAATGGATCATAAAGCATTGGCAACAGCTTGCAACATCAGCAAGGCATTTGACTGTAAATGGAGACTGCCCTATCGTTTCCTAGCCACCCAGACCCGAATAATCCCACAGAAACTATATTAATTACAACACTGGCCAATGGCTCAGGTGTATTTCTACCTAGCTCTTACACTTTAACCCATTTCCATTAGTCTGTGTATTGCCACGTGGCCACAGCATTACCTCATTTTCTACATGTCTTATTTCCTTGGCGGCTGACTGGCGTCTCTCTTGACTCTGCCTTCTTTTTCTCTATCTGTGCTCGGATTTCCTGCCTGACTTTACTCTGCTAAGCTATTGGCCGAAATAACTTTGTTCATTAACCAATAAAAGCAACACATATACAGAAGGACCTCCCACATCATTTGACCTTTGAACAAACACAACGTGGTGGTTGTTCAAGGTGTTTTGGAAAGTCTTGAAGATGCGGAGCTCAGTGACTATTTGAGGGCAATCATCAGAGCCGATCTTTCAGATCTATATAAGAAGTTGCCAAGGAACTCACCCTGGTCTGCTCTGTGGTGGTCAGCATCTGAGGCAAGAGGAAGAGGTGGGAAGTGCCATAAGTAGATACCTCCATGAGCTGACTGAAAAGGAAGAAGGGATCATTTCAACTGTTGCTCTCTTATTTTGTACAATAGCAAACTGTTTTTCTGACTCGATGGTGAGGTGAGAGCTGGCAATGACCAGCTCAGAGACGGGTTAAGAGGCAGCTCTAAAGCATTTTGCAAAGACAGACTTGCACCAAAAAGCTCACCAAACAGCACCAATAAGGTCGCTGTCTGCTGTTCTGCTGCTAGTTTGACTCATGGCGGCTTTCTGTGCCCTGGTGAGGCTGTCAATAGGAGAAGCATGCGCAGCAGATCAGTGAGGTGCGCTGAGAAGCACGACGCCTGTAGCCGGCACTGCACACCGGAAAGCTCCCCGTTCCCTGCAACACCGACCGCATTGTACAGCTGGTGCTTCTGACACGGAATGAACTGGACTGTGAAATGCTGCCCCATCCACCATGTCTACCTGGCCTCTTGGCAACTGACTACCCTTCTTTAAGTATCGCTACAATTTTTTGCCAGGAAAACACTTCCGCAGCCAGCAGGGTGCAAATGATTGCCAGGATTTTCTTCAATCCCAAAGCACAAATTTTTTTACACTATAAGAATAAAACTTCTTTCTCATTGGCAAAAATACATTGATTGTAATAGTTCCAACTTTGATTCATAAAGATGAAGTACAGTGAGCTAAAATGCAGTCTGAGACCATAGTTCCCTTCGCACCAGCATAGTAACAAGGTAAACACCATCGCGGCAATGGCAGGATATTTGTTTAAAAGATGGTACAATATAGTGCACTTCGTATAGTAGTCATTGTTACAATAATGTCCTAAAACACCACTGTATCAACTGTCATAGGGCAGGATGCCAACCTAACTCAGAAAACTCATGTGACTCTTCATGGAGCAGAGCTTTGTGATGAGTCCTACCCCGCCTTACTCACGGACATTCCTGTGGGAGACTTACATCCTGGGGAGCAGGTGAGCATGCTCAGCAGGGCCTGGTGGGTCTGTAGTTC
>JABTXL010006712.1:22830241-22846868 GCA_025134845.1 Neodon shergylaensis | reverse complement strand
GATGGATGGTGGATGGATGGGTGGATGGATGGATGGATGGTGGATGGATGGATGGATGGGTGGATGAATGGATGGGTGTGTGGATGGATGGGTGGATGGGTGGGTGGATGGATGGGTGGATGGGTGGGGGGATGGGTGGGTGGATGATGGATGATGGGTGGATGGATGGATGGGTGGATGGGTGGGTGGATGGGTGAGTGGATTGATGGGTGGATGGGTAGATAGGTGGATGGATGGATGGATGGATGGATGGATGGATGGGTGAGTGGATTGATGGGTGGATGGATGGGTGGATGGGTAGATAGGTGGATGGATGGATGGTGGGTGGATGGATGGATGGATAGATGGTAGGTAGGTAGATAATAGATAGATAGATGGTAGGTATGTAGACAGGTAGGTAGATGCATGTTTCTATGCATGCATACTTTGAAGTTCATGGAAGTCACATTTTTTTCTCAACTAGGAGATTAGAAGATCTTGAATCCCCCAAAAGAGCTTTCTGTAAGTTCAGATCTTGAGTCATAGGAGGGCCTGAGCCTGCATGGTGGGAGGGCATGGTAAGTAGCTCCCGTTTTACAGGCAGCTGTGAGGATCTGTGGGTGCGAGAGCACAGGGTTAGGAGAGACAGACTGACAGGAGCGGACCTGCAGGGGGAAGCACATGGCAGCTGGCGTTGAGCTTTGTAAGACTTAGAGAAATCTCAAGATGCTTTCGGTAGTAGAACTCCTCTGTTAATATTTCATAATTCCATTTTGTTGTTCTGTTGTAAAGCCACAGGGGCGACTCCTGGATGACACCTCTATTGCTGCTGCTTGATGCCCAGGACCAGCCCTCGGCGTTCTGACAGAGGACTCAATGCCTGGGAGACCCATTGTGACTTGTAGCTTTGATCATGGTGGAAGTTAAGCTTGCCTATTTTTTAATGGATATAATACCAGCTATTCAGAGAAAGTCATGCTTAAGGTATTAAGAAAATCATCATCTCGTATAGTTTAACTAATAAAATTTGAAGTCTGTTAGTGTGATGTGAGAGGGCGTCAGGTCATTGCTACCTTTAGAAGTCATGTCATGGTTAGCACGATGTTTCCACGGGAGGTGACTTGGCTGTCCAGCATCAGTGGAAACAGATACCCAGCTGTGATTGGACAGAGGAGCTGCATCACACCTGGCTCTGCTGGAGACGACCCATCCCATAAATTCCCTGTGTGCTTAGCACAACCCCTCAGCGAGCATCGCAGGTCTGAGTGGTGTACAGACCTCCAGGGCTTTCAGTTGCTGTTTTGTTTTGCTCCAGACAGGGTTTCTCTATGTAGCCCTGGCTGTCCGGGAACTCGCTGGCTCTGTGGCTGTGGAATGGTGCCGGTTTTTTAGTTACCATCAGAAAGTTTCGAGCTATTCTCTCGTGTTCATCATTTATAAAACAGGTTTATATTCTTGAAAGGACCTGATTATAAACATCATTTCTAAACTAAGTTTTTGAGAATGACTCGAGGTCACACTAAGAGTTCTCAGTAACTTTACATAATTTCATAAGTGCTATTTAAAATATCTTTAAATTCATGTAAATGAAAAAATTATATGGTGAACATTTGCTTTGTAAAATATTTTAATTTAAAACTAATCTCTTGGAAAACTTTATTATGTAGACTGGGCATATTGTAAAAAGGAAATAGTGATGTAAATAAATACATTCTCTTTCACATCTGCTTGTAGATAGCATTGATTTCTTTTAGCTGGTTTGATTTCAGCTGTGGGAAAGAGCCTTTACCAAGAACGCGCCGTGAGGGCCCTGGGAAGCACGGTCAGGAGCCTTCTCTGTGCTCTAGGACTTGCTCTGCTAACCCTGCTCGGGCAGGGGAAGGCTGTATGGGAGACATGAGTTACTCATATCGCGGATTTTCAGATAGAGGCCATCGGTGTGGCTCTGGAGTGGACTCCAACCAGATCTCTCCTGTGTCACTTGCTGGTCAGGTGACTGTGTCTGTGTATCGAGTTTTCTGGAAGAGGGGCTGATGAGGCCTGTCCCACAGGCTTCCTGTGAGGATGTAGCTGGACGCTGCCAGAGCCAAGGTTCACGCTTAGCTGGCCTGACCCTCTCACTTCATGTCTGTGGACTTGTCCTGCATTGTACATAGTGCAATGTGTAAATGAGATACATGTATATACACACGCATACCTAATATAAACACGTTTGCTAAAGTACACCCTATCAGTCCCTGTCTTGTATCCTAGTGTTTTCTTTTGATTCGTCACTGTAACTTGCGAAGTTGATCCCATGACCTCTGGTGAGTTAAGCAGAAATTTCCAGACTTCGAGATGGAGGTGTTTAAGGTCCCCGTGGACTCTACAGTGCTTGAACGCAGTGCACAAACAATAAAGTCCCATCACGCACTGACACTGATGTTTTCAGGTGTAAGCTGCGTGCTTGTAAGACAAGTCACTCATGAGCTTAGCTTTGGCGCTAGCTAGTGTGAGTGACTTAATTGTGTTTGCTTTACTAAATAAACAAGTCTTATTCTTAAATTTTCAGTACAGCTGGTAATACAGAATTCTAGCCAAGAAATCTCCTATATCGTGAATTTAGTGTCTATATTCTATTGGCCTGTTTTGAAACTGATTTTTTGTTTTGTTTTGTTTTTCAAGACACGGTTTCTCTCTCTGTAGCCCTGGCTGTTGTGGTGCTCTGTAGCCCTTTGTTCCTCTGTAAGCCCAGGGTGGCCTTGAACTCAGATCCGCCTCCCTGGGATTAAAGTGCCTCTACTGCCCCTATTTTCAGCTTTTTTGTTTGTTTTGAAACTGAAATTTTTTATTGAAAATCATAAAATCGTGAGTATCTTGGGCTCAAAAATCAAACTGTCGTAATGGTGTGAGAGCTGTCGTTTCCTCCCTTTCTTCAGCGTTGGACACCTGCCCCTTGTGAGCATGTCTGCCTCCTGTCTCGTCCTGTGTTACTTTCACTTCCGGAACTGCTGTTTGCCCGCACACACCACCGTGATGGTTTTTAACCACAACAGCATCAGTCCGGAGGTTTGTATAGAAGCTCGGCTCCCAGACACTGCTGTTAGCACCAGGGCCCCAGCCAGAGGTTACCACCTGTGATCCTAAAGGAGCAGCCATAGCTTTGATCCCTCAGCTCCTGTTACCTATACCATCTTGGCCCCCTTATCCTCGACTTCTCAGAATGAAAGCATTTTAAGGAGCACGACTGCTCTGGTGAGGTCTGAAATGTCCCTGTGTTATCGGAAGGGAAGAGTTTTGCTTTGTTTTGATGTAGTCACTTTTTCATGTTCCCACCACCAAGAATAGCGTTCCTTCCTGCCAGCACTCTTCAGAACAATGACTTTGGGTTCTGAGCTGTAATTTCCACATTAGCATCGCAGTGGAAGAGCTGCTGCTTCCAAAACTCCACCCTTTAAAGGCGCCGGTCCATCGGTCCATGCCGTCTGTCTTACAGTTGCTGTGATCAAACACCATGACCAAAGTGACTTGGGGAAAAAAAGGTTTTTTGACTTACATAGCCTAAAACCTAGTTCACTGAGGGAAGCCATGACAGGAACTCAAATTGGGTGGTTACCTGGGGGCAGGAGCTGATGCAGAGGCCATGGAGGGGTGCTGCTTACTGGCCTGCTTGCTTCTCTGGCTTGCTCAGCCTGCTTTCTTAGAGAACCCAGGACCACTAGCCTAAGGTGGCCCCACTCATAATGGGCTGGGTCCTCCCCCATCAATTGTTAATTAAGAAAATGCCCTCCAGGCTTGGCTGTAGCCATCTTTATGAGTCATTTTCTCATTTGAGATTCCCTTCTCCTAAGCTGATGTAGATAGCCAGCATATGGTCCCAGCAAATACCTTTCTATAGCTGTCTCTTGACCTCAGAACCCAGAAAAAGCACTCTCCTCTGGTCCAATTCTTAATTTATAAAAGACTTAGTGATGGATGGGTTATATTATTTAATGAATAAATTGTAATGACTATAATTTTCAAGAAACAGTTATCTATACCATTAATGACGGAGACTGTCAAACGAATACCCGTTGTCAAATACAAATGCAGGCTTTATCTTGTTTAGTCAGCTTATCCCTGGCATGTGGCTCCCGCCTGTGGGGCCTCATGCTCTCCATCCCTGTGCAAGGCTTCTGACTGAGAACCGCAGCCCTGGGCAGGAGGAGCATGAGAGCAAGTTTTATTGTTACATTCAGTTTTATTGTTACAGTACTCTGAAGTAGCCTTTTACTTAAAGATGAACCACATTTTTGGAAATTTTTAGAGTGAGCTTTTCGGTGCTTCGTAGCCATCTGACTCTCAGCAAACCTCCGCCCTCAGATGTTTATAGAGAGCTCCATAAATACAAAGTCCCATTTTTTTGAATGACAAAGAAATCTTAGTTATATTCAGTTTCCCCTCAAAGATCATATTAATGAATGATTTTCCTTTCCCTTCAATTTACTTGAGCCAAGTACAAAAGCCAGGTAGCACAAGGCTTTATTGTCCCCGCTTTCTGAAGCACATTTTTACCTGAGGGAAAGATTAAGTCACAACTGCCAAGTGGGCCTGCACCTCAGGCTTTTGTGCCATGCAAACCATACCCTGAGTAATGCCTAAGTTTTCTTGTCTGAGCATTTGGCAGAATGCAAAAGTCAAAGCAGCCACGAGGTGGATGTCTTGTGTTCATAGGGCTCCCTCACCCACCGTGTTTCAGATGCACCACAAGAGCTGACAGCCACCCTTGGTAGGCTCCTTGAAATGCCCTAAAGTCGGGCGGGAGGGATAGTTCAGTGGTTAAGGGCACTGGCTGCTCTTCCAAAGGATCCTTCCTGGGGTCCCAGCACGCATATGGGAGCCCCCAGCCATCTGTAATTCCGGTGTCAGGGGATCTGATGCCCTCTTGTGGCATCTTCCTGAAACTACAGGAAGAACAGCTATACACAAAAAATTAAAATCTAAAGTATTGCTAAAGTTGTGTATCTTGCCAAGTGGTAATTGCTAAGACTGAGTGCTACAGTGTTCCAGGTGGGGTGTGTTTCTCTCAGCCCCCCAAATACCTGCCATTGCAGGTGGGTACCTTACTCAATGTGGTGTACGGCTTTGTTTTAAAGACAGGGTCTCCTCACCTGTGACTCTGGCTGTCTTGGAACTCACTTCAAAGCCTAGGCTGAACCTTCCTGGGTTTCATGCTTTGTACTCCTGCTCAGTCCTAAATTGTTTTGAGTTAAATATGTCTCTGATGATCAATGCACCATGCGTTCTATGAGTTGAAAACCAGCCTTAAGACTGTGGTAGTAGCCAGGCGGTGGTGACAAACATCTTTGATCCCAGTACTTGGGAGGCACAGGCAGGTGAATTTCTGTGAGTTCAAGGCTAGCCTGGTCTACAGAGTGAATTCCACAATAGCCAAGACTACACAGAGAAACCCTGTCTTGAACCAGAGAAACAAAAAATACCATGGTAGCAAATTTGTATCCTGACATCAATTCTAAATGTTCATTGTGGGTTCCCTATGAGCCACTTCATGTGCTGATTCCTAAGCCATGGGAGACTTAAGACCAGTGGCCAGACAGAGAAACTTCCAGGTAATAGAAGTCCAGGTAAGTACTTCCAAAAATTAGATAGGGCACTTCTGTTGTCCATAACTTGAGAGGCAGAGGCAGGAGGATTACCACTAGTTTGAGGTTAGCCTGTTTTACAGAGGGCACTCCAGACAGCTGGGGCTACACAGTGAGGCCTTGTTGGAAAAACAAACAGACTAAAAACCCTAGTTGGGATGAGATTGTAAAATCTGGAAGAGGCTGTGGAGTGTTAATGATAAGGAGGGCATATGGGCATGCTGTTAAACTCTTCGGATTCCTTTTGGGGCGTGCTTGAAGATTTCCATAATAAAAACAAAAGGGAGGAAGGAAACCCAGGGGGAGCCTGAGGGCCAGGTGGGAGGCAGGGCTTCTTCAAGAGTGACAGGGGAGTTGTTTTAGCCCTCGTGTTCATAAGGAATTATTCCATGTTTTCGTTATACGAAAATGCATCTCCATCATCCACAGACAGATGATAACGGGCGAGCGGCGGTTCGGAGCACACAGAAAGAGTTGTAGAATAAACAGAGCAAGGAGAACGTTCCAGGTGATGAAAAGGAATGCTGGCATTCCCTCCTGGCAGCACCGAGGTATGCGAGGGCTTCCAACAGAGGCTGGTCCACCTAGAGTAAAGCCAGTGTTTCCTCCTCCGCAGATTCCGGTTCCCTGATAAGGCAGTTGGGCAGGAAGATGAAACTCACTCAAAACCCAGAGCTCTGGCAGCGGCCCCCACCTCCCAGTACCGGAGCTGCAGGGCAAGGCTGCCTTCTGGATTTGTGTCTTGATTTGTCTGGTTAGCAGTTATAAAAGAGCTTGTATTTGGAAACTGATCTGATCTCTGGCGATAACGGCTGTGAAAGGACTAAATCCGCATGCTCTCCTTAACCGGAAGAAAAGCCAAGACGTCCACTGTTGAGGGGAAACACCGAGTGATTGAAGCTCAGGGTGGGAAAGGTGTTACCATAGCTGGCTTGGTGTTTTTCTTTTCTGATTATTTTTTAATCAGATAGCTGATGGTGTGTCGTGTGTTTGAGATCTAAACTCTGTAGTTTAGACTAGCTCCAAGATCTGCCTCCACCTGGCTACTGCTAGGGTTACAGACGTGAGCCATGGCTGTCAGTGCTGGGGTTACAGGCATGAGCCACAGCTTCGGTGCTGTGGATACAGGCGTGAGCCACAGCTCACAGTGCTGGGTGGGTTACAGGCCTGAGCCGTAGCTGGGGTTACAGGTGTGAGCCACAGTTGACAATGTTTCTAGTGAGAGAAGCTGGAGAACATTGGATGACCAGACTACATTTATCTTATTCCCTTCTGATTGCTGTCATTTTATTTTAATTCTTCGTAAATTTCTCTAAACACACAAGATACTTTCCTTGGAGTCAGCTTCAGCCGTTAATATGTGCCATTTACTGTCTGCCTTATGGTTAAATCATGTCACCTATAAATAAATATGACCATGTATTATTATATTATTAAATTTATTGATTTTAATTTATTAATTTAACAAACTTATTAAATCACTTCACCTGTAAATACTTAAATATAACCATGTATTATGTTTTATTAAACTGATTACTCTTTTTTTTGTTTTGTTTTGTTTTTCGAGGCAGGGTTTCTCTGTAGCTTTGGTGCCTGTCCCGGAACTAGCTCTTGTAGACCAGGCTGGCCTCAAACTCCCAGAGATCTGCCTTCCTCTGCCTCCCGAGTGCTGGGATTAAAGGCGTGCGCCACCACCACCCGGCTAAACTGATTACTCTTAATAAATTTATCAGTGATTCCTTGAAACTGTCTAATGCACAATACACATGCAGTTTTTCCTGACTGACTAAGGACTGTTATTATAGCTGGCTTTTGTGAATCAAGAGAATATTTAATTCAGTCATACTTAACTGTGCCTGACATTCCACTTAAGTTAGTCTTTTGTATTCCTTATTGTGGGCTTGATCATCCTCTGGTCCAGGACTCCCTCAACGCTAATAGCATCAATCCAGTTGAAGAAATGGAGTCCCTTGTAGAACACCCAACATTGTAGATTTGGCCGCTTCTCCAGATATATTTTGTTCAGATATATTTTATGTAGCTGGTTTCTTTTAAAAAATTTTTTTAAAAAGATTTATTTATTTATTTATTTATTTATTTATTATGCATACAGTATTCTGTCTGCAGGTCAGAAGAGGGCACCAGATCTCATTACAGATGGCTATGAGCCACCATGCGATTGCCGGGAATCGAACTCAGGACCTTTGGAAGAGCAGCCAGTACTCTTAACCTCTGAGCCATCTCTCCAGTCCTGTAGCTGGTTTCTTTACCTCCAGTATTCCCAGTTGACTGGGAAAGAGCAAGAAGTTGGTGAGTCTAAAATGGTTAGTAAACTCCTGTAATCCCGGCACTTGGCAAGTGGAGGCAAGAGTCCAAGATCATTCTTGGCTACATAGCCAATGCTAGGCCAGCCTGGACTACATGAGACCTTAACCCCCCCCCCCCCCCCCCCCCGCAGCAGCAGCAAAATCAAGATTCTTATGCTCAACTAGAATTCTACATAGAAACGTCCCCGCCCCCCATTAGCTAACTATATTCACTTGCCTTGGAATGCATTTCCTATGAGGGACAATTTTTCTTTGTCATTTGCAGGAGAGAGAGAAAAAGCTGGTGCCCCTGTAGACTCTAAAGCTCGGCATGGTGGTACGTGCCTTTAATTCCACAGCTTGGGAGGGACCTCTGTGAGTTTGAGGCCAGCCTGATCTACGCTGTGAGCTCCAGGCCAGCCAAGCCGACACAGTAAGACACTATCTCAAAAAAGGAGAGCAGCTCTTCAGTTTTTGTTCTGCGTGTTCCTTTCTCTAGGAAATACTTCATTCTATGAACTAATACCATAAATGACTGGCTGGCTCACCAGGATCTTGGACTGGTTGTAGTGGCTTTTGTATGTGAGTTCTTAACTCTCTTTAGATCTCTCCCCTCTGAAAAGTAACGTTTACAAGGAATCTTCAGCCCTGGGAGTAAAATCAAGGCAACTACATAGACAAACCTTTATTAATTTTACACCTCACGTCAATATTAACCTCTGCTATGAGATTTGAATTGGTGTTCATTTTCATATATGTTCTATAGTGTTTTAATATGTATGAGAATTATCCTGTAACCTGAATTTACATCATATAAAATATTTATAGAACATATCCTCTTTATTTAATTAAAATGAAATGAGTAAATAAGAAAAAAAAAATATTAACCTCTGCTGTTCCAAGGACAGCCCTGAGAGTTCAGCGCAGGATCTGGCACTGGTAGAAGGCTATATTTAAAAGACACTTGACATCAATCACTCAGGAATGGAACTTGTGCCGCACGCCAGCCTAACCGCACACAGACTGCTACCTGCAGCTCTCTCCTTGGATTCATTGCTGCTCTGGTGTGCACTGGCGGTTATGGTCCCCTTTGCCCAAGTGTGGGGTAGCGAGGACCATTTTAAGAGATGCTTCCCCTTTTGATTCGTTGTAAGTTAAACTTGAGTGGCCTTTTCGCAGAAATTTACCATGTCACGCTCCCGTGCACAAATCATAAACAGCGCACCTCCCCTACCCGGGCCAGGCCGGTGTGGAGTGACCAGTTCCAAGTTCAACGGTGCATAATGAAATTTCCAAAGTGGTCCGACAAGCTGGGTGAGTTTAGGACAATGAGCTTTTATGTTTAAAACCGGGACCCCAGCTGTGACAGGCCCAGGCTTTCTTGTATGCTTGTCTGTTGGGGGGTGGGGAGGTGCAGGCTGAGTGAATGGATTACCTGCTGTGTATCTTTAAGAGCTCACTCCTCTCCTGCGACAAGTCAAGTCTGCAGAGGGTTCAAGCCTGAACCCTGTGATAGTGAGGACGTCAGGGAGTGTGTTTGGTGAGATGGTCTGTCCTGGGCCCCGGGGTGGGGGTGGGGGGGGACCAGCCATCCGTAAGGAAGTTGCAGGTACGGCCTCCACTTTCGGGTTGGTGTGGTCCTTGAATGCGTGTGCCCTTCATACACCCTGCTTCGAGCACAAGAAATGCTTGCCAATCTGAAGCACTGTGTAAAAATGTCTCACAAGGCTTTTGCAAAGCTGCCCCGAGAGGTGACTTATTTAGAAACTTCCTTGAAATGCTTGAACCCTAAGGGGTCAGGCCTTGCTGGGTGTGCCATCGAAGGGGCTACTGGGACTCCCCTTTTGTGTGTCTCTTCCGCTGCTATGAGATGCTAATGAACCAACCGGACACCCTCCACCCCGAGCTCAACACTGATATTCTGTGCTGCGGCTACTGGAATGTAGGGGCCCTTCATGGTCGTCAGATGATAAAAGGAAAATCAGGGTCCCCTCTTGAAACTCTTCGTCTTACTAAGGAAAAGAATTTAAGAATGGACTCAAAGGGAAGTGCAAAGACAATTTTTATTAGATTTCAAAGGAAAACTAAACAAACCAGGGGAGAATGGAAGAGAGAAAGAAAGAGCCATGCCGTTTTGAGTTGACGTGGATGGAGGTCAGACCCATAGCAGACAAGCAAACACATGCAGTAAGAGAATAAGGAGGGTGAAAATGTTGGAGAAACTCAAAGTGTCAAGAAAAGCATCCTTAAAAAAAAGAAGGGTGTGCTTTGGATTTGATTTTTAAGACAGGGTTTGTGTAGTTCTGGTTGGCCTGGAACTCTATGTAGACCAGAATGGCCTCGAACCCACAGAGCTCTCCACCTGCCTCTGAGGGACGAGCCTCCACTCCTGACTACACTGGGCACTGCTGTGTGAGTCCTTGGGCTTGCAAGGCAAGCGCTTTCTTGGCATCAGCCATCCAGCCCCACCGAGGCTTTAGAGAGCAGGAAGCCAAGCACAAAGGATTCAAATGGGCTCCTTTATTCTATTGCCAACCGTGTGTAAATTCAAGACTGTGACCTACATAACATGCCTTAAAGATGCCAGTGACTTCTGTTAACACAGAAGGAGCCATCTTCTTGGGTGGACAGACATGTTCCTATGTAATTCAGACCCCACAGGCAGACTGAGTCTACTTCCTTTGCAACAAGTCCTCCTGTCAGCGAGCTGTTTTTGGAGACAGTGAACTGGGCATAGCAAGCTGTTTCTGTGTTCTGCCCACCAGAGTGGACTGCAGTGCCTTCTTGAGAAGAAGGGAGTGACCTGGGAGGGTCCTTAAAAAAGACAAAACGTAGTACAGGTCATGTCCTCCTCTTCAGCAACATCTTCAGCATTTTCATCAACCGCATTAGGAGCTTGTGCTCAAAGCCTGAAGCCCAGAGGCAGCTGAGGCTATCGGTTCTGACCAATGAAACTCACTCTTTCTCCTTTGCTCGCTGTGGTGGTTTGAATAGGAACAGCCCCCATAGACTCATGTGTTTGAATGTTTGACCACAAGGAGGGGCAGTATTAGGAGATGTGACCATGTTGGAGGAAGTGCGCCACTGTGGGGATAGGCTTTGAGGTCTCATATGCTCAAGCTATGCCCAGTGTAGTTCACTGTCTCCTTTTGCTACCTGTGGATCAAGATGTAGAACTCTCGGCTCCTTCTCCAGCACTGTGTCTGTCTGCAAGCCACGGGCCTTAATGATAATGGTCTGAACTTTTGAACTATGTAAGCCAGCCTCAATTCAATGTTTTCCTTCTCAGAAATTGCTGTGGTCATGGTGTCTCTTCACAGCAATAAAAACCCTAACTAAGACTCTCTCTCCTTTGGCTGGTATTTCTGGAACTACTCCACTGTGTGTATTTCATGCCTTTGGAGCCAGCTATACACACACACACACACATACACACACACACACACACACACACACACGCACACACACTCTCATATGCAGCAATTTAAAAAAGAGGTGGTGAATTTGAAAGCAAGGAGGGGACTATCGGAGTGGAGGAGGTAAGGGAAGAGGGAAACAATGCAATTACATTAAAATCTCAAAAAGTAAGAAAGGAAGATAGACAGACAGACAAGGAGTTAGCTGTGTTTTGAACAGTTAAGAGTTGGGCAAATATTTACCCTTCTTCCCTCCCTGCCTGCCTGCCTATACTGCCTGGGATTACTGTCTCAATAAAGCGTTAATGTACTTGCTTTAACTTTGTTTCTGGTGTTTAGACCTGGGGTAGGAAAGGGTAATACCAGAATAACTTGGACTCTTTTCTCAATTTAAAAGCTTGTAAAAGCCCACCCCATTTTAAAATGTGTATTAGCATTTTTTTGCATGTATATCTACCTCTATATCAGGTACATTATTGGCCCCATGGAAGCCAAATACTTGGTTATGGGTCACCATGTGGTTGCTTGGAATCGAACTTGAGTCCTCTGGAAGAGCGGCCAGTGTTTTTAACCACTGAGCCATTTCCCCAGCCTGTCCCCACCCCCGCCAATATTCTTATTTATTATCGTATGGATGTTTTGCCTGCATGTCCCCCACATGTGTGTCAGGTTTCCATGGAGGTCAGAAGAGGGCATCAGATTATAGAAGGCCATGAACTGCCACGGAGGTGCTGAGGATTGAACCTGGATCCTTTGTAAGAGCGGCCAATCCTAACCACTGAACCACCTCTCCCAGCACCCTTGTAAAAGGTTTTGACTTTGACCACTTGTTTTCTTATTTTTCTTATGCTATTTCTAAAAACCATGCATAGATATGGTAGAAATTTGGGGAAAATGCAGAAAAAATACAAAGATAATGAAAATAATTATTAAATGATAAAAACCTTAGGCATGCTAGACAGTTTTTATTTTTATTTTTATTCTTACAACTGCTGCTTGCTATTATCTGTTTGCTGACTGCTTGTTGCCTTTGTTTTGTTTTGGTTCACGAGGTTGAGGGGGCAAACTCACGCTAAGCCAGCCCTCTACTGCTCAACTGCATCTCCAGCTGATGTGTGTTTATTTCCTGCCTTCTGCTAGATGGATTATTTCTAACACTCTCTGAGGTCCATGGTAGACCATCTGTGGGTTTGCATGTGGACAACTTACATGGGGATGCATAAAATGTGAATAATATAAAAATAATACAAACATATAGGGTAAGAGTCCCCAGTGTATTCTAGAACCTGCTAGAATTCCCCAGCAGCCCCCACCATGCTTTCAAAATGCCTCTGTCTTTGGTAGATTTTCTGAGCATGCATGACTACTGCTCCTCCTCTTCACATTCAGTGGCGCTAATAATAATCTCCCGGGTGATGCTCCGAGAACAATAGGCAGGGGAGGAGGGCTGATGAGGCACCACTATAAATACTCCCTGAAATAAGAACTGTCAGGAGGTCCTCAGTGCTGAGCGGTGCTGGGTGAATACTGCTCACACAAGGAATGCTCCTGTGGGCTGTGGAGGTGGCCTCAGTACTTTGGGAAACTGGTCTAGTTATGAGTCCCACAGACTTGGGATGAGCCTTTGGATGTTATTTAAACACTATGGGTTCATGTTTTCTCACCTGGAACACGAGGGTGACAGCAGAAACCTTGATGGTTCTCTGTACCATTAAGGAATCTCTTTTTCTCTTCCCCTTCCCTCCCCAGACCTCTCCCTTCCTTCTTTGTCCTCCACCCTCCTCCCCTTCCTCTCCCATTCTCTCTTCTCTTCCCTCAGGCTCCGCACCAAGCTGTTAGCCCATGAAGGTTCTGGACAGGTTTTGGATAATAGTGATTCTACTCAGAATTTCCTGGGATCCCTGAGGAAACTCCACCTCTTACTTGAATGGAAAGCATTGAGAATTATGTAAATATTGTAATCTTAATTTCTGGGGATATTTGCAAAGCTTTAGATGGCCTTGCCAGGATTGAAAGTTCCCAGAAATATTAGTGTTTTCCTAGTTAACGTTTTTCCTTGTTTTTGAGAATTTCATGATGAAATTTATTATATCTGCCCTCAGTTCTCCTTCAACATCCCCCGCTTTCACGTAGTCCCTTCAACATATTCTCCCTTCAACGTCATTTTTTTTTTGATAACCCAGCAAGTCCAGTTAGGGCTACTTATGTATATGGGTGTCGGCCACATCTACAGGAGCCTGGAGAATCTCCTAGTGGCCACATTCTCTCTCCCCAGCTTCTGTCCATTGCCAATGGCTCCTCAGAAAGGGGTGGGCCTGGAGATCATCTTTCCCTCTGTGCTGGGATTTGGGTTGGCTTGATTTTGTTTGGCTCTTTTGCAGGCAACCACAGCAGCTATAATAGCAATTTGTATCTTATGTAGTTTTCACTTGGCCCTCTTATAAAGCAGAACAGGAAACAGAGGGCAACAAGAATCAAACGCTTTTTCTTTGTAGTTGATGAGGGGCAAAGATAATTCTGAACTGTTTTCTAGTTCAGATCTAATGACCTATATTAAAATATAATTTTATTTGCAAGAAAATGCTTCCTTTGAACTGATAAGTTGTCAAAATTGAAGGCAATATTTATATTCTTTTTCTCTTTTTTTAATTTGTTTGTTTGTTTTTCAAGATAGGGTTACTCTATGCAGCCCTGACTGTCTTGGAACTTGCTCTGTAGACCTGGCTGATCTCAAATTCACAGGAATCTGCCTGATTCTACCTCCTGAGTGCTAGAATTTAAGCCATCACTGCCCAGCATTGAAGGCCACATTTAGGTTCTCAGCATTTTACAAACTAAATGTCCAGATACTTGACTTAATTGCTTAGCTATCTTTGTACTGAAATGACCTGCTTCTCTCACGACCCCCTTTCTGCTAACCACATCTTACTTTTCTTTTCTTTTTTTTTTTTTTTTAAGTTTTTCGAGACAGGGTTTCTTTGTAGCTTTGGAGCCTGTCCTGGCACTAGCTCTTGTAGACCAGGCTGGCCTCGAACTCACAGAGATCCGCCTGCCTCTGCCTCCCGAGTGCTGGGATTAAAGGCGTGTGCCACCACCGCCCGGCCATATCTTACTTTTCTGAACACTCAGCCAGGCAGCAGGGCAAAGAGCGTTCTTCTAGGCTGTAATGCCAGAAAGCCCTTTTTTCCCTTCTCTCTACCCACCGCACAAATGCCTCCCAGTTCACTGATGTTTGAAATTCCATAATTTATTGTGTTGGCTGAAAGCCAGAAGAAGGAATGAAAAGTCGGTTTCTACCTCGCTTCTGCCTGGCACGTTCTTGTTTATATTCTTGCCAGTCTTAAACCTTGTTATAAATGAGGGAACTGAGGGTCAGAAAAATTTAGCAAATTTTTCAGGGCCATGAGATCAGAAGAAGGGTTTCTAAGTAAACCCAAGTTGGACGACTCCAGATCTGTGATTTATCTATACTAAAGGCTAATTCATCTGAGCCTAGCATTGTATCAAGTGTGTATCCTAATTCTTACTTATTCTCAGTGTAAACGAGTGTAGCCCAATGAATGCACCCACCCGTATCCCGCCTGCTCTTTGTCATGTATCCCACAGGAATTCAGCCTGCATGAGGTCTTTGAATCCAAAGCCTGCTTTCCCCAAGAAATTTAGTACCACAGACTACAAATAGGGAGTCCCTGACTCCAGCTCCAGGAGTACTCAGCCAGTGACTGATGGGAATGTCATATGGTCAAAGCTCCTGGTACCTATATCAAGTGATTCACAACTATTTGTAACTCCACTGCTCCCTTCTGGCCTCCATGGGCACATGCATAGATATGTGCACAAATACACACACACACACACACACACAAATAAAATAAATCTTTTAAATATAAATAACCTTTTTCCTTTTCTTTCTTTTTTTGGGGGGACAGAATCTTTATAATGTTGCTCTGGCTGTCCTAGAACTCACTATGTAGATTAGGCTAGCTCATAGAGATCCATCTGCTTCTGTCTCCACAGTGCTACAATTAAAGGTATGCAAAACCACACCTGTCTATAAATAATTAATAAACAAATGGTAAGGTTTTTTATATATTCATATATAAGAAATATATGAGAATTGTGTTAAAATGAATTTCTATGATTTATTGTCAGTAAATATTTGATTTATGTATGTATATACCTGGGTCTCTGTAAACATTTTTCCAGTTAATAAAAGGGGCATGGCAATGTTAAGAAACTCAATTTCAGTTCTACCATGAGAGCTTATAAATGGATACTGTGGAAATGATACCAGTCAGAAAATTTAAAACAGGTAAGATAACTTATGTGTAAGACAGGTGAAACTGAGGACAAATGGAAAGAAACCAGACTGAAGCACATACAGGAAAAAAAAATCAAAAAAGATGAACAGATCTTGGTTGGCCATGGTAGTTCATTTTTATAATCCTGGCACTTGGGAAGTAGAGGAAGGAAGACCAAGAGTTTAAGGTTATCATCAGCTAGTTAGTGAGTTCAAGGCCAGCCTGGACTCCCTGCTGCTCTGTTTCCAACAGCAATAACAACAACAAATTATCTCAGTGACGGTGACAATGTCTGACAGGTTGATGTGCAGTTAGAATCTCAGAACGAGAGGAGAGAGAACATGTGAGGATGCAAATTTGAAGAGGAGTATGCCCTCCAACTTTCTAAATTTGAAATAAAAACCCCCAAACCTATTTCAGTTGAACCACTTAAAGAAGCTTAGAAAATCTCAACCAGGATAAATTCAAAGAAAAATACGATTAGGCAAAGCGCTGGCAAGCTGCCAAACCAAAGATAAAACAATAAGAAAAAAGGTGCTGTAGATATGGGTGAGCAATGATCAAAAACCACAAAGAAAATAATGGGAAAATGAATCTTCAAAGTGCATAAAAAAGGGGAAAAAATCTGTCAACACAGAAATATATAATAATAAAATTGGTCTTAATTATCCAAAGAGAAGCCCAGAGACCTAAATAAAGCAGTGGAAATATGGTGTGGTAGATGAAAATAGTCCCCAAAGGCTCATACGTTTGAATACTTGGTTCCTAGTTGGTGCAACTATTTGGGAAGGATTAGGAGGTGTGGTTTTGTTTGGAAGAGGTGTGGCCTTGTTTGGGGAGGTGTGGCCTTGTTTGGGGAGGTGTGACCTTGTTTGGGAAGGTATGGCCTTGTTTATGGAGGTGTGGCCTTGTTTGGGAAGGTGTGGCCTTGTTTGGAGAGGTGTGTCTTGTTTGGAGGAGGTGTGGCCTTGTTGGGGGAGAGGTGGCCTCGTTTGAGGAGGTGT
>JABTXL010006712.1:22776855-22830231 GCA_025134845.1 Neodon shergylaensis | reverse complement strand
GAGGTGTGGCCTTGTTGGGGGAGAGGTGGCCTCGTTTGAGGAGGTGTGGCCTTGTTTGGGGAGGTGTGACTTTGTTTATGGAGGTATGGCCTTGTTTGGGGAGGTGTTGTCTTGTTGGGGAAAGGTGTGGCCTTGTTGGAGGAGGCGTGGCCTTGGTTGAGGAGGTGTGGTCTTGTTTGGAGGAGGTGTGGCCTTGTTTGGAGAGGTGTGTCCCTGAGGCTGGACTTTGAGGTTTCAGAAGGAGTCCATAGGATTCTCAATGATCTCCATTTCCATCTTGTGATTGAGGATCAAGACGTGAGCCCCCAGCAGGTGCTCTATCACCATGCCTGCTTTGAAGCTGCCATATTCTCCACCATAATGGTCATGGCCTCTAACCCTCTGGAACTGTGACTCCTGAACTGAACGTTTTCTTTTGTAAGCTGACTTTGTCACACTGCTTTATCACAACAGGAGAACATGTAGCTAAGACATGGGCCTGGATGATTTAAGTTTCTCAGTGTGTAGTAGAGCATCTCAGAGTCAGTCTCTGAGATCAGCTCATGGCAATGCTCTCGGTTGCCTGAACTTCTTTATTATCTCCCTGCCTCACTGTCTCACTTGTGAAATGAGGAGGATAATAACATCTACTTGACATGGGCATTACAGAGAGATTAGTGCAACGTTAAATTTCTAGCCATCTGCGGATTTGCCAGCTCTTTTCCTGTTGAAGGTTGAGCCTCTATAATCAAAATACCTGAAATCCCAAATGTTTCCAATTCTTGAATTTTTTGAACACTGACACAAGTGAAAAATTCTACACCATTGAACTGTTTAACACATAACATTATTAATATATAACATTGGTTTCGGGCTGTGTTTATATATGAATGTAGCATGAACTATCTCATGTATAGACTTGGGGCCTACATCAAAAAGGTTTCATTATGTAAAAGCAAACACTTCAAATAGAAAAAAATTAAATTTGAAATACTCTCGATCCCAAATATTTAGGAGACACAGCCTGTATTTCTTTTTTTTAGCTTAATTCTGTATGGCCCAGGAACATACTTTGTGTGTTCCTTTGAGCTGTAAAGGTTCATGCAATGATACAGGATTAGTCTGTCTTGATGAATGCTTCCTCTTTTTCTACTTGGAAATATTACATATTCGCCATTGGGTACAGTGTTCTAGAGATGCCATCTAGACCCTATTGATTGACAACACCGTTCAATTTCTACTAAATACTTCCGGGAATCTTCCTGTTCATGTTACAGTTCTGGGACTGAAATTGGGGTGTAAGATTCCCAAGTATAGCTATGGATTCCTCAGATCTCTCTGACGGTCTCTCCGTTGTTGTTCCTGGGTCATGAAACTCATGTGAATTTAAATGCGCATGCCTTTAGCCATGTTATTGTCTGTGAGATGGGACGTGAAAGATAAGTTATGTTAAAAAAACATATTTACTTATTTTGAAGTTTTATTTTACTTTTTTGGATTTTTCGAGACAGGGTTTCTCCATAGCTTTTTGGTTCCTGTCCTGAAACTAGCTCTTGTAGACCAGGCTGGCCTCGAACTCACAGAGATCCGCCTGCCTCTGCCTCCCGAGTGCTGGGATTAAAGGCGTGCGCCACCACCGCCCGGCTTTACTTTTTGTTTATGTGTGTGTTTGCAACTGTGTGTGGGGGGGACTATGTGCATATGAGTGTAGGTGGCTATGGATGCCCAGAATGTTGGATCCCCTGAAGCTGGGGTTACGGTGGCACATTTTATACTGTTCAGCATTGGTGGGAACCCAACACAGGCCCTCTCCAGGAATAGTATGTTCTTAACCACTGAGCTATCTTTTGCCCCCCCCCAAATGCAACTTTTACAATGTCTGAACCAGGAAGAATGTTGCAGGAAACAGCTATTTCAAGGTGCCAGTGACCGAGAGTCTTGTGTGACCAGCGAATGAAAGACGAGCATTACAATGTACAGAATCACCAAGGAGTCACACAATTTATTATGCTTTTATTGTGCTGACCTCTGACCTGAATAATCTGCAAGGCAGATAAGCAAATCATCAAGGTCATCAGCTCTATGGCAACAGCAGGAGAAGACTTCTTCTTTAGGCTCCAGGGTGTCCTTTAGGAAAGGGTGGGACTCTGGAACCAGTTTGCTCGGGCCAGTTTCAGTTTCTTATTCCAACACTCGCTTGCTGAGTGGACCTGAACTTTTTTCTTTTTCAACCTCGTTTTGCCCTCCACCTGTTACAAAAGAGCTTCAAAACATACGGATATGTTCTCATCCAATAACGACACCCACCATAAAGGGTTATTGTAAGGATTAAGTGAATTGACCCACGAAGGAGGGTGTTTAACACACGGTAATCTTCCAGCAAACAAAGTTGAGAGCAACTGCCTGCATTGATGGAATGAAACAGGCAGAACAGGCCCTTGTATTGGTTTCCATGCCAAAGCTCAGTACCACAAACGGGCTAGCTGTAAACAAAGATGAGTTAGCCACACAGTTCTGCAAGCCAGAAGTCTGAAGTCAAGTTTCCGTGCCGGGCCACACTCCCTCTCTCACCAACTTTACTGACTCACCAGCAGTTCTTTGACCTGGTCTTCATAAATGTCCTCCTACTTTTCTGTCCTGGTCTCTCAGGGTATTTTACCAATACCCGATTTCAGTCCCATTAACAGATCCTTTTTCTGTTTTCCCGATCCCTTATCCACACTTGCTGCACAGGCGAACTGTGGTTGAGTGGGGTGTGACTTACTTCATCTGTAATGTGTGGAAGCTCGGGTGATAATGGAAAGGCACAGTTCTTGTGTTACTGAGGCTCCGACTCCCAGGTGCATTCACCTCTCTCTGGCCCTTTCCTGCCAGGATTCAACAGAAGGGAAGTGATGAGCGTAAACTCCCAGGGAGGAGGAGAGCCAAAAGTGTAAATGCAGATTTTCCTAGACATTAAAGTGAAGACGCGTGCTAACCTCATTGTGTCTGCAGCCATTCCTTCCGTGGAGGAGCGTGGGCAATGCCATTTTCACGGAGCGTTGGAGCGTGTGTTTAGCCACTTTGCTATCAAATTCAACTTCGCACCTCTAGGCCCAACGCTGGTAAAATCGTAATTCTGTCTTTGTACCTTACATTTGATTCCTCCTCCTATGGGATATTTCCTTTCTGCTCCAGGTCTTTGTTGAAGCTCTCTCCTCTCTCTCTCTCTTCAGTTGAACCTGAAGCTCCAGAAAGTTTGATTTCTAAAGACATCTGCTCTGTCCTTTGTTCTATTTCCTCAAAGTGTAGCAAGATACATGACTGGAAAAGAAACCCAAATTATGACTCTGCCCAGGGTCCAGACTGTGGGTCTATACTGCCTCAGTTTGCAAGTCTCTTTCTATAGGCATGCACACACACTCACACACATATACATATACGCACACACTCACACACACAAACTGCAGGGAGATGATTCAGTCCATGATGACATATGGGGTAGCAGACCCCCGACACTACAGTAGAGCTGGAAGTTCGCATTGCCTACTGACATTATAGCTACTTTAATGTCACTGAATAGCATGTCACACACTTGTGGGGATGCTGGCTTAAACAAATCTACTGCCAGGTGGATAAAAATCCCACACATACAATTATAGTGCATGGTGCTATATCAGTTCCATGCAGACAATGTAACAGTTCTGCGCAGGCAGTGTATAGATTCCATGAACAACACTGTAACTATTCTGTGAGTGATACTGTATCAAGTCCATTCAAGACACTGTAACAGTTCCATACTGATACTAGATCCAGTCCATGCATGATACTCTAATAATTCCATACTTGATGCTGGATTGATTATGTACATGACACTGTATCAATATCATGTATGACACTTCATTTATTCTATAAATAAATTTCCAATGACTGGAAAAGAAGATGGGAAAGAACGGGAAGGGAATACATGTAGGACTCACATACATGTGTGGGTGTGAGTATACGCATGCATACCTAGACATCTGTTATGTGGCAATTTCTTCCTGGATCATCCTTCAACTTGGAAGCAAGCTTGTTCAGAAGCTGTATGTTAAAAGGCAGGTAAAGCCATAGGGTTTCTAAGAAGAGATGAGGTATCCCATCCTGCAGGAACAACAGTGACCTACACCCGAGTCTCCTCCCTTCCCAAGCATATATAAATGGTAAGGATATTCAGGGTCATTCTCAGACAAGCTGAACCGCTTAGATGAGAGATCTGCTAAGTAGTCTGGAAGAAGCCGAGACCAGCTAATGCCTGGAAAAGGCTCAGGCCAACTGAGCCACCTGGATAGGACCGCTTGGATAGGACATCCTTCAATATGCTGAGCTGCCTGCAGGCTGTGCAGTGTGCTCCAGGTTTCCAGCTCACAGGAGCTGTCACTCACGCTGGGGTGGGCTCTGATGATGCAGCTGTCTTTGAGTCATTTCTGCACCTATAAGTAACCCTCCATCTTTATTTCTCTAAGGTACCCCAACAAAGCTCTTGGATTCACTGAGTTGGATGTTGCTGGTGTCTGTCCCTTGTCATCAGCTCCTCCTCTGGCATGAGGTGGTGTATGTTCCTGTCTCCTAGCCATATTGTACAACAGCACACACATGCTCAGATATACATGCGATATCCAGCAGAGGTACTTGTGAGGAGTACCCCGGTTGCTCTCTGTCAAATTTCCCCTGCATCCTGGGACCAGCTCAGTCAATGATCCATAGCTGAAAGCATCTGATCTCTTTGGTTCAGTGAGTTGAACGCAAGACTGCATTATACCAGAAGGACTTCCTGAGCCCTTATCTTCCTCAGGAATGTTTGCTGTGAGACTTTACTGTTTCCTTACAAGGCTGAAGGTCTCTTTGGAGTCTTATAACTTCTGTCTTCTATGGATTTTTATTTTGAGACATTTTATAGTAATCACTGCATTTGCAAGAAACGAGTTCGGTACAGTGAACCCAGGCGATCGATGGCTTCCTAGTGACTTACTTACAAAAGGTGTGGCCAGCACACAACGGCGAATAACAGTTGGTTGTGCCTCACAAGAGGCCTCTGGAGGGAAATGAAATTTAGCAATAACTGCAAGTATGGATTAGCCCGCAAATGTTGGGAGATTACTGGAAGACATTCCTACTTCCACCCTGCACCACCCTGACCCACGAACATGAACACAATAGAACACAAATGTTTTCATATTTTGTTTCTTATAAAATTCTCATCTTTTAAGTTATATATTTATTTGTATGTGTATGTGTGCATGTGTGTGTGTGGTGTGTGTGTGTAGGGGAGGTTGTGCACATGTCGAAAGCACAGGTAGAGATCAGAGGAAAACTTGTGTGGGAGTGGGTTCTCTCTTCTTCCACCATGTGGGCTCTGGGGATCAAATTCAGACTGTTGAGCTTGGCAGCCAGCAATCTTTCCCTACTAAACCACCTCACTAGCCTTGTATTTCTCATCTTTAACGCGGTTTTTTTTGTGTTGTTGTTTTGTTTTTAGTTTTACATACAAGAAGCAGTCAATCTCTTCTGTTCTGCGATTGTTAACACCATAAAATCTAATTTGTCTGGTGCTCAAGTTTCATCTTTAAATTGGTCAGGAGTCTGAGCAGAAGGCTGAGGAGAGCCATCTGGAGGGTAAGACCTTGGTTTTTTTCTTTTTCTTAGAAAAAAAATATTTTAGGCAAGTTCTCTCAGTGTAGCCCAGCCTGACTTATGTGATCCTCCTGCTTCACGCTCCAGGGCTGGGATTACAAGTGTGGACCACCATGCCTGGGTCAGCAGCTCCTTTCTGAAGGCCGTTGCTGTCCTGGGCACCTCAGATGAGGACTATGGCTTATTGTTCCCTCAGTACCAAAGGAGTCCCATCCCTAGTTCTGTCTGTCATTCTTTCTTTAGACTTCAGACAGGCAAGAACGCCCCCTCAGGGCAGCCATGTTGCAAAGTAGACAGCCTGCTGTCAGGAACCCTAAATATTTGGAATCTGAAGCTGATTGAACACCAAAAATAAAACACTTCAAGAAACTCCACCTTTGGAACAAGTTGGCTCATCTTTGCTCCTCTGAAGTGTGTTTTATGTGTGTTGACCTCTCTTCCGGGCTTGATGGAGAACGATGGTCGTTAGGACTTTGTTTCTTCTTCTAATGTGATAAAAATTCCCTCTGCCAGCTGAGCGTGTTCTGTAGGATAGAGCAGGTTTCTCTGTGGGAGGGCAAGGCCTTCTGGGACAGTTCTTGGTGCTGGCCACAGCTGTGACTAAAGCTTAAGCTGAAAGCAACATCAAGTTCAAAATACATATTTAACAAGTAGAGGGCGAGAGATTGTGTCCCGGATTCTGTCAGGCATGCACGCAGCATCCTGTCACGCAAGGCAGAGGGGGCGGTGAGCTAAGGGCTCCAAGCCCTCCTGCAGGGAAGCCAACTTCTCAGAAGCAAAGTTGTCTGACTTGACCAAGAGGGTAAAACTCTAGAATTCCGAGGAAGTTAAAGAAAGGAAGGAAGTTATATGAGGGAAGGAACGAAGGGGAGAATCGGCTGAACCGTTAAAGCTTTCTCCACAGCCTAACAGAAAACGCATGCGCAGTGATGGAAGAGTTTTGTTGCAATGAGGTCCCATCATCAGGGCTGCGGGTTGGGATGGCCCTGGTGTGGAGAGGAGCTCCCATCCGGAGAAGAGGCTGTAAAGTTCAAGGTTCGGTCAGAGAAACTGTAGAATAGGGATCTATTTTAGGGTGCAGCCTTTGCTTAGCTGTAGAAGCTGACTTTCCACCTGACAATAAAGTGTCTATAGGCTACCTGGCCAGGGTGGGAAGGAAAGCTAGGCATGCAATGGGGTCCACAAAGACAGACTGACACATTAGAACAAAATGGAACCCATGTCTAATGTCTACCTCACTGCATCCGACCCTGCCACCACAGGTCACTGTAGCAGCTGGGTGGACATCTCCACGGAGTCACACACAGGTCTGGCCCAGAACTCAGCCATACTAGTAGAAAAGGGCTAATGAGAACCAGGGAAGCACCAGGCTGGATGCTAGCCCAGGCCCTGGGGTGTGCCAGAGGGTCAGGGATGACATGAAGTGGCATGCTGCCTGAAACCTACACTGGCCGAGGAACATACAGGTATGACTGAATCTTTGCTTTCCTCTTCCAAACATGCAAAATTCTCATGTGGTCACCTCCAACCCAGGAACATGGGAAAGAGAGCAGTTGGGATGTAGTCCCTGGTTAACCAGGCTGTGTAGTACAAAGCCACCTTAACAACAAAGAATGCTTCCTATTGTCACAAAATCCACACGAACTAAACGATAACAAACAAATAAGCAAACAAATGTGTCTGTCTGTGTGCGCATCTCTCTCAACAGCCTTCTGAGATACATACTTCTGAGATACATATCCCCATTTTACAGATGAGGAAGTTAAGGCAGAAATAGATTATGTGTTTGCCCTAGATCCCAGGAAGTAGAGGAATCAAGCTCTGAACATAGGCAGGTGGCAGTCAAAGCCCATGGCATTAACTGCTACTTGTTAATTCTGAATAAAACCTTTCTCAGACACTCACACTTTGGGTGGCAGAATAGATTTTAATAGTTTTTTGCATTTGCCCACCTCTCTTTTTTTTCTATACTGGATGTGAGATTCATTCCTGAGTATGATGGGGTGTGAACTCAGTACAATGAAAGCCCTCGGAAGCACAGGGCTCCCCACTTGTCCAGGGGACCATAATTGGGGATGTATTTGATGGAAGGCCGTCAGTGGTGCACTGCGTCTGAGCTTCCAGTCTTCAAAGTCGTCTGCTTTAAACTTGCTGCAGCCCGCTTCATTGAGATGTGGCTCTTCTGGTGGCCAGATAGCTTGAATTTGGCTCTGTGATGGGCCTCAACCATATGTGTGTGTGTGTGTGTGTGTGTGTGTGCGTGCGTGTGTGTATACATGTCTGCAGTTTGATGCAGATGGACAAGATGACCTGGCCAATGTGAAGCACAAGCAACATGACCACCACGCCCCGGGGCTTCCCAAAGGCAGCCGAGTTCTTATCTGGAGCCTAGATTGGGAAGAGCATGAAATAAAGAGAAATAAATATTCCTATCAGAAATCTGTTACCAAGGTCCTTACAATCTGTTAACAACCCTTACAAGCAATGGGCTGCAGGCACTAGCAAGAGGACGGTTGTTAGCAGCCAGTGTGCACCTGTGAGGGAAGGGCCCCGTTTGGGGTCATGATGAGCTGCAGAGTCACTGTTGTCCCCCCACCCCGTCTCCCTCTCCCTCCCCCATTTTTGACATGGTCTTATGTCATCCTGTCTCTTTATGTAGCTAAGGTTGAGTCTGAACGTCTGGTCCTTCCGCTTCTGTCTCCTAAGTGCTGGACTTACAGACGTGGGCGCTACCGTGCCTGACAATTGATACTGCTCCTCCCTAACTAGATACAAAATTCTTCGGCACCTAGATTGCACGCTCTCTGTTGCTGCTGCTGAAGGCAATGCATGCTCGCCTGCACCTTGGAAAGCCGTGCTGTGCTGACTTACTGCCTTTGACCCTCAGAGTGAGGTGAGTGCCTCAGTAGCTTTCCTGGGCTGAGCAGCTTTAACCTCGAGAGAGCTTTCTCCCAAATGCTCCTTGTCAAGTCTTTGAAAGGCAGTCAGAGCCCCTGCAAAGAGCTTTGCTCTGGTGTCCTGCTAATCACTCCAGACAAGTCAGGGCATGGGAGCCTCAGAGGAAGAAAGAGGGGTCACCCTCTGGAGGAGGGCAGGTGGGGCTCACGTTTAGATTTTCTGTGAAGAAAGTCATTCCATAGGATTATTAAGCAAATTCCAGCTGCTCATTCAGCCACTGGAAGGTAGGAGAGAGTCAGGCCTCAGACGTGAGGTCTGCGTGTTTGCAAGGCTCAGACTGAAAAAGCCTTTGTTGACTTTTATTTAGATTTATTTAATGTCCAATCCACGGAAGGTAGGACGCGACCTTGAGGAAGGCAGCTCCTCCGGCTCCACCCCACAGCTTTCTGGCCCTAGCTGCTTTTTAGAGGGTGCAAGGCTTCCTTCCCACCCCCCTTTTAAAGCCTGCATCACCGTAGGAGCAATAGGGCTTCCTCACGTCTGAGGGGAAGGGAGTGGCCGCTTCCGAAAGAACAGCATTTATATTTTTAGACTGAAATATGCATTTACAATGGTTTTCTCAGAAAACACTCTTTAAAAAAGTATTTTGAACAGAAAGATACCTCTTAAACCATAGCTGATTTCACTTGTACAACGAGGAAGGGGCGAGCAATTATGTTTTATCTCAATGGTGAAACAATTAAAAAAAATTCTTGATTTTAGAGTATGCACTTTCCCTCTGCTCTCGTGTGTGTGTGTGTGTGTGCGCGTGCGTGTGTGTGTATGTGTGGAGGTCAGAGCACAACTTTGAGAATCTTCTTCTGTCTTGCTCCACAGCCATTTTTTGAGACAGGGCCTCCCTGAATCTGCAGCTTGCCTTTTGGCCAGAGTGGCCGGTGTGGGGTGGAAATTGCACAGAGTCCCAGAGACTGCTAAGCAGGAAGGCAGGACCACAGATTCAAGAATGGCTGGAGGATGGGAATTTTGTTTACTAACTTTATGACAAATATCTTTAAAGACTCAAAAAAATTTAAGAAGTACAAGTCTGTCATATATGTGTATTAAAATATCACAATGAATGCTATAAAATCTGTGTTAATTAAGAAGAAAAGCTGGGCCGGGCGGTGGTGGCGCACGCCTTTAATCCCAGCACTCGGGAGGCAGAGGCAGGCGGATCTCTGTGAGTTCGAGACCAGCCTGGTCTACAAGAGCTAGTTCCAGGACAGGCTCCAAAACCACAGAGAAACCCTGTCAAAAAAAAAGAAAAAAAAAAAAAAAAAAAGCTGGGTGTGGTGGCCTGTAATCCCAGGATGAGAGAGAGAGAGAGAGAGAAAGAGAGAGAGAGAGAGAGAGGAAGAAGGAGGATGAGGAGGAGAAAGAGGAAGAGGAGGAGGAGGAGAAGGGGGAGGAGGAGGAGGAGGATTGCTGCAAGTTTAGAGACAGGAAAAGCTGCATAGTGAGACTGTCGCAAAAGAAACCACACATATACCCTTACACACAATACATACTCACACACACACACACACACACACACACACACTCTTTCTCTCTCACACACAGTGTCTATTACCCAGACACTTACATGAAAAAGTTAACCATGTGCACACATCTGGACCATATATCCACAGGCACATCAATGTGTGCATGCATGTATGTGTGTGCACACGCATGTGCGTGGTCATGATTCAGTGTTTATCAAGTGACAAGATTTGCTGAAATTAGCTTATAATGTACTGCAACTCACAAGGTCAAAGAAGATGCCTAGACCCCAGGTTTGCAGGATCTCAGACTGTTGCATCCATGCTCAGTAAGTCTTGTCATAAATTATATTTGTTGAATGATCAGAAAGCATGAATTCAAAGGATTTGAGTTTTTCCTTTTAACTAAAGTTCAAATCCATATGGAATCAAATACACCAGGATTTGGTTTTGTTTTATAAAACCAAATTTTATATATTTTATATAAATTTTATCCATTTTGTAAAGCCATATATAAATATGTATGTGTGTGTGTGTGTGCTTTCTAAGGTGAGAGGCAAGCGAGAGTGTTTGGCAAGTATTGAGGGCTAAAGGAAACGAACTTCAATGTAGTTAAGACAGACTTAAGCAGGCTGGAAGGCAGCCCAAGGGAATATTTGCAGAGCTAAGGGCCCAGTGTTGGGTTAGAGTAGATGAAATTTTCCCAACAAAGGATTTATTGAGTTCTGCACCACAGTCAGCATGGAAAGGTGGTGCAATAGAACAGGTGGAGGGAAGTGCCAGGGGCAAGAACAGAAAATATGCCCATGGTAGTTTGAATGTAATTGGCTCCTATAATCTCATAGGGAGTGGCACTATTAGGAGGTGTGGCTTTGTTGGAGTGGGCATGGCCTTGGAGGAAGCTTGTCACTGTGGGGGCAGGCTTTGAGGCTTCCTATGCTCAGGGTACCTCCCAGTGTCTCAGTGGACTTCCTGTTGCCTGCCAGATGTAAGACTCTCAGCTACCTCTACAGCATGGCTGCCTGCACACCACCATGCTCCTGCCATGATGATAATGGACTGAGCCTCTGAATGTAAGCAAGCCACCCCAATTAAATGTTTTCATTTGTAAGAGCTGCCATGGTCATGGTGTCTCTTCACAGCAATAAAAACCCCAACTAAGACAGTGCCTCTCCCCACTGCTGCCTAGGGAGCCATAGGAAGTGAACTTCATAGTTAGCCAGAGCAGGCCTCTTTCAAGATCAACTATGTAGATCAAACCTAGAGCCTAAGACATTCGAGGCAAACACTCTCATATTGAGCCAAACTCCCAATTCCATGTTTCTAAAGGTTCTAACTGATGTCTTCTTAAGTTTGGACAATGTATACAAATCAAATTAGGTATATTCATTTCTTTTTGCCCAAGGAACAAGTACAGGCTTATCGGCGTGGCATATGCCAGCTACCCATGGCCCATGTTCAGTGTGCACACACATGAAACTCGAAGAAAGAGTACACTGATGATCTTACAGCAGCAAATCCCAAAGCAGGGGAAAAACACAAATTAACATCACAAACAATGAAAATTAAATTAACAGGAGATAGCAATCACGGGTAATTAATATCCCTTAATATAAATGGACTCAACTCACCTATAAAATGATACAGGCTGCTCTTGCTTCTGGCTCTCTTTTCCAGCTGCTAGACTCTGTTCCTGTTCCCCATTCATGCAGAGGATTGTGATCTAGAACAGTGATCTATAAGTCTCCCCTAAATAAATAACCCTTTATTATACATAATTCTGGAAAAAAAGACACAGGCTAACAGATTGGATATGAAAACAGAATCCATCCTTCTGCTGCATACAAGAAACACACCTCAACCTCAAAGACAGACATCACCTCAGAGTAAAGGGTTGGGAAAAATTTTCCAATCAAATGGACCTAAGAAACAAGCTGCTGTAGCTATCCTAATATCTAACAAAATAGACTTCAAAATCAAATCAATCAAAAAAGACAAAGAAGGACATTTCATATTAGTTACAGGAAAAATCCATTAAGAGGAAATCTCAATACTGAACATCTATGCCCCAAATACAAGGGCACCCTCATATGTAAAAGAATTACTTCTAAAGCTTAAATCATACATAAACCCTACATGCTAATAGTGGGAGGCTTCAACACTCCCCTCTCACCACTGGACAGGTCAGTCAGACAAAAAGTGAACAGAGAAATAGGGGAACTAACAGATGTTATGACTCAAATGCACTTAATAGTCTGGTATTGGCATAAAAACAGACAGGAGGACCAATGGAACTGAATTGAAGAACCAGATATTAATCCACACACTTTCAAACACCTGATTTTTGACAAAGAAGCAAAAAAAAGTCAAATGGAAAAAGAAAGCATATTTAACAAATATCTGATATCCAGTATAATTGGATATCAACATGTAGAAGAATGAAAGTAGATCCATATCTATCACCATGCACAAAACTCAAGTCCAAATAGATCAAAGACCTCAAAATAAAGCCAGCCACACTGAACCTCATAGAAGAGGAAGTGGGAAGTTCTCTTGAATGCATTGGCACAGAAGACCACTTCCTATATATAACCCCAGTAGCACAGATACAGAGAGAAACAATTAATAAATGGGACCTCCTGAAACCAAAAAGCTTCTGTAAAGCAAAGGATACAGTCAACAAGACAAAATGACAGCCCATAGAATGGGAAAAGATCTTCACTAACCCACATTAGACAGAGGTCTGATCTCCAAAATATACAAAGAACTCAAAAAACTGGTCATCAAAAGAACAAATAATCAAAAAAAAATTAGAGTACAGACCAAAACAGAGAACTCTCAACAGAGGAATCTAAAATGGGTGAAAGACACTTAAGAAAATATTTAACATCCTTAGTCATCAGAGAAATGCAAATCAAAACAACTCTGAGATTGCATCTTACACCTGTAAATATGGCCAAGATCAAAAATACTGATGATAGCTTATGTTGGAGAGGTTGTGGGGAAAAGGGGACACTTCTGCATTGCTGGTGGGAGTTCAAACTGTTATAGCCCCTTTGGTTATCAGGTGATAATTTCTCAGAAAATTAGGAAACAACCTTCCTCAAGACCCAGTAATACCATTTTTGGGTACATATCCAAAGGATGCTCAACCATGCCACATAGCAGCATTGTTTGTCATAGTCAGAACCTGGAAACAACCTATATGCATTTTGACCAAAGAATGGATAAGGAAAATGTGGTACATTTACACAATGGAGTACTACACAACAGAAAAAAAATAATGACATCTTGAAATTTGAAGGCAAATGGATGGAGCTAGAAAACACCATTTTGAGTGAGGTAACCCAGACCCAGAAAGACAATTACCATACGTGCTCACTCATAAGTTATTTTTAAACATAAAGCCAAAAACCAGCCTACAAATCACAGTCCCAGAGGACCTAGACAACAATGAGGACTCTAAGAGAGACATACATGAGAAGTAGAAAAAGACAAGATCTCCTGAGTAAATTGGGAGTGTGGGGACCATGGGAGAGGGTTGAAGGGGAGGGAAGAGGCAGGGAGGGAAACAGAGAAAAATGTAGAGCTCAATAAAAATCAATAAATGTATATATAAAGATTGTTTAATATTCTGATATAAAGTCTTAATCATTAAGTTATATAGGTTTTAAGTATTATAGGTCAATAGTCATTTATGTTTGTTATACTTTCAGTCAGATTAATTAGGTTCTTTAGATACATAGAGATTGTATTCTGCATAGATAGGTAATCTTCAACCACTTCAAAGATCTGTAGAACATGGCATTTAAATAATTTAGGATTCTGTTGACGTGAGACACGATTGCTCCTGGCATCAACAATCTATTCCTGAGAGAGTGTTGAGCACCAAAGACACTCCACATGGAGTTTGTTTTCTTCTTGGTACGACTGGCTTTTGGGCAAGAAACTGCCCATGCCTTGACCACTGACAAAGTGCATAATGTCCAGACTGGACAAGCAGGATATTAGAAAAAAGACTGCAAACCTTGCCAAGACAGGGTAAGACAGTTCTGAAAAATTTCCTGCCTCTGAAAATGGTCTGTCAGTTATGCTAGGCTTTAGCCAAAGTTGGCTGCTTTAGCACTACAAATGAGACTTTGGGTGATTGCTCAGACAGCCAGCTGTCTCTGTCATCTACTGCACATTTTGGAAGCTGCTTGATTGAACTTCCTGCCTACTCAAGTAATATTATCTCCCTTCTCAGGCCTTTGATGGGGTTGAAGATTAGATAGTCATAGTTACTGTCCTCTTATGATCTAGCTAAGCCTTTTCCAATATAAGACTTAGACTCCTTAGGATAGAATGTTTATTAAAACACTAGAATATGTTTCTTGCTCAATATTGTTGATGCTGGTTGTAATTCTAACTTTATACTTGATATCTGTTCCTAGTGTACATAGTTTTATATTGGGTTTAGAACTCTCTTATTTAAACAAAAGGGGGAGGTGCTGTAGGAGCTCCTTCAGTTCCTTCAGCCAATAGCCTTTAAGATACCAGTCCACTTGGGCATGGTCTCTTATACTATAAATGCAGCTGCAAACCCTGCACTTGCTCTCTTGCTTCCAGCTCTTCTCACTGCTAGACTCTGTTCCTGTTCCCTGTTCATGCAGAGGACTGTGATCTGTGAGTCTCCCCTAAAAAAATAACCCTTTATTATATGTAATTCTGAACTAGTGTGGGATTATTTTGTATCTCCCATCATCAGAAAAGGTTTATTTGGCTTACACTTCCACATTGCTGTTCATTACTGAAGGATGTCAGGACAGGAACCCAAACAAGGCAGGAACATGGAGGCAGGAGCTGGTGCAGAGGCTGTGGAGGGGTACTGCTTACTGGCTTGCTCCCCATAGCTTGCTTAGCCTGCTTTTTTTTTTTAAATATATATAGAACTGAGGACCACTATCCAGGGATGGCACCATCCACAATGGGCTGGACCCTCAGCCATCAATCATTAGTTGAGAAAATGCCTTACAGCTGGGTCTCATGGAGATAGTTTCTCAAGTGAGGTTTGTTCGTCTCCGGTGACTCTACCTTGTGTCAAACTGGCACACAAAACCAGCCAGTACACTAATTAAGATTGGAATAAAAGAAATTATGCTTGCCTTGGTCAGAAGTAGCAAGGAAAGTGAGGCTATTTGGCAAACTGCTGCCAAAGATGCTGGCACACCTGTGAATTTATTGCTTTTTAATATATTCTGACGCTGTGGGAAGACATGTGTGTTCATCTGTGTTTTGGACATAGTCTGCTCAGGACACTCTTTTATTTGTTTACAAACGTTCTTTTATGCAAGCGTTCACTTGAGCCTGCTACCTCCACAAAATCCTAGGTACAACCTCCGCTAAAGGCTGAATGGGGAACGCGTGGGTGGAATTCTACCACCTGGGGAACTAGGAAGAAGGAGCAGACCAGTTCAAGTCCATCCAACCACCAGAGAGCAGCCCAGACTGGCTTCCAGCTGAGCGCAGGACAGGACTCCAAAGTCCGCAGAGTCGACTGCCCGGTGTGGAATGAGTCTTTGAGTCCCATTTTCAAGGACCAGACTTACCATGGCTTCAAGTTAGCTGTTAGCGGAACTCAGAGGTCTGAAAGTCGTTTTCTTCAGCTGCTGCTACTTAAGGCCTGAGTAGTTAGACCCAGCCAAGCTGACAATAAAGCAGTTTTATGTCTTTGGAACCTGTAAGCAGGTGAACTGGTCTGCCTCGGGTGAAACTCTTTACAGCATACGCATCTCTGCCATTTGCTTTCTCACTGTACCAGATTAGAAGGAGCATTGTGTAGCTTTGTCGAGTCAGGGACGGGCAATTCGGTCTTGCATCGACAAGGTGCCCTGTGTTAGACAGTGCCTGGGCAAGCTAAATACAGTGAGAAACACTCACAGAGGTCATGTTTGAATCTCTTGGGGGAAAAGAGATGCTGACAAGGCCCTTTCACACCTGGAGAGGTGTGTGGGTCACCAGACAACTAAGCCAAAGGAATCTGATGCTACCTTAGACTCACCCTGGCGAGGTCGTGGTAGCTGTACTCAAACCTGCCATCTCTTCAGAATTACGAAAAGCTGGCTAATAAAGAGTACAACTCTAGTGTAGTCTATACGTCCAATATCTGACTGATCAGAGATACCACAGTATAGCTGTGACAAGTGTAGATTTTTTTACAATTTAAAACAGCCAGTTCCTTTCTCCAAAGGAGCAGTCCTACTAGGTGAACGCTTTGGTGATTCTCTGAGCGTGGACAGCTTGTTTGCGATTAAGGTTGGCTTGCGGACTCTGTAAGACACTCATGAGACAGTACTGCAACCTCTAGGCTATTGTTGAGTTCAGCGCTGAGAGCAGACTCCCTGTTCCTTCCCACTGGTGCCTGATCCAGCAGAGGGCTCTTCACAGTCTGGCGTTTTCACGGGGATGCGTTCCCATCTGTTTGTGTGCGAGTGTTGTAGGCGAACTTTTCCTAAAGATCTTTGCACTCACAGAACATCATTCGGTTCCAGTTGATGAAGTGTTTATGGGTTCTAGAATCTTCTGCCAGGCTCCCAAGACCTTCTGTAGTGTAGCCCCAAGTGTAGTTCCTGGCTTGAGTTACATTTCAGAACACATTAGCTAAGATCCATAAACTGCCAGGTGCTGGTGGGTGGGGGGGTGGGTGGGTATATAGATCGTACAGGCATAGCATGGATTGCCTGCTGTCCAGCACAATGAGTTCATCTTCTCATCTAGGCAGCAGCAAGCAAGCAACATTCCTACCTACTGTGTCTCCTTCAAGAAAAATTCCTCATTCTTTCCACACTGTGAACACTCTGGGTTGAGTTGCTATAACGAGATCCCAGCAGCCGGGTGTCAGTAAAAACTGGGACTTTCCACAGTTCTGGAGTCTGGGAGTTCAAGGTCAGGGTCTGGTGGATGGGTGTCTGCTGAGGGTTCCTATGGGCTCCTGGACAACTGTCTTCTAGTATGTTCTCAAAGGTCACACTAGCATACAAGATTTGCACACGTGAACTTTGGGGGGTGCCAACACCCACTTCCTGGCAGCCAGCAGAGGCTTCTCTTCGGTGTCTCTGGCTACTTTAACTCTCCCTGATCTTTTACACCAAAATTTCAAAATGGCGGTGCCCACTTCCACACAGTTAAGAGGCCACATCATCATCTTATTTGTTGGTTTATTTATATTTCACATCTGTGGGTCTCGGATCTCCAATCTATGTTCTAAATCTCCACTATTGACTGCGGAGAGGAAATGATTATCAGCTTTAAGCTCTGACCCTGTGACTTCCCTACTCTGATGGATGGTAACCTGGCATTATGAGCTAAAATGAACCCCTTTCTTCACTTGCTTTGCTTTTCGTCAGGGTGTTTTATTGCAATAACAAGATGGAACCAGGGCACATCCCATTATGCATATTTATTTACTTTTAGACCGATTTTATTCTTTTTTTTTTTTAGAGAACACTAATAGGATGCATTTAATTACATTTTTAAATATTATACAAGTATGGCTCAGGATCAAATGGCATGTTAAATGCTTTGCCCAGGATGCTGGCTCTACTGGCTGATTGGCACCCCTGTCCCTTGCCTTTCGTTTGCCAGGCAACGGATGTGGCTCAGGAAAGAGGGTGAGAGAAGAATTTATCAAGTATCTATTTTAAAAGGTGTAGTCAAGGCTAAGAGACAGGGGGATGGAAGCATCCTGGTAAAGTAACAGACACCCCCTTGTCACTCTCTGGCCTGAAGGAGCAAGAGAAGTCAGTGACTACCCAGCCAGCAAGACAAGTCATCATAGGAAAGGGCCCTAAAAGGGCCATTGGCTTGGCCAAAGGAGCACCACCACTGCCAAGAGCTGGCCTAACCAAGAAGAACATGAGAGTAAATACTCTGTTCTCTCTCTCTCTCTCTCTCTCTCTCTCTCTCTCTCTCTCTCTCTCTCGGCCTCTAAGGTCTCCTTCATCCAGATCCAGCTGGAAGAGGGCAGGAGAATTGATTGGTACAGTCCTTGGCAGGGTAGCTCCTGAGTGGAGGGATGGGAGGAGGGGGTTGGGAGGGAAGATGGCAGAGACCCAGGAAGGCAGCTCACCCACAGCCCCTGAGACTCCAGTCTCTGACTGAACAAGTTGCCCATAGCACGTGTTGTTTGCAGGGTCTCTCTTAGGCCAGAGAAGATCACCTGCCTCTGGGTCGGGTGATCCCTTCAAGGGGAGGGCTGGCAGAGCAGGAGGCTCCTGAGTGGCTGCCCGTAGCCAGGATACCTCAAAAGGGCAGATCCAAGAAACAGACATGGCCCGGAGGGACGCTTTAATACTGCGGGTCTGACTCATCAAATCCAAGTGGTAATCAGTTAGCTCCTTGGGCCACCAAGCTGAATATTATGAAAGAACACCTCACTCTTAATTAATGTATGGTAATATAGAGGCTTTCTTCCTTACTGGAAATAATAGTGCTTAGACTAGCCAGATCATATTCAGAACCCTGTCCTGGCAGGGTTCACTGATGAAGGTCTGATCTCTATTTCCAAGCTCTGGAGGGGAGCAACAGTGTGTCCTTCCTAGCAGAAGGGACAGAGGGCAAAGGGATGAATTCCCTCAAAGGCCCTATGTAAGGACACCTAATCCCAACAAAAGAGGCACCATCTTGGGCCAATCACCTCTTCCTACTGCCACATTGATCCTCGGCTTGCAACACCTGAACTGTGGAGGGGACACATTCGTACTAAGGTCTGGGGGAGGCTTCAAGACAGTGATTGGAGTCACATGTAAGTAAACCTGTTGACAGCTGTTACAGTTATCCTTTCGGCTGGGTGGTGTTTATCAGGAACTGGGGTAAATGATAACCCTGAGTGTATTGCAGTGGTAAGGCATAACACAGCCTACAGGAGCCTAATTAGAACCTTCCTGAACGATTTACTTCTCCTCTGCTCTCCTTCCACGAACTCGAGGAGCTGCCCACTGCTCGGGAGTCTGGTCCATGTGGGAATCTCATGCGGGCCCATGAGCGACAAGACAGCACACATGGCGAACTGTTGGGCATGTCTAAATAGCCACAAATGCCAATCAAGCCCGCCAACTGTTAACAGGTGTTCTGCAAACATAGTTTTGTTACTGTCTTAATTTTGATTTGTCTTGCAGGTTAGCTGTGTTTGAGCCATGGAATCTTGAGAGTTCTTTATATATTCTGGAAGTGAGTTTCTCATCAGGTATGTAATTTGAACAGCCATGCCCCCCCCGAGTAGTTGAATTATGTACCGGCTGGTTTTGTGTGTCAACTTGACACAAGCTGGGGTTATCAGAGAGGAAGGAGCCTCAGTTGAGGAAATGTCCCCTTGAGATCCAGCTATGAGGCATTTTCTCTGTTAGTGAGTAACAGGGGAGGGTCTAGCCCATGGTGGGTGGTGCCATCCCTGGGATGGCAGTCCTGGGTTCTATAAGAAAGCAGACTGAGCAAGCCATGGGAAACAAGTCAGCAAGCAACAACCCTCTACAGCCTCCGCATCAGCTCCTGCCTCCATGATCCTGCCCTATTTGAGTTCCTGTCCTGATTTCTTTTAATGACGGACTATGATCTGGAAGTGTAAGCCAAGTAAACCCTTTCCTCTCCAGCTTGTTTTATGGTCATGGTGTTTTCATCACCGCAGTAGGAACCCTAACTAAGACAGATTATATTTTTACAGCCTTGGGATTCAGGCTCTTCCTGTGTCAGCCATGTATGCTGACATATGTACATGCATGTACACATGGCTTGAAAGTGTCTTTGACTTGCAAAGTTTCTAGAACTTCACTCTTAGTTCCTATTTCTCTTTGTGCGTATGTCCACAATGACATGTCTGAGACTGGGAAGGCTTACCCTAACAGTCTTTTAAGAATGTTGAAGTTTTGACACTGCCATGTAGGTTATAGGGTCAGTTGCGTTCATCTTTACATACATGTGAGGTAGTCTGACTTGCACATACCCAACTGTGCCAGCACTGGTCATTCAAAGGACCACGTTTGCTTGTTCTGTTTTGTTGGCATCTTTATTACAAATAGTTGGTCACCGGTCAAAGCATTTATCTCTGAGCTTTCAAATTTTCTCCGTCAAGCAGCATGACTTTTCATCTCCCGATCCCGACAGCCTGTATTTCCATTTGGGAAAAGAGCCTATCTATTAAGATGCTAAGGTAGAATCTTCTAAGTTGATGCCTTGGACCTTTTTCCTTAGAACATCCAGAAGTATCCCCCTGCCTCTGGCCTGGGCACTCCTGGGTTTTGTCCTACAGCATTCGTCTCCATCTTCCCCAGATACCCCAATTCTCAGTCATAAGACAAAGATCGTTCATTTTTGCTGGCTGGCTTCTGGAACCCCCCTTAGATTTCAGAGCCTCTTCCCTGCTTCTTGGACATGGGTTTCACGTGTTCAGGGTTGCAGCAATTCATCAGATTTTTTTTTTTAATTTTGAGACAGGGTCTTAGCGTGAAGACTTGGCTGTCTTGGAACTCACTGTATAAACCAAGCTGGCCTTGAACTCACAGAGGTCAGCATGCCTCTGCCTTCTAAGTGCTGGGATGAAGGATACGTCACCACACCCAGCAGATCCGGTGCTGGGCTTAACGATGTGTGCCCACTATGCCCTTTCCACCCTCTTCCAACTCCCTCTTTCTCTACCCTTCTTCTGCTTTCAGGGAGAGGACAGGATATTACTTTGGGTCCATTCAGACAATCCTGAACATTTCCTTCAGAGCAGCTGAGCAGGAATCCTAAATGAAGTCACATTTAAAGTCCCCCTTTCCATATAATGTAACAATGATGTGGATGTCTTTGGAGAGTGTTATTCAGCTCACACACAGAGGTCAAAATTATCAAATGAGTGCTGTAATTTTGACCGGAAACAGTTTTGGACCACTTGAACGACATGTTATTTAACAATTCTAGCTTGGCACCTGCTGTCTTCAGCATTTAAAGGGCCGCCCATTGTCTTCTAGCCTCATTCATTTTTTTTCTGAGACGTTAGCAGACTGTCTTACTGATGTATTTAAATGTAATATGTCTTTCAAACATTGTTTTAAAGATTTATTATTCCTAATTTTGGGTCTGTGTGTGGGGACGAGCATGTGAGCACGTGTGTGGTAGTGGAGGCGAGACGCATTGGACCCACTGGAGCCGGAGCCATGAATGCCAGTGAGCCACCCAGCATGGGTACTAGGGACTCAACTCAGTTCTTCTGGAAGAACCGCCAGTTCTCTAACCCGCTGAGCCATCTCTCCAGCCCCCATCCCTCATGATTTTAAACCAAACGGTGGATAATGTCTGAGTGTTAGAGAGGCCCCAGATGATCTCCCACCAGAGAAGTTCGTTATTTCCCTGACTAAACAGCTAAGTTGGTAATTGACCACGTTTGTTCAATGAGAGAACATGGTTGTCCTTGGGGCTGTCCTCTTGGCCTGGTTCATTTTACTCTCGGGTCGCTTCTCCTCTGTGGACAGAGTTCTGGGGCTTTCAGCCGAGGACTGCTAAGTGTTGGAGGCTTCGTGTCTCCATCTCGGCTTTCATTTCTACAGGGCTGCCACAAGCTTCCCTCTGCTCCTCAGCTGGGGTTTGTATTCTTTTTTCTCGTGCAGCTGTCTCTAAGGGAAAGTCATCCACGAGTGAGGTCTATCAGTGTGATCTCTCCAGCAATGTAAACCTGCTAGGGTCTGCTTCTTGTGGGTGGGTCAGAAGCAACTCTCTCCTCAGGCAAAAGCTGTGTCTTCAGCACTTTGCTCGTGCTCAGGCTGAGTTCCCCCTACACCCCCTGCAAAAGGTGGCGGCAGGGGCTCAAACTCTTTATGTTTCTCTCCTCTGAATTCCATTATCTTTTCTCTTGTTGCTTCGGAAGTTATGGGATAACTTCTGGCAGACGTGTTTGTATTTTTCCTAGCTTTCCTAGGTATTCCTGGAAGAACAGGTGTGAGATACATAACTCCATTCTATACAGAAGTACCTCTGGCCAGTTCTAGGGGTTCCCTCTTTTTGTCCTCCCCTCCCCTGAGACAGAGTCTCTGAATATCTCATGATGGCCTTGAAAACCCTGTATAACCTAGGTGGCCTTTGAACTCGTGACCCTTCTTGCATCTGTCTCCTGAGTGCTAGGGTTATGGGATGACCCGCCTGGCTCAGCATATATGCTTACTTTTGAATGCTTATAAATCATGGCTTTTTTTGAGAGCTACTGTGCTCTGTTGTCAGAAATGGAAGGTCAAAATACACATTTTTTCTTGATAGTAAGTGTATTTTCTATAAAACGTGTTATCCTTACCAGCTATGTACATCTAATTCTGATAGAAACACCGTATTTAGGCATGAGGTGCTAGCCTAACTATCTTTTCAAATTGTGTTTAAGATTTCAAAATAAACCCAGGCCTTGAGGTCAGGCCTGGATGGAGCTCGGAATGCCTTGTTGCCAAAACTGGGTCTGAGCACCAGGTTGGCCAGGCTGCAATGGGCCTAAGGAGGATGTGAGTGGAGCCAACTAAGACAGCAGAGTGGGTGGTGCGGGTGGTGCGGGTGGTGCGGGTGGTGCGGGTGGTGCATATAGTGCAGGGGAGTACAGGCAGTGCAAGTAGTGCAGGCAGTGCACCAGTGGTACATGCAGTATAGGCAGGTACGGGTAGTGCAGGAGGTGCATGCAGTGCAGGCGAGTGCAGGCAGTGTAGGTGGGTGCAGGTGGTACAAGTGGTGCAGGTACTGTACTGTTGCATGCGGAATGGATGTTGCATGCAGTGCAGGTGTTGCATGCAGTGCAGGTGGTGCATGCAGTGCAGGTGGTGCATGCAGTGCAGGTGGTGCAAGTGGTGCAGGTGGCAATGCAGTGTAGGTGGTGCATGCAGTGCAGGTGGATGCAGATGGTGCAGGTGGCACATGCAGTGCAGATAGGTGCAGGTGGTCCATGCAGTTCAGATGAGTGCAGGTGGTATATGCAGTGCAGATGGTACAAGTGGTGCAGGTGGTGCATGTAGTACAGGTAGGTGCAGGTTGGTGTAAGTGGTGCATACAGTGCAGGGGGTTGTAGGTGGTTCATGCAGTGCAGGTTGGTGCAGATGGTGCTTGCAGTGCAGATGGGTGCAGGGGGTGCATACAGTGCACGCAGTTCAGACAACTCCTCTTGAGTGTGATGGTTTCTAGTTCGTCTCAACCACACTCTGAGCACAGAAAAGGGAGAGGAGATGGGTCTGTGTGTAGGGGAGTTGAATCACGACACAAGGAGTAACTCCAAACTCACATACAGCAGAACTGATATGCAGACAGTTGAGGAAAAGATAGGTGCCCTTAGAACTTTTCACATTCGGCATTCTGACAAGAGAAAGGACTGAGTAGAAATCTCTCCAGAGCAGCTAGCTGTCTGCAGGCTCAGCAGGGGCAGGAGAGTTGGCAGAACTAACAGGTCGCCCCACGAGAGTTGCTGACTGATATCACTCCCACCCTCGGGTAACTGTCTGGTCCTGCCATGTTGATGTTCACACACATGCCATGCACCAGAGGATGGACCAGGCTCTATGGGACGTCTTGTTGTTGTTTAAAAGAGGGTACAAATGCAAGGACCAGCTGGGTACTCGACACTTGTTTCCAAGCCATACTAACCCAAAAGAGGTCAGAGCATGAGAGCACTGAAATCCCAACCCGTATCGTCCCTCATATCACCCCTGGGGAAGGAGGTCTTGAATACTTGAGCTGTTGGGGACCCTGTGTCAGGAAGACTAGGATGCATACTGGAGGACCCACAGCCTCACACATCTGGACTTGGTAGCCAGGATCCACAGTGGCCCCGTGTTTACCTTTACCAAGCATCGGTACCATCGGTGTCAGCAGTCAGCGGACCTCTCCTGCAACGGCTGGAGGACAGACTGGAGCAGACCCAGCATCCTCTGCAAGCTCTGTGGAAAGGAAGGACGACGGTATGGAAGAGCTGTTGCCCTAGAATAGAGCGGAGTAAAGAGGGGGACAGATGAAAACACCTGGAGTGCAACTCCACCAGCTACGTCAGTTTTGAATAAGATAAATCTGGAGGGTTCAATGACAGAACTTTATAAAGGCACAATAATCAAGGTACCGTGGTCTTCACAGGCGAATAGACACATAGAGCAGAGAAACAGAAAAGAAAGTCCAGAAATAAGCCCACAGTAATATGTCTGACTGATTGCAGCAAAGTGTAAAAGTGGTTCAAAGAAGAAAGGACAGTCATTTCAACAAACCGAACCCACACAGGCCAACAAATAAATTCTAAGAGTGCCTTGAAATGTATCGTGGACTTAAATGCAAGATGGAAAATTTTTGAGAAAAAAATTATATGAGATTCAGGAGACACATTTTCAATCCACTCGACAGCACAATCCGTAAGAAAACAAAGTAGGCATATTGGATTTTGTCATTTCATAAAAATAATTAAGAAGAGGAAAGGCAAGCAATTGCTTGCTAACCATGTAGTGTTTAGTCGATATGGAAAATATGCCCAAAACTCAAAAAGAAACAATCCAAGTAGAAAGTGAAAAAAAAAGATGTTTTTCAAAACATTTAAACTGGTATCAATAGGACGAAGTGGATGGAACAGACTGGAAAAGATGCCAAGATTTACAGCAACTCTTCAGGGTGGACCAATACCACTCATACACCACTTGTTTTCTTAAAAAAAAAAAAAAAAACAAAAAAAAAAACAAAAAAAAACCTTAAATCTGCCTTTTTGTCCTGTTTATCTTTTTTGCCTGAGATTTTGTTTTCTTTGTGTGTGCATATGTGCATGTGTACAGGTGCCTACAGAGGCCAGGATTTCATTTCAGATCCTGGAGCTGGAGTAGCAGACAGCTGTTAGCCCTCCGACGTGGGTGCTGGGAACCGAACTCGTGTCCTCCGAAAGAGCTGTCTGAGCCCTTAGCCTCTGAGCCATCTCTCCAGCCCCTCTGTTCTCATTTGCATTTTCTGATTATCAAGGCCTCCCCATTCATAGCACATAGAATGTGGCCCTGGAAGAAGCCCACACCGGCTCGGCTCGGGTGCACTCTTAATCTTCTCTCGTCTGACCCCTCCTCCTATTACCGTCTATGCTTAAAGAGACGTCAAAACCTTCTAGAGTAAACTTCGAGACACAGCATTATGAATAAACTAGAAATTAAACCACATTTGTTTTGAAAACCAATTTACTTGTTTTTGTTTCGCGTGAATACATGAATGACTGTGAGTCACGGGTGTGCCTGGTGACCGTGGAGGCCAGCGTGGGTGCTGGATCCCCTGGAGCTGGAGTTACACGCAATTGGAAGCCCATCTCAAACAGATGCTGGGGACCAGCTGAGGCCCTCCGCAAGAGCAGAAAGGGCTTTAACCTTGGAGTCCTCTCTCCAGCCCCAACTACTTTGATGTGTAAATTGGACATACATGTTTTTCCGTTTAGAGTAAATGTAATACGTATCTCGACGTTAATGACTTTGTCTCAATTGCCAGGGAAGTCCACGTATATACAACTTTTTTTTTTTCTAAGCCCCGTTGTGTTATCAGTCACCTCTCAAGGAGAACTCTAAAACCTTATGAGAATTGGGAATGGAGCGAGGTTTGTGGTAGAGCACTCACCCAAAACAGCGCAAGAGATTTTGTCTTCTTCTAGAACTGAACATCCAACGCAAATGCTTCTGAAGTTGCATTTTCTAATAAATCATCATGAATGTGACCCTATATTTATGAATGACTATGTTTCTACCTGAGAAATGTTTTGATATCTGCACGTTTCCGATTTCAGTTATCTGATTAACCATAGAGTTTTCCTAAATCAGTCTGTTTTCTTTAGGCCGGTTCTTTCCTGTTTGGCAATTTGCCAGGTGCAGGGATCTCAGAGGGAGGGAGGGCTCCTTTACCAGGGAATATATGTTGTGGGCAAGATGGCAGGGTGTAATTTCCCCTGTTGGTGAGCTCAGACACCCAGGGTTCTCTTTGGAGGGAAACACAGTCAAGGGTAGAACTGGCAATTGCATGAAAAAAAAAAATCAGAACGAATAAATGAACTGCTGGTATTGAGTGAGCAGAAGAAAATCTATGAAAAGTGTGTTTGTTCTCCCAGTGGTTCTGCCTTTAGCATCACTATGCCACATGGAGCAGCACTGGGATACCACTCACGCCATCTACCTGGGAAGAGGATGGCAGCATAGAATGGGTGGTAGCAGTTGCCAGTCACTGCCCCTGTCCCGAGCCCTGATGGGACACAACTCTGTTGGACGACACACGTAAGTCCCACCACAGTGGCTGCACGTTGTTCCCTTGTTTACTCCCCAAGGAAGCCCGGTAACCTGCACAAGAAAACAGAAGCAGAATGATGAAGGTGGGAGGAACTTGGCATCTGCCCAATTGAAAAAGCACCAGATCTCAAAATGACAGCCTCATCTTACTAACTTTCCAAAATATAACTTCCAGCGATGGAAACTCAGCGGTGGGTGGCTCGAAGGCCTTCAGTCGAAATCAGCATGTAATCGCATGCACATCAGTTCACAGCAAGTCCCTAACTTCAGGACTTAAGATGCAGCAAGCGTTTATCCTCTCATCAGTCCAACATCACCCACGGCGTCACGTCTTCTCCCTCAGTTCCTCAAATCTTCGCTTTCTTCTAAATCCCTGTCTTCTCCCTTCCTTCCCAGTATACACACATTTCTGCCATTGCAGCAATAAGGCTGAGTTTCATTTTGGAAGAAATATTTATGTCAGTCATTTCTTACAAATTAAAAGACTTTCTTTTAATTGACCCCCAAATAAGAGGCAGGCCATCTTTATTTCCTGCTGTCTGGTGCGTGCCGAACAGTTTAGAAGATAATAGTTGTTTACTATGTGATAGTAAACAGAATCAAAATTTACTAGCTTCCTGTCACTCCAAAGTTAGATCTTGACAAACTAATGACGTGGATTCTAGTATTGTTAAACATTTTACCCATTTCATTGTGATTCAAATCAAAATGAGTTAATATGGAGTCTGAATTGGGCCACGCAGGAAGAGAGTGAAATAGTTTAGGGGAAAAGAGTTGCCTTAGGCAGCTTTCCTCTCTCGGTTATTGGTGTGCAAGGTCCAGGCACGGACAGAGCGCAAGCCATGGACAGAAAAGAAGTCAAGGGAAAACGCATCTGGCACAGCACCCTTTGAAGATTAATGGTATAGCCTGACATGAGTCCTGCGCTGTGGGGTCTGGGCCAGGGCTGCAGGAAGCTGCAGTGGACAAGAGTCATAGTCCACACAGAGCTGCAGGGGTTGCTGGCATCTGGGTGTCTTCAAAGGCTCGTGTGTTGCATTTGGTCCAGTTCTGGTTCCAGTTCTGTTGCTGTGATAAAGTTCTGCCCCAAAACAACTGTGTTGGGGGATGGAGGTAAAGAGAGAACTGAAGCAAAGACCACGGAGGAAAGCTGCTGCTTCTCTCTGGATTGCTCTCTCTCTCTCTCTCTCTCTTTCTGTCTCTCTCTCTTTCTCTGCTAGCTTTGTTATAGAACCCAGGCCCACCTGCTTGGGGATGGCGCTACCTAAAGTGGGCTGGATTCTCCCACATCAATTGTTTATGGAAACAATTCCTGGTGGACATGACCATACACCAATCTATTATGGGCCATCCCTCAATAGAGTGTTCCTCAAGTGACTCCAGGAACTAGGAAAGAGTCCGAGCCCATTGTGCTAATAGGAGGGGACACAGCTTCTGAGATGTGGACCTGAGGGGAAAGAGGTTACGTCATTGGAGTTGGGCTCACAAAGGGGCTCTGGGACTCTAGTCTCCTTTCTGTCTTTGCAACCCAGACACTTTGAGGTGGACAGCCTCCCCTGCTAGGCCCGAAGGCAATTGGTCTACCTGACCATGCATTGAAAAATCGAAAACTATTAGACAAATGAACTTTACTTCTTTAAATATCAATTGTCTCAGATACTATGTTGCAGTACTATAAAGTGGACTAACGTGGAGGTTTTATTCAGAGCATCTTAAGATGCCTCTACAACCAGTTTTAGCCACACAAGGCAATATTAAATTATGCCCTGAAAGAGATTCTTTTTTACCTTGAATGTTTGTGTGTGTGTGCATGTATGTATGTGTGTGTGTGTGTGTGCATGTAATGAAGGGTACATATATGCACACACATATCTGTGCAGCTGTTCTTACCTGTGATGTTTGCATGTGTGTGTGTGTGCGCATGTGTGCAATGAAGGGTATGTATAAGCACACACATGTCTGCGCAGCTGTCCTTACCTGTGATGTGGTGATATGTGTGTGTGTGGATGCCAAGAGGGTGTGTATGTGCACGCACCTGTCTGTGCAACTGTTCTTACCTGTGTGGAAGACAGAGACTGTCATCGGGTGTCTTCCCTTGCTCAGACTCTATCTTCTTCTTCTGAGATAGTGTCTTCCATTGAACCTGGAGATTGCCATTTAAGCTAACTGGTTGGCCTGTCTCTAGGTTCCAGTCTTGAGGTTATGGACACATGTGCCACAGCTCCCGGCTCTTCTATGGCCATGGTTCTGGGGACTGAACCCACAGCCTCATGCTTGGGCAGAAAGCACTTTCCCCAGGAAGTCTCACGTCCCTGGACTTGAGCTGAATTATCCTGGGGAAAAGCAGGTGAGGGATCAGACTAGACAGGCCAGCAGTGAGCACTACTACTTTCTGACATTTTGACCAAGTGCGTTAGGCAGATAAAAAAAGACCCCCTGTTAAAAACAATTTGCTGGAAAGATCAGCAATTAGAAGCACTTGTTGCTTTCCTAGAGAATCCAGGTTCAGGTCCTTGCACCCCAATGGAGCTTAAGAACCACCCCAAACTTCAGTTCTAGGGGCTCTGGCTCCCTTATCTGACCTCCACATAGCTGTGGTGCACATTCGTGAATGCAGACAGAATACTCACATACATAAAATAAATAAATAAATCGTAATTTGGTTAAAAAATATCCACAGAGAATTTTGAGGGTGGTTGTGTCATTGGTAAGTTTTGGGGCGACATAAAATGTGGAATTTATTTTTGTGGTTAGTGACTAAGACACCTACCGGGGTAAGATTTTACTGAGCTATTTTTTTGGACAAGGTTATTTTTGACATGGACTCGAAAGGCACTTGGGATCACAGATTTAGGTGTTCAGATCCAAGCACTAGTGTTACAAGAACAATATCACTCACCGTCTTTTTCTCTTTATTAAAATGGACCTTTCATAGATGCCGTAATTGATGTATCATTGGCATACTATTTCCTGCCTAGATTTGCATAAATTATAGCTCTCCACGAAATATGTACCTATTGCAAAAGCAGAAGGGTTCCGTGGTCTGGCTCTTTGTGTGTGAGTGTGTGGGTGGGTGCTGGTGCCAGCACGCACGGGGCGTGTGTCATCATGTGTCATCAGAGGACCTTGGCTGTGGCTCCTCTGCTGCTTTCTGCCTTTTGTTTGACACAGGGTCTCTCACTGGTTAGGATTTCAGCAGGTAGAGCAGGTTAGTTGGCCTAATAGCGTCCACGGTTCTTCCTCTCTCCGTCTCCCATCTTGAGCTTCTTTACATGGGTTCTAGGGACCCAGATTCAGTTCCTCAGACTGGTAGGTGACCTTTTACTGACTGAGCTCTCTGAGATATATTTCTATGAGACCAGGCATCATAGACTTTGTGGTATCTAATGGCCACCACTTTATTATGACCAGGATTCTGTAAAAAAATAAAATAAAATAAAATAAAAGGAATCTAGGCAGGACACAGTGGGGATGGGTCAACTCCGCTACTCCAAAAGTAAAGTTTTAGCTACGGTGGGTTAGCTGGATGGAGGTTTATGGGGAGTTCAGCGTGGGCTGTCAGCCTAGGGCCCCAGCTCTAAACAAGGTATCCGCTGGAAATGGCTTCAACACTCACAATTTAGTGCCTGGCCTAAAATGGCAACAGCCGGGGCCAGTCTACTCTGCTCTATCCAAATGCCCACTCCTTGTAGCTGGTTTGCGTGTCCTCAGGGGGTAGTCTCATACTGTTTACCCAGTAGCTGCCTTCTAAGGAGGGATGAGTGGGAAGCAGGCAATCGACGAGGCCTGTGCCCAGATCTGGGACAGTATGCTGTCAGCTCTGTTCTGGTGGTTAAAAAAAATCACAGTGTCTGAGCAGAGTATAGGGAGGGAAGTGATAGGCATTATTAGCTCTCAAAGTGGGTGGTGAGGTTTTTTTTTTTATCATAGAAATGCATGTGAACAGGAGATAATTTGGCAGCGGCAGCCATCTTTAGAGAAGGCCATTGGCCCTCACCGTGAATTCCAACCTGAAGGCGCGTGACCGGAATGTGCCTCCCTGAGTGACGATTGTTCCGGCTTCTGTTCTAGTACCGTGGACAAGAAGCAACTGGTAAGCTTGGAGAAGGATAGCTTCAGCAAAGCCTTCCTCTTCCAGCAAGGCTGGAGCAGACTGCAGGCGGTGAGAGGACATGATTTCATTCTCCACGTCCTTTTATTCTAGACAGAAGCCCACGCATCTTGAACTGCAGTTGAGAACCGCTAGTGCTCTTCCCAAGGTGTAATAATGGCTTTGGGGGCTATGGGGCTAGGTTTGCAATGACTTTCTTCACCCTCTTCCAGAACCTTCCCCAGCCACTGACGGGAGAATTTCCTGTAAATGATCTAACAGTGGCTATCTAGTGAGTTTTCAATTTCTTTGGAATCCAGCGTTGTGTGTTGAGGAAGTCTAGAGTCTGGAGTCGGATCTAGTTCAGATCTTGGTTTGATCAAGTATTAAGTGTGTGACCTTAAGCAAGTGACACCCGAGAAGCTCACTTCTCCACTTGGAAAATTAGAATAGCAAGTGTTCTTTACAATTCCTGACAGATTTTATAAGAACGAAACATTTGATGAATGTTAAACACTTTCCCTCGGAAAATAGCTAGGAAATCTCACGGCTGCTAGAGTCTGCATGAAGACCTCAGAGAGGAAATCTAGGGAAGGGAGCAGATGCCCTCTCTGGTGATTATGCTCATTGTCAGCTCGAAAGAAGTCAGAATCACTCAAGAGACGGGCTCTGGGCATGTCTATGGGGATTGTCTTGTTTACATTCACTGATGCAGGAAGACCTCTCTTAGTTGTGCAGGGTCTGAGCTCTGTAAGTGGAAGAGGGAGCTCAACCCTACCACTCTTGATCCCTTGCTCTCGGTCTCTTTACTGTGACTAGCTGGCTGGAGTTCCTGCTGCTGTGACCCGCCCCCCTTCCCCTGCATGTTAGTGGGTTGATAATAACGGAGGTAGTGACAGAATTAGGACCCCAGAAAATCTCGTCTTCGTGCTGTTGAGTTCTAATAGCATATCCTCAAAGATGGCAGCCAGTTTTTGGAAAAGAAATCATTTGTGCAAGGTGTGTGTGCCTGTGCATTGCTGATCTTGTTAAGTATCTGCAATGCACACACATTTATGTAGAAGATACTCTTTTAATTTATGACTGCCTTGTGAATTGTCTGGATAGTTGGAAACTCTTCATAGTTTGCGATAAAGAGTTTGTTATAAACTCTCCATCGTCCATAGGTAGTTCCGGAGTGGTACACAGTTTGTAAGAGCCCTCTGGCCTTTCCCTGTTCCTACTAATAAATACTCTTGTTTAGTTCTCTGAAGCATGGACTGGGTTTAATGTCAGTGTTCTTGGAAACCCTCCACAGCAAAGATGACTGAGTGTCGCTCCTAAGATAACACTGTGACTCCTGTCCTGGGTGATCTAAGGAAGCCATCTGACCTGCTGCTGGTCCCCTAGGGAGAGACACATGCTTCCAGGAGCAGAGAGGACTTCTGAGAGTCAGGATCTGAGACCTTGCCTAGAACCACGAGAGTGGCCTGGAGGTGAATCCACATCAGGCGAGGCCTCAGAGGGGAGCACAGCCCTAGCTAAACGCAACCTCAGAAAAGATAAGCGGAGGCATTCAGGTAGGCCAGGCCTGGACTCCTGGCCTGCCAACATTGGGAGATGATACACGTCTGCTGCTCTGAAGGTAATTTATTACGCAGTAACAGATAGTTAATACAGATGCTAGATAGAAGTTACCCACGAGGCATTGTTGAAGGATCTTTGGCAAGACTGCTCAACTAAACTGACGGCCTCATGTGGCATGGACCTAGACTGTAGGGTTAGATGGCTTGATTGCCTTATGGCTGGGCAATCCGGACAAATCACTTACGTTCTGTGTGCCTTCGTCTCTTCACCCGTAACATAATGAGAATGATCAGATGCTGCCTTGAAAGACAGTCACAATAATGAAAGACCTTTCCACACCCTTACACGCTGGAGTAAATTTCCCTGTACCATCATTATCAGGAGGGGTTGTTACTGAACAAAGACCGTTAATGACCTCTGGATCAAGAAGTAAAAGAGAATGTGGACAAGACTCACCAAGACCTTGAAGGCTGACTCACCTGTTTTGGAGAAGAGGATTCTTCTCTGAAGACTCAGGGGCAGACAAGGGCAAGGTTGAGAGTCAGTCTTGACTGAAACATGGCTTACAGTCCTTAGAGCCTTGGTAGGAATAGCAGGAGACAGAAACTTCCATTTGTTTCTCAAAGAACGAATTCATCTTTCAAGAACACTCTATTGTAAAGCACAGTTCTTTGAGTATTCTAGAAAATATCTGTTTTCTTGTTGCTCTGGAATAATCATTAAAATAGGCCATTTAGTTACAGAAATTCCTAACAGCCTACCTTTGTGTGGGAGGTGTTTGAGCTGGTGTTCATAGGGGGAAATGTCTGGTTGAGACACGAAAGGTAGCACATGTTGAAAGTAGTACACATTTTCTTAGGGAAAAGCATGTTTTGCTTTGGGTGTGTTCTTGCTCAAAAACCACTCATGGGAAAGAAACGCGGTGGCATCCCAGCACTAGGGAGACAGAGTCAGGCGGGTGGATCTCTGTGAGTTCGAGGCCTGCCTGGTCTACAGAGTGAGTTCCAGATCAGTCATGACAGTTGTAGCCAGACTCTGTCTCAAAACAAAACAAAACAAAACAAAGAAAAACACCTTCCTCAAAAGCAAAAACAAAACAAGCCCCCCCCCCATAAAAAACCAAAACCAAAACCCCACCAAATGAACAACAACAACAAACACCAGGAAAATGAACTTGATATGGATAGTGACCCCCGGGCACCAGCACAGCTGCTTCTAGACAAGGTGATCAACAGTGTCCTTGGGTTGAGAAGTCTGTGCTGCTTAGTTTTTTGTTCCACTTGACAAAAGTCAGGGACATCTGAGAAGAGGGAACCACAATTGAGAGAATGCTTCCCTCAGATTGGCCAGTAGGCAATTCTTGATGTGGGAGGGTACCACCATGGACACCAAGGACACCAAGCCGCACTCCTCACGGCCTCTGCCTCAGTTCCTGCCTCTAGGTTCCTGCCCTGAGTTCCTGCTCTGACTTCTTTTCCAGGTGGACTACAAGCTGTAAAAGGAAATAAGCTCTTTTCTCCCCAAGCTGCTTTTGGCCATGGTGTTTAGCACAGCAATAGGACCAAGGCCTAAATCACAGAGCATGCCTTACTTTGGCATCCTGAAGTGCTGAGGTCTAGCAAGGCCTGAGAGACAATCAGGATGCCGATGAGCAACTTTTGAGGATCCTTCATGATCAGGGAAACAACGATGGAGACCCCACTCGGACGTGCGGTATCTGTGCCTAGCTCAGAGTTTGGAAGCACTCAGCTAGAAAAGCCTGGATCTTGGGATGGCCCTGTGTGCACAGCAATCACTGAAGAAAGTTCTGGAAGGTAGTCAGTCACCATAAGGAAGATGTGTCCAGGTGACTTTTATATTCTCATGATAACAATACACTTTTCAAGAAAATCAAGATGTGATCACGTTTCGCTCCGAAGCGTCAGAATCCACACATCTGGGAATAGTAGACTTCAGTTTGCTCAGCGGAGGGGAGAAGCTAAGTCTTGCCGTGCAGTTGGAGTGTGGGCTCTGGGAGAAGCAGGCAGTGTAGGCACAACAATAGAAGTAGTAATTCTATCCACATGTGCAAGACCAGGGAGGGTGGGGAGCCCCAGCAGGTGTCAGGCGCTTGAACCAAGGTCCCCCTTCTTGTAACAGCTCTTCGTTTCAGACAAGCCATGTGCTCCAGAGCCCTCATCTCTCACGGGCCCCACACCACACCGAGTGAACCCCAACCCCTCACTACAGTTGCAGTACAGAGAAATGAGATCAATATAGCATAAAGTGGGGAGTTCGGTATCTTGAGGGGTGGACTAGCCAAAGACAAATGTCATCTCAATAGCAATGAGCACATTCGGTAGTTGCAAAGCATTGGTTCCTAAACATCTGTCTCCATGAAAAAGAAGCAGGACTACCCGGAAAAGTGGCTGGGTCCTTGGCTGGAGCTAAGAGATCCTGGAATGTCTTGAAATGTCAGGAAGTTCTAGAGCCAACCAGCTTTAGAGGATTCTAGCGGGTCTCACTTTGTACTGAGTACGCAATGTTAGTAATGATGGATAAGGCTTATATCCTACTGAATAAAGAAAGAATGAACAGTCCCTCTGGGTGCAGATCGAACAGAGGAGAAAGGATGGTACAGCCGAGTGCTAGCAATGCAGAAGGAAGGCTGCGATAAACCTGTAGCACCAGCCAGACCTTAGCAATCACATAAAAGACCAGGCTGGAATCAACAGCCCGCATATGTGTTAGGGGAAAGTCGGAGGAGAAGCAGGATGATATGTATTCAGTCTCAATGGGTCTTTGAAAAAGACACTTGTTGAGGGACTGGAGGGATGGCTCAGTGGTTAGTGCTTGCTGCTCTTGGAGGACCTCTGCATTTGAATACCCACAGCCTTTTAACTCCAGTGCAGGGAATCTGATTCTTTTCTCTTGTCTCTGTGGCACTGGGTATTCATATGATGTGTATACATACATTCATACTCTCGCACATGATAAGTAGATTTGTTTTGTCTTTGTTGTTGTTTATGAGACAGGGTTTCATATGTGGCCCTGGCTGTTTCTAGAACTCGCTCTGTAGACCTCTGTAGATAACTCCTGCCTCTGACTCCAGGAGTCCTGGCTTTAGAGTATCTTTTCCAAAAAGATACTTTAGGGGCTGCGAAGATGTGGATCGCTTTTGCAAAGGCCCCAAGTTTATTCCTAGAATTTGTGCCAGGCAACTCCCAACTGCCTGTTAGCTCAAGCTCTAGGGACTCTGAACCCCTTTTCTGGGCTCCGTGGGCACCTGCACTTCGATGCACATATCCACATACGGACACCCTCACTTCCACACCATCAAAAAAGAAACTTGAAGAAGATACTGGCTATGTACAAAGAATAAAATAACAAATAGTAGATTTTAAAAGTTTAGGAAAAAAGGTTCAGTGTATGTAGAGATAACAGAACCCTAACTATTCTGGAATCTAGGTGAAGATATGTAATTTTTTTGTACTATTCTTGCAGCTTTGTCTGAAACTATGCTGAAACAAATCATAATAAAGGCAGAAATGTAAAGCAAAACGCACAGTCTCAAGTGTGCCTTTTGTCTTCCTTTTGTTTTCCCGCTGCCATTACTCAGGCCCAGGCCTGGAGAACAGAGTGAGGAGAGGGGGCAAATTGAGGCTTAGAGAACATCGTTAACATCCAAGCAAGAAAATAACAGGTCTCGCCAGGCAGTGGGTGCCTGGGAAATTCTGAGGGAACAGAGTGGAGCTCCAGCTGCGGTCCCTCGACGGATGGTGGGTTGAAGTCCAAAGAGCACCTGGAGTCTGTGAACCATGCTGAATGTAAAAAGCACAATCGGCTCCCCCGTCTTGCGGGATTCTTTTCTCAGGCAGGCAATAAAGCAGGACCCAGTTCCCATTCTACACTTGGGAAACCCAAGCTCAGTGCCCAAGGTTGCCTTTCAGTCGGACGAAAGTGTGTACTTTTTTCCCCCTTTTGTGACTTCTCTGATTTTAAACTATCTGGAGGCCATCAGCAAACAGTTTATTGACACCTCCGCATCATCTGAGTATTTTTTTATAAGTCAGTGTCTTTAAGAAGGGTAGTCGAGAGCCTAGAATGTTCCTTAGAAGTCATGAATGGAGAGGCAACGTGGTGGGTAAAGGCGCCTGTTGCCACGCCCGCTGACCCAAGTTTAGGCTACACAATTCACACCTGTGTGGTGAGCACAAGCTGTCTTCTGTTTGCCCCTGACTTCCTCTTTCGTGCTCATTCACACAAAATAAATAAATGTGATTAAAATTTAAAAAACAAATACCAACGAATAGGATTCACCTCTCCGTGCTTCCTCAGCCTTATGAGTTAGACCCTAGGAGTGGTGCCTAACTATCAATTTTTTTTAAAAATTGCGTGCACATGTGTCCGTGTTTTCGCGCCTGCGCTGGCTGTCAGAGAGTTAGTTCCCTCCTCCCACCATCTAGCTTCCCGGGATAAAACTCAGTCTGACTTGGCAGCAAACGCCTTTATCTGCTGAGCCATCTCGTGGCCACTACCTGGCTTTTAGAGTGTTCCTGGTGATCTTGATGCACGCTCAAACTGGACAATCATTACAGTCTATCGCTTCTTATGGCAATCGCCTCTTTAGATAGGACTGCAAATCATAACTTGGCGTAGAAACGAGGTTAAAGTTTGTCAAAAGGCGTAATAATTACCGTTCCCACTGCATAGCTAACCCCAGGAATTGCTGGATTTCTTCCAGGATAGGCTCGCACACAGGCTGGAGACAGAAGAGGGAAGGGTCCACGGGATTTGGGAGGAGGGACCGACGGCAATTTTTCGTGGTTGACTAGATTTTTGAAACAGCAACTTCCAAGGGTACATTAACCAGGCAGCAAATCCACTTGTTTCTGAGGGGAGGTGGGTGGTGGGGGCGGGGGTGGAGCGTGGGGCGGAGCGACATTCGCAGCTCCGGAATCGGTGCCTTCCAAGTGGCGCCGCTCGTCCCCCCCCTCCCCACCTCCGGATCTGCCTGGACCCGGGCGCGTAAACTCTACTCTCCAGCCAACCTCGCCACCTCCACGGTCCCCCGTACGGACCTCCTTGGATTCCTCCGGCCGGATCCGGCCAAGGGAATACCCCGGATCGCGGCAAACTGCCCGCCCCCTCGACACCCTTCCTCCGGGTCTCCGCCCCCGCTGGGGCTGCCGGGTGCCAAAGGAAGCTAGGGTGCAGCGGCTGGAAAATGATCGGTGCCCGGAGGGTGGCCTGGAGCTGCAGGTAACTGGCGCGGGACCTCGAGGACAGCGAGCTCAGCGTCGCTGTCCCTTCCCTGCACTCCCGCGCGCGGACCTGCTGCGCCCTCGCGCGGGCTGCGCCTTGGGGACAGCGGTGCTCCCTCGGGGCGCGGCGGGCAGGGAGAGGCGCGGACCCCCAACCCTGGGCGACACCCCGACGCTCTCCGCTCTTCCCACAGCCACCGCCCGGTGCCGGATCCCTCCAGCGGCGCGCAACGGCTGCCCCGGTGAGCGCGGTCCGCGCGGCAGACGCCTGGTAAGATGGAGAAGTTTCTGCAGATCGCGCCTCACTCTTTGGCCATCATCCTGGGCCCGGCGGACAGCCCCGCTGAGGAGAAGCCCGGGGCCGTTCAGCCTTCACCCCCGGCCCGGACCCAACCCCGGCAGCTCGCCCGACACCACATCGGCTACGAGATCTTCGCCGATTTCAAAGCGGAGAACATGCAACACTTCTGGAACAAGAAGGTCACCGCCGCGGTGGCCGAGACTTTTTTCCTGGGCTGGATCGACGAGCAGGTCCTGCTGATTCAGGGCAAGGAGGAGCACCTTGAGGCGCTGCGCGAGGGCTGGACACGCAGGGCGCTCCGACCCCCCTCTGGCTTCCAGATCCGCTGTCTAGGTGAGTGAAGCTGCCCCGTCGGGCTGTGGGGGGTCCCCGCCCTGCCCCGGACTCCGGTGGGTGCTGAGCCGGCAATTAGATGCGAGTTCTCGGGGTCTCAAAATCTTCGCGCACATCTCGGTCGGGGAGGGGTCCGCGGCGCTCGGGGAACGCGGGATAGGGAAACTTCTGGGCACTTTAGCCACCCACGTCACGGGCGGCCTGCAGAACCTCTTGGCGGCGTCGGTGGCGCGCCCCGCGGGGCGGTGCCTGGGGCTGGCCAGGTAGGCGGTGCGCGCGGGTCCGGGCTTTGAGTGTCAGCTTTTTCGCGCCTCGCGGGCCTAGGGAGTGCGAGCCAGGCCGAGGGAAGGTGCGGAGAGTCGGGATTCCGGTCACACCGGGTCTGAGCGGCGGGTCCTTCAGCTGCGCCTCGGTCCCCGCGACATCCCTTCCCTGAGTGGCGACCTCGGGGGGGGGGTAGGGGGCGTCGCTCATCAAAGGTGTGTTGGCGCCGTTTTCATCCTACCGCATTTCCATACCAGACAAAAGGTACATTTCTTCTTAAATGCTTCGCTTGTGGTGCAGCTTCTAAAGAGCATCGTGTGACTGAAGGCAGAGGGGGGAAAAAAAAAGACAGCAGAGAGGGGCCAGGGGAAAAGTTTAATCTTTTCGTTTGTTGGTGGCGAAGGTGAAAAGAAAACAGGGCGCAGGTCGCTGGAGAGGGTTTTCGTGATCGCCACCCAGCGTTGCCTTGACTTGTGTTTTTATTTCACGGCTACTTAACGTGTTTTTCTTAATCCTGGCAACCTCGTGCTTAGAATACTTTTTCGTTTTGGACCTTGGGCCCAGTGGCTACGAGCAAACACAGCACATAGCGATGCTTTATGAAACGATTTGACGAAGAAAGCATTCTTTCTAGTTCCAGGGCTTAAAAATTCTTTTATGACATTTTGGGAGGAGGTCAAAAGTTCAAACTGTAAAAGCGTGTAAAGCAGCCTTGTTGGGTCCCAGCGCCTCCCGCGAAGGCCTAGCTGTTACCTGCTAATGTGTTTTCTATGCGGATGGCAAATTTATAACATTTCTGTTTTGTTGTGTGTTGTCTATTTTTTCCGTAGCAGAGATTCGTTTTTGCAAGGACTTTTCTGAATTGAGTAGATAAAAAGTTGGTAAAAGCCTGCTTCTTGCCGCCTCTCAAAGGTCTCGCTCTCTCTGCCCCCTCCCCGTCCAGCCCCTGTAATTATGGTGCCTGCCTTACTAAAGAGGCCCAGATTAACGCCTCCGAGGATTGGTCTGCCTGCAGGACTTGAACATTTGGTGGAGAATCGTCGTTCCGTGTTTGTGCTCCTTCAAGACTTTTCTATAATATTTCGATAGTTTTCTTTGAAACTTGGCCACAGGCTTTTGTTTTTTCATTTGGGAAATTTCATCTATGGACGACAATACAGTGCAATGTAAAAAGAATGGCTTGAATCTCATGTACCCCATCACACAACTTGTAGGAGTTTAACATCGGTCTCTGTATTTTTGTTTCAACTGAACCTCTTCCTCTCCACTATTACAGTTTTGCTATCTCATGCATGACAACAGTTTCATTTGTAAACATTTCAGTATGTTCATTTTTTTGTTTAATGCGTGTTTACAAACAAGAATTAGTGATCTGTCATATTAAGCAAAGAGAAGCGTTTTGGCAACTTCGAAAGATTCCAAATTCATTACTGAAGTTGCTTGATTACTGTCTTAACCTGGTCAAATGGCGACCTGTCACAGGCTGAGCGCCCCCTGATGGGAGTCTGTGGCTATTGCAGGACAGGATCCTGGGAGGGAGGAAACGAGGCTTCCTCTTAAAAGGGAGGCATCAGAAAAAAGGAAGGGTGGTACCTGCTTGTGGTGGCACCTGCCTTTTGAACTGTCTGGGCGGTCAAAGTGTCTGCTGACACTTCACTTTCTCCTCAGGAAGCACGGTTACAGTGATGGATTGCTGGGAGATTCTTGTGTTCTGTAAAATTCTCTAATGGAACTTGAGTGCTGGTGGGAGGGCCTCATTTTCTTGGCGCTCCTGGAGACCGACTCACACACACATTCCCAACCGCAGTGTGACTGTTGACAAACCAAAATACAGAAAATACAAAGAATCACATGATATGCGGATGTCCAGAGACAGCCCAGCTGAAACTTTGCTTTGAAAAAGTTTGATTGACACTTAGAAACACCCCGGGTTTACCTAATTTATGCTCAAGAGTAGGAAGCAACCACTGGTTTCGATACTTTAGTTTAGTAACACATTTCTTGGTTTGCATTTTAATGCTAATCCATGCATTGCAGCTGTCTTCCAGCTGGTCTTGAACTTGCTCTTGAGCGGCTACCAGACACTTTCACGCTCCTTTGTGATCTTTGTTAATTACGGATGCCTCGGGCCAGCCATAGGACCAGTGACACCAAAGAGCATTGCAGGAAGTCTTACATTCCTTCTTGCTGAACTTGAACTAACCAGGGCTCTGAAATAAAGACAGCCAAATGCCAGCTCACGTTTTTGTATTCTTATGGTAGATAATAACATCCACACAAGGGATCATTTTCTAGATGGTCCCTTAGATCCCACCAGGGATGGTGAACTTGTCGTGAACTTGTTCTCTCAGGTTCTCTCAGTGAGGAATAGAAAGGAAGGCTTTGTTTCCTGGTGTCACCTGCACATCTCCTGGGGACATGCCCCTCACACCACCCGGAGAAGAGGCTGCAAAGACTTTACCCAGGAGCCTTTGTCCGGCTGTGTTGCACTACAGTTGAGGCTAGCCCATCCGTTCACATTTTATTTCGTAGCTTCCTGGAAAGTGGGGAACGTCCGCATTGAAACACGCAAGCGTTTTTTGGTGTCTGTAATTCCAAAAGTACATGGTTCTAACCAGCTGTCAAACTTTCCGGTGAGGGTTGGACACCAGAGTGGTGATTACGGGATCAGCCAAGAAGGAGGGAATTAGGCAAGCCATTTTAATTTGGCATAGTCAAATCCGCCACTTAGAAATAACCTGCTGGTATCTCCTTAGAAACACCCTACGGAGCGCAAATAGAGTCAAAGGTCACTTTTTACTTCTCGGTGCCCTCCCAAGGTGATGTCTATGTAGGTGTGGAAAGCTAGTAATTATTTTTAACTGACTGAGAATTTCAAACATGCATACCAGGTTTTAAAATTGTTCTGTAAAACGTGTTCCATTAAGTCCCGTACATGTTTACTGGGGTTTTCCAGTGCCAATCTCTTGTCATTTCCTGAAGATACAAGGACTGATAAGGCAGGCAGTTTGGGGCTTAGGGTTCTGACTGGGGGAACCGAACATTGTAGGAGTTTTGAGGGCTTTTGTTGTGTGTGTTGGGTGAACAAAAAGTGGTCTCTGCTTTGCAAGCAGGCAGGAGAGAGTTACTGGGGTGTGAGGAGCCTGGCTTTGTGCAGGCCGGGCTGGGGTGGGCCAGACTAGGCAAACCTCAGAGCAGCGGGCTGGGAGCAGCAGCTCCAAGGCTGTAGATTTCAAGCCCTGTTTGGAAGTGTGTGGAGCTCACGGGAAAGGTGATCAAGGACCATGTGTGGAGAATTGGAAGGAAGCGGGGGGGCCTTTATGCAGAGCAGGAGTGACACCATTTGATGTATATTATCATCATTATTATTTATTTCCAAGACAAGGTTTCTCTCTGTAGCCTTGGCTGTCTTGGAACTAGCTCTGTAGACCAGGCTGGCCTCGAACTCACAGAGAGTTTCTGTCTCTGTGCTGAGATTAAAGTCATGCGGTACCACCACAGACTTGGTATGTGTTTTAATAAGGTTTCTAGGGGCAGAGAAGGTGACAGATGGGACTGGAGGGCACAAGAGATACAAATCCCTTGAAGCAGTCTTGGGGAGAAATGGGTCCCAAAGTAGTCTTACCCTACCCTCTACACTTAAACCTTCTATAATCGTGGCCCTCAGATTATGCCAACTATCTGCTGGAGTCCAGAGACCCTTCTGCCTTTTTGTGGCCACACATTTGTTCCAACTCCTCCTCCGTGCTGGGCTTTTGGGTTTTCCCTGGGCCCATGGGTTTCTCTAAATGCATATCCCAGGGAGGCTGGGTTGCTATCTCTGTCCTCGCCAGTGACTTTTTTAACACTGCCCCATTTGATCCTTAAATATTCATATAGTTGAGCCCAACTATACTTTTAAGACCTAAATACACATTTTAGAGTGTAGTTAAGGATAGTCCTTTGAGTTAAAAAAATTGTTTAGAGTGTGTAGGCATTAAGATTTTATTTCATTTGGAAGTTTTTAATTGGTGATCTCGGAAAGATTTTCTTTCCTCCTTCCTTCTTTTATAAACCTCCTTTTTATACAGCCCGGGCTAGCCTCAGACTTGTTATATAGCCAACCGTGGCCTTGAATTACTTGACCATTTTCTTTCCACATCTGAGGGCTGAGATTATAGGTTTGCAAGACCACCCTTGGCTAAGAGTTGCTTTCTTAAAGAGGCTTCTTCAAGGAGTAAATTATCAAGACAGAACATTTTTTAAAAAATTGCATACTCCAAAAATTCATGTACGCTCAAAAGCAAAAATCAGAACAACTCACAGCTCAAGTGTTTTAGATCCACTTAAAACTGTTTAATTAAGGGGCTGGAGAGATGGCTCAGAGGTTAAGAGCACTGACTGCTCTTCCAGAGGTCCTGAGTTCAATTCCCATCAACCACATGGTGGCTCACAGCCATCTGTAATGAGATCTGGTGCCCTCTTCTGGCCAGCAAGCATACAGACAGACAGAACACTGTATACATAAATAATTCCTCACTTTAAAACTTCTTTGGTTCATCCAGCAACTGGGATACACTTTCTAGTGCTTTCTGAGCCAAAGAGTAGAGAACGAATCAGTCCCAGTCAGTTCTAGTCTAGTGGGCCCACAAACATCCAAAATTTTTTTGTTTTTGCTGTGTTGATGATTGAACCCGGAACCTTGTACACATTTGGTAAGCATTTTGCCACTGAGTCATATTCCCAGCCCCTGAGATACGAATAAGGTAATTGATAGTGCTGGGAACTGGCCCCAGGCAGCTAAAGTGCATGTGCAGAAGGTCTCTGCTTTGGTGCCCCATTTGGGGGAATATTTGGATGGTAAGGCAGGTGCTAGCAATTGTGCCAGGGTTATATGTTTAAGCTAACTTGAAGTTCTTGAGGAAGAGAAGTGAAGTTGGCCAAGGCTAGCTCAGTGGAGGCATGCAGGCTTTTACCGCTGCAGCCAGCAGAGGGCTATGAATATTTAAATATAGATTGCTGGATTAGACTGATAGAAAAATCCAAAAGAGTTTCAGATGTGGGCTTCTTTCTTGAAGCCGCTTGCCTGTGATAGTAAAACCTCAGGATTAGTCTAAGCAGGGAGCGGCGATGCACTTAGGCCTTCATTAGTGTCCAGTCAGCCATAAAAACCATTTTTGTGAATCACCTCACTCTGGCTCCCTGGCACTTTCAGCAAAGGTGTGGCTGTTTCTATACAAGAAAGTGTTTAGAGCGAGGTCCCGAGCTCGTCGGCCGTGCCTAGAATCACGGAGAGTCTTCCCAGTCTTAGACATCCCACTGTCTACTCTGTTTCCCTATTATCACTCCGTTGTTTATTTATGTTCTCAAGCACGTGTTTGTCTCTTTGCGCGTTTGTTTTGAATTTGGGAAAGAAGCTGTGTGGAGCGAGGGATTTGTTGGTCATCATTATGGTCATTTAGGGTAGTGGTTCTCAAACTGTGGGTTGTGACCCCCTGGGGGGCACATACCACATATCCCACATAATAGACATTAACATTAAGATTTATAACAACAGCAAAGTTACCGTTATGAAGAGGCAATAAAATAATTTTATGTTTGGGGATCACCACTAGATGGATAGAAGCTGTGTTAAAGGGTGGCAGCGTTAGGAAGGTTGAGAACCACCGATGTAAGGGAACATAAAATGGAAAAGGTGTCTGAGGTGCTGTGGAGGGGAGAAGGTAGGAGCACGGGCTTAGGTGGGAGCTGAAAACCAGCCAGGCTGAAGATGATAGAGGAGGAGGAAAAAGCGGGCAGGGGACACCCGCCAGCAGCAGACCCTCACAGGTCATGTGACATTGCGGGACGACTTCAGGTTGGAAGGGTCTTCTCTTGAGTCCTTTCCTTTGGATTCTCACAGCCTTTCTAACCAAGTTCATCCCTTGGTATCCTGATGGAATAGTCTCCAAGGAGGCAGAGACGGGAGCACACTAGGGCTCCATGACCATCCAGCCTAGAAGAATTGGTGGGCCTCGGGTCCCAGTGAGAGATCATGTCTCAAGAAATAAGGTAGATAGAAATACGAAGGAACAGTTGGGTAGTGGTGGTGCATGCCTTTAATCCCAGCACTCAGGAGAAAGAGGCAGGCAGATCTCTGTGAGTTCGAGGCCAGCCTGGTCTACAGAGCGAGTTCCAGGACAGCCAGGGCTATGTAGAAACACTGTCTCAAAAAACAAACAAGCAAACAAACAAAACTAAAAGGAGGAATAACATCTCAGGTTGTCCTCTGGCTTCTATACATGTGCACACACATATACATGTACATACACATAGCATATATACACACAGACATTCTTCATCTGATTGGTTATGCTAACATTGACCCTGAAGTTGTTTTGGACTGGCAGTATTTATCCAGACTCAGGATTCACCTTGACTCTTTCTCCAAAGAATCTTCTTGCCTTGTAGATTGTGATGGGACTCATTCCCATCACACGTCATTTCTCCTTGGGCTGGATACTCTTCGCAAACCTTGAAAAGCTTGCCAACTTTGGAGTTAATAAGGAACTTTATGACTTTTTTTTGTTGGTTGTGGAAAATGTGCAAGCAGTGTAATTTGGCTGGGTTGGTTTCCTTTCACCAGAGGCTGGTTATTAATTATTAAAACATGCTGGTTTAAGAGAAAGTCTTTAATCGTTAACTGTGAAACACTAACATGGAAACATGAAAGGCGACCTTAGGAACCATGTCTGACCCCCAGATAATGTCAACTCCTCTTGCATCTTTGTCTGTCGTCTACATTTCTTTTCCTGTGGGAAAAGGAATATTCTAGAAGATAGGTTTTACACCATTTCTGTCTTCATTTTATTCAGTGGTTGCTAACCCTCCCTCAGAGTGGAAAAGGATATGACAGGGAGAAAGATGGAGTTATATTAATGTTTCTTATGTGTCACAGGCTTCTGCAGACACTATATGCATTGCCTCATTTAAACTTTAACGAGGCATTGGTAATAGAGTTCACCTTTAGAAATATTTTTGTTATTGTGTGTGTGCACTGCTTGGTGCCAGAAGAGGGTATCCAATATCCTGGAGCCTGAATTAACAACAGTTTTGTGCAATGTAATGTAGGTGTTCTGTGGTAGGACAATGGTCTTCCATCTTGTAAAGATTTGTTGCTTGCATTGCTTTAATAAAATGCTGATGGGCCAGTAGCCAGGCAGGAAGTATAGGTGAGGCAATGAGAACAAGAGAAAGCTGGGAAGAGGAAAGGCTCAGTCTGCAGTTGTCACCCAGACACAGAGGAAGCCAGATGAGAATGCCTCATTGATAAAAGGTACCAAGCCACATGGCTAACACAGACAAAAATTATGGGTTAATGTAGGATGTAAGAGTTAATAAGAAGCCTGAGCTACTAGGCCAACCAGTTTATATATAATGTAGATCTCTGTGTGTTTCTTTGGTACTGAATGGCTGTGGGACCAGGTGATACAAAAACCTCTGTCAACAGTATTTTTATTTTTTGTATAAAAAAGTGCAATAAAACTTTTAGTTGTAAAATAATTTCTCTAAATTAAAAAGAATTTATGGCATGGTGATACATAAAAATGTAAAGCAACATCTGAAGATACAGTTTCTATGAAAGAAATATATTGCGCTGTATGATTTTCATTCTTGAATTGTTTTAAAATTTTATTTATTCCTGTGTATGTATGAATGTCTGTGCATGTGAGTGCAGGTGCCCATGAAGTCCAGAAGAGGACATATTGCTGCTCAGTATTAGATCTGGAGTTACAGACATTTGTGCCCTGCCTGCCATGGGCTCTGTGACCTGAGTACATGCAAGTGCTCTTAACTGCTTCTCCTGTGATTTCTCTCTAGTCCCATGATTTCAATATACATACATATTGGTAATTATACAACGTAGGTTCTTTAAAGCTATGACATTGCTTTAAGTATAGTTTTGATTAGATCTGATAAGCTCTGATATAGGCTCTTCCCATTGTTTTTGTCATTTTGATAGGTAGATAGCTGCTATATTGATTTCCTCTTTTGCCTCATAATCACTCTAGATAAGTTTTTCTCAACCCTCCTAGAAGTCGATGTTCCAAAAATCCATTGTCATTGGTTGTTCCTAGTCTACAGAGCCAGTGTTGATTCTGCAATATTTTGTAATTGTGGAATGAAAACACAACTTAGAGTGGGAGAAGTATAAAACCTGAATTGCTGGTGTGGACATTTAAAAATTGCCACGCAGTGGCAGTCATCCCCCCATCCACACTGGCAGGGAGTGGTTTGGAATCCCCTGTAGATGTGGACACCTGCAGATGATTCTCAGGAAGGGAGGTAGGAGAAGGATCGCCAATAGCTGTTACCTGGCAGTTACAGGAAAAGAGTCAGCTAGCGTGAGCTGGTCAAGCAATTCATTTCTTGCACTTGGGAGAGCAGCGTGCAAAGTGTTAGTCTGGCCTAGGGGTTTTTATTATCATGCTCCTGCTTGATATTAAAAATCAGGTACTCAGGGACACTTGTTGAACTGTGGGAAGGAAGATTTTCTTGAGGACCGCTGTGGTGAGTATAAGCTCCCTAGCAATGGTGTCTTGTGGTGGGGAGAGAGGCTGAACTTGTAAAATTCCAGGCAGGGGTGAATAAGATCTTCTAAGGAGAAGCACAGGCCACCACTTTGACCGTCAGACTGTAGAAACCGTGAACTCGAAGAAACTGGGATTTTTCTACAAGTGTCATGTTAGGAGAAGAAAAAGACTGAACCATGGTGCCAGAGGGGAGCCTGGGGCAGCCAGAGGAGCAACAGTTCAGACACCTTCTTAGATCAGTTTGCAGGAGACTGGAGCAGAGACAGTGACGTGTCAGTGACGTGTGGGACCACGCATCCAATAGGATGTCTTGTTAGGCAGACCTCTTGGCCGCTTATTTAAACGTCAACCTCATTTTGGACTTTAATGATAGATCTGGGGTGAAGGGTGTCCCTAGACATCTTTATTTGTTCCTCTTTCCAATGTGCCCATTTACTCCACCCCCCACCCCAAGACAGGACCTCATTGTGCAGCCCTGGCTGGCCTGGACTCATCATATAGATTAAGCTGGCCTCAAACACACAGAATCTAGCTGCCTCTGCCTCTTGTGCTGGGATTAAAGCCCTACAACTTGATCTTTTTAGTTGGCTTAGGACGGGTGACTGAGCCTAGCTTGGTAAGGCTGCCAGGACACAGATTCTGATCTGAGCAGCTCCTGTCGCAGATCCTTCTCTGTATACAACCTGAGCTAGTGACAGATTTGTAACTGCGAATCAGCATGGACATGAGAGGACGGAAAATTATTTAAGGAAATAGATGGATGATCAGGGCTCCGGCTAAACCACTGTCACAGGGTTCTTGCTGAACACAGGCCCAATTGGCTGTTAAGGATGAGGATTCTGCTAAACTAATTTAGTAGAGACCTTTGTGGAAACTAGGTTATACAAGGAAATGCACAGGCTAAGAAAACTGAGCACGGATCAGGGCTCGCAGGTCAGGGAGGGGCACTGGAGGGCACAGGAGTGGAGGTAGCCATTTGGTAGGAGACCCCATGAGTGCTCTTTGGAAATCGGGACTGTTTTTGTTTGTTTGGACGGTTTGTACTGTATAAATTGTTCATGCTTGAGTATCTTAGTTGCAGGGGTCACAAGCACTTGGGGTAAGGAGGATGCTGGGTCTAATTTCTGACTCACACTGGTTGTAAAGACAGAAGGACCCCCCCCCCCCGCCGGGAAATCTAGAGGCTTTCAGGTGAGGTAACCCCAGCTTCTAGGTTCAGGCCTAAGGTACAGGGTGGCTCCCTGTCGCTCTGGTTGGGAAGTGTTTGTTCTTGTTCTTTTTCTTCTTTTAACTCTTCCTTCACCTCCTATAGAAGTAACTGTAGAGATTGGAAATGATTCTAAATCAAGAAGGCAACGAAGACAGGAAAGCCGTATCTGTGACAGGCAAATCTAAGGCTTGAAGAGCTCCATGGAGATATAGTCACGTGGCTAGCCATGATATTAACTTAGCTATAGATGACAGATTAATTAGATACCCTTTCTGTGGAGTCTTTAGTTGATGGATTTCTTCTCCGCCCATTTCCCACTAAGAGCCAGGCATGATGGCGCACGCTTTTAATTCTAGCACTCTGGAGGCAGGGGCTGGAGGATCTCTGTGAGTTCTAGGCCAGCTTGGTCTACACAGTGAGTTCTAGGACAACCAGCCAGGCCTCTGTAGAGAGATGCTATCTCAGCAAACAAACAAACAAACAAACAAACAAACAAAGTATATCCAGTAAGTTTCTTTGGGTGAGACATAGCTCAGGAAACACCAAGATTCTTAAAATAATGTGAACTTGTCTTCAGGAGCATGCCGTTTCCCACGGTGTGGTTGGAAGGAAGTGAGACCGACTTTTCTAAGCTCCAGCTGTGTGCCAGTCGTCTGTTGGTAGAGAAAATGTAGAAGCAGGCTTAGCCAGCAAACTTAGTGCAGCATGAATAAGTCATACCTAAAACTTACACACTCCAATCGATTGGTTGATAAAGTCCTATTTGTGTATGACACCTTTTAAAATGTCAGCTGGAAGGATTTCAGGTTACAACAATAACCGTTGTGTGTGGCGCTTTAAAACCAACTTGCTCCCTTCTGTTACAGTTTCTGGGAGTTTAACAATAGAAGATCACTTACAGGCCAGTAGGCTGGGGTTGAAGGTGTTTCTAAAGCAGTTGACTATGAATCGTGCTGTTCATACTCGTTGGACCAGCTTCTCTGTGAGGACGTGAGTTGACATTAGCCAACTGAGGGTCAAGAGCGTGACCTGCTCAAAAAGTGCTTTTGTTTCCAAGGAAGAGATCTCAAGCCCAACTGTGCCAAGAGGGAGAATGTTAGTATTCTTCTCACCAGTGCTGATGACTTCAACATGAGTTCTGGCCAATGAAGTTAGTTCCTTGTAACACTGGGAACATATTTAGCTTTCTAAGTAGGACGGTCTTTGTGATGACTTTGCCCGTATGCCAAAAGAGATTATTCAGGCATTTCAATTAAAAGACTGCCCTCTCCAGTCATAAAGTTTGAAGATAATTCCCATTTATATGTCAATTATTTTATTTTTGCCAATTCTTTTCAAATGTATGTAGCCCTTGCCTTCTGCTTGTTTCTATTAGAAGGTGATTTTGACTGTGTTTTCCTGCCAGACTGTAACTATTTTGAAGGTGGAGACTGCAAGCTTTGGTTTGTATTTTTGAATTCAATTTTCTGTGGTCAAGTTTTACCACTGCATAGATTCTCTTAAAAGTATCATTAATACTAAGCAGGTGCCGGTGGCAGCCCCAAACTGTGATTTTTTAGCTTGGGGAGATGTGAAATATGGTAAAGATGAAATAAGTCCCCTGCCATAATGCACCGGCAGTGGTATTGTAAACATATTTTTTTTTCAAAAGCATCTTGGCAACATATGTTAAAAAGCCATCCAGATGTTGACATAGTTTGATATGGTAACTCTATCTCCAGGACCAGATATAGTAATAATCTATACTATAAAGGCCTTTGTGGGGAGGCCACTCATTACGCAGTTTACATGAGTGTACACTCGCAGGTCATCAGTAACATTGTTTCCTTATATTGGATAGAGTACTGTGTAGTCACTGAAAAAGGTCTTTGAAGCTCCTGTAATCCCAGGACTCTGGAGGCAGAGGCAGCGGAACTGTGAGACACAGCTCAGCCTGGGCAACTTAGTGAGTTCAAGGCCACTCTGGACTGCATAGCAAGACACTGTCTCAAAAATGTTTTGAAGCAACATGGAAAGAAACTTTGGATGTGTGATGACGTTCCTTGAGATGCATTTACTATTTGACAGCAGTTTCAATCAGAGCTAAACGTAAATCAGGCACATAGGGATGAATTGGGAAAATAGCAATATTCTTGTGCACTGGTTACTATATTTTGAGCCATGTGCCAGGTGTCTTTTCTTGGGTGAAATACCTGAGGTGGAGGGTAACCTTGTCCAATCATATTATGTGTGTATGTGCATGTGTGCGCACACATGTGCCATGCCATGGTGCACATGTGGAGGTCAGAGGACCACTCGTGGGGATCTGTTTCCTCCCTCTACAACGTGAGTACCAGGAGTTGAACCCAAGTTGTCGGGTTTGTCAGCCTTTGCCAGCTGAGCTATCTCACTAGCCCTATGTTGCTGCTGCTTCTTCTTCTCCTCCTCTTCCTCCTCCTCATTTCTCTTCCTTCTCATCCTCCCCCTCCTTCTTCCTTCCCCCCTTTTTTTGAGATAGGATTCTCTTTGTAGACCAGGCTGGCCTTGAACGCAGAGATTTGCCTGCCTCTGCCTCCCAAGTGCTGGGACTCAAGGCGTGTGCCACCATTGCCTAGCTCACCTTGCTTCGTTTAAACAATCTACATGAAGCTAAACAGGTGGAGTAAATCCAAAAGAGACTGAAATTTGGCAAAATGCTGCAAAACGTGTTGTTCTAACAATTACTGTGAGCGGCGTATCTTAAATCTGCCTGTATTATGATACAGCTTTAGAAATTTAGACCTGAGGTATAGTTTGTAAGTTACATAGTGTTGAAATTATGTCTTAATTAAAAATAAAATATTGGATAGTTAAGGAAAGTCGGATGGACTAGTCTGTTTATCCCTTCGGCAAGCATGCTTTTTCATTGTGGTCACCGAATGGTTTTTGTTAAGGAGGAAGGTATCAACCCTTATAGTTGAGGGGAAAGGGTGTGAAATGAGATAATGGTTACAGTACATGATGGTACTTGCTATTAATGTTGAGCCAAATGACATTCGCTGTGTGTGTAAACTCAAGATCTCTCTCACTTTGCTGGGTCTCCCTGAGGGGCGGGGGGGGGGGGAGATGCGGAGCCTTCAGTAGAATAGAAAGGACACTGAAAAGTTTCTATTTGCAGGGAGAAAACAGAAGATATAAAATTTGCATAATTTGTATGTGTATATTCCGTAAATAAAATGATCAGAAACATAATCCTATTGTATATCCTCGGACTTATGATCAACATTTTGCTGAGTTGACTAGATGCCTGGAGCATCATTGGTCTCCAGTATTCAACATCAGCATCTTCCTGGCTCTGGTCAAGCAAACATCAGAATTCTTGAGAAAATTTGGATGAAACTCAGCAGTTTCATGAGGTTTATGTCACACATGGATTCTTGAGTGTATATTGGAATGGATGCAAGAACACTGTTTATTTTGAGAAGTTTACCAATGGGCTGGTGAGCTGGTTCAGGGCTAAGGGCACTTATGCACCCAGCCTCATGGCTTGAAGTTGATCTGTGTAACCCACATCATAGAGGTAGGGAACCGGTTCCTATCAGTTGTTTTCTGACCTCTACATATTCCATAACATATGTTACCTCCCCCCAAAAATGTGGGAAAAAACCTGAACAATGGCACTGTTTATCTTTGATTATAGAAATCTTATCATCAGGCTGTGGGTATTGTTTACTAGTCAGGTACTTGCCGAGCAAGGCTCACAACCCTTGCTTGAGTGTGGTACACTGCCAAAAAACCAATCAACAGCAAAATATATTTTTAAAATGTATTAAAAATGGTGCTATTTTTCCTAAAAATTTAGTTTCCTTCTGTATATGAAATCAAAAGGAATTAAGACACATTGCCAGAAATCTATACAATCTGTGAGGGTTTTATAATACAATATTCCTTAATTGAAAAGATTAAAATGTCCTCATTAGGATAGTCTCATGAGGGGCTCTCGGTGATGGCTCCGTGGATAAAGCATTTGCCATGCAATCATGAGGAGCCTAGACCTTCCACATAAGAAGCTGGGCCGGGATGACAGCACCTGTGATTCCAGGAGGCAGCGACAGAGGACTCCCATGGCAAGCTGGCCACCTAGACTAGCTGAACTGGTCAGCCTGTGTTTAGTGAGAGACCCTATCTAAAAATATAATACGGATAGTGAGAAAAGTACCCAGTGTTAATCTCTGGCCTGCATACAATATGTGCAAGAGCACCCAAATACATGTGAGCCTCCACAGATTCAAACACACTTACACATGTTTACACACACCACACATATGTGGTGGTGGGGGTAGTTATTTTCACGAAAACTGACATTTTTACACAAGGAAGAAATTCTAATGATAGTGCTGGATATTATTAGCTAAACAGATGGAGGTAGTCTGGGGTGCACGGACGGGTTCATTTTCTTTGACAATCAAATGATTTGGAAGCAGAAAAGAAGTGTTATCAGAAATCCTGGGAGCCTGAGCAGAGACATCATATGACACCTGAGAAATCAAGGTTCTCTCTTTGGGGGGTTCTGAGCCTCATCGATAAAACAGCTTAAAGATGGGTTCAACTGAAAGGTTGAGGGCAAAGAATGGACCCAAACAGAAGCACAAAAATAATTGCTTAGAGTTTAAAAATGAAACTTCAGGGCAGGCAGGCTGTGAACTCCCCAGCTGCCTGGACAGAAGGAGCAGAATGGAGGGGCACTAAAGCCATGCTGCTTGGGATGAAGCTGCCTGCAGGTCAGCCGCCTGGTGGCAGGCATCCACATGCCCACACTGGGAAGCAGAGCTTCAGAAACGGAGCAAGGAAGCCCAGAGTGTTAATTACCAAGTTTAAAAGCATATTAAAGGCTCTAGCCAGCATCCAAAGGTAAAAGATGGAAGAGAAGAAAGAGAAATAGTTATGTCATTCTGAGTCAAGCCTCAGAAAGATGGGCAGACCCAGCAGAATCTCATGGTAGCTTAGCTGGTAAGGACTGCACTGGGGGTGGGAGTTCTGGGAAGGAAAGGCACATTGCCTTAAGATGAAACCCCTTCACCCCTCAGGCGGTGGTCCCTAGCTAGGTCCCTGACCTGCTGTGTCATGTCTGCAAGGGCATTCTCTCACCCAGAGGTGAGTTCCACTCTCACAGGCTGACTGGGTTGCTGCCTTGGAGCAGTTAGCATGATCACAGAGCAATCCATCACGTTTGCTGTAGGTTGTAACAAATTGTAATTGTGTTCAGATTCTGGAGACAGTGTATCCCTAATGTCAAGACAGAACGGCAAAGAATGCGTCTTCCTGACTCCTCTTTCTTTCTCCCTGCATTCAGTTTAGTATTCCTACTAGCTCTTTTCTGCCCTGTCATAGACCAAAGTAGCTTCTTTATTAACCAATGGTAATAAAACATATTTACAGCATACAGAAGGGAATCCTATGAAAAATATATTTGTCAACAATAAAAATATTTTTCCCACTACTACTTCCTTTTCTTCTTCTTCTTCTTCTTCTTCTTCTTCTTCTTCTTCTTCTTCTT
>JABTXL010006712.1:22749007-22760853 GCA_025134845.1 Neodon shergylaensis | reverse complement strand
CCTCCTCCTCCTTCTTCCTCCTCCTCCTTCTTCCTCCTCCTTCCTCCTCCTCCTCCTCCTTCTTCCTCCTCCTCCTTCTTCCTCTTCCTCCTTCCTCCTCCTCCTTCCTCCTCCTCCTCCTCCGCCTTCCTCCTCCTCCGCCTTCCTCCTCCTCCGCCTTCCTCCTCCTCCTCCTTCCTCCTCCTCTTCTTCCTCCTCCTCCTCCATTGTCCTCCTCTCCCTCCTCCTCCTCCTTCCTCCTCCTCCTTCCTCCTCCTCCTCCCTCCTCCTCCTCCTCCTCCTCCTCCTTTGAAACAGGGTCTCTCTGTGTAAGATACCTGGCTTATTTCTACCTGTAACTATTGTGACTAGTGCTGTCATTAAATTATGGTACAAATACCTGTTCAGTGTTTCAATTAATTTGATTAATTGAGACAAAGTCTCATTGTGTAGCTTTGGCTGGCCTGGAACTCGCTATGTAGCCCAGGCCAGCCTTGAGTTCAGACATCCAGATGTGTCTGACTCCAGAGCACTGGGATTAAAGGCTTGAGTCACCATACCCAGCAATATTTCCATTAACAAATTTACTTTAAATTATGAGATACTTACATTATAATTCTGTAGGCCACATGAGATTAAAAATAAAAGAGAAGATAGCTTTTTACATTTAGATAAAATTTTTACATTAAAAAGCTAGCTATTAAAATTTGTGCCATTTTTCTTTTAATATTATTTTATGGTCGTTGAAGTTATTAATAACCAGAAGTTTTTGATAACCAGAAAGGATAAATTTGTATATGATAATTTGTTTCATTACTCCTTTGGGTCATTTTGAGATTTATTATAAATTAGATTGAGATGACCACATCTGTATTAATCTTTGCTGCTAAATCTATTATTAAACTGAAGACATTGCATCATAGATGAGAGAATTCAATGTACTTGTCGTGAGTGGCCATCTTATTTCATAAGAGTTTTGTCGCAAGCCGGGCTGTGGTGGCGCACGCCTTTAATCCCAGCACTCGGGAGGCAGAGGCAGGCGGATCTCTGTGAATTCGAGGCCAGCCTGGTCTACAAAGGGAGTTCCAGGACAGGCTCCAAAAAGCTACAGAGAAACCCTGTCTCGAAAAACCAAAAAAAAAAAAAAAAGAGTTTTGTCGCAGCTGAGGCAGAGTGTCTGAGATGCTGTCTTGTTAAAGTGGCATGATCCTTCTCTCAAACTTGCGCCATAATGCCCACACTGTTTCTTTCAGAGCAGTCCAAGCCAGGGCAGGAAAGTGGAGGGGGACTCCATTGAAGTTTCTAATTCTGTAAGCAGGCAAAGTTTCACAGGTTTGAGCCCTGCTTGATGCTGAGAACAACCAGGTGGATGAGCAACAGCTGATTGATGGCGGGGGTGGGGTGGGGCGACTGTGGACCTGCCGACTAGGGCGTCTGCCAACCCACTACACTTGCCCATTCCTAGGCCTTCTCACCTTGCAGAAATTGTCATTTCGGAGCCTGAAGTATGTGGACATTTTCTGAGAAACACTTTAGAACCACTTACGCCTGTTTTGGTTCTCCAAGACAAAAGATGACGATTCTGCTCACTCCTCCCCACCGCAGACACACGGATAACTCCCACCATATACACATGTTCCTTTTTCACAGACACAGGCACGTACTGAACACGCCAAACTGGGCACCCAGAGACAAGCTGGGAGTGGGGCGCGTCGCGGGAGGGTTCTGAAGACCCCTTGCCTGAGGTCCCTTTTCCTTGGCCAGTCATCCGAATCACGGAGAGTAATTCGGTTTGCTCAAGGTTTGCCGACTGAATATTAATCTCCTCTAAAGCATACCCAGTGGCATTTAGACAGTATTTCATCAGATGCCTGGCTACTGTGGTCAGACAAGTCGACACATAAAAAGCGTATACTATTCTCCTATGTAAAAAAGATCTGGAAGAGCAACCCGTCATCATTTCTGCTGGGCGCCACTAGAGGGCACCGTGACCACGGGAAATGGAAGTTCCTGCGTTATTTTAGAATAACCAAAGCCAGGGCTGGAAATCTGACGGAACCATTTTGCAGCTGGGGAAGCTGTCCCTGTATGAAAGGCTACGCAATAGGGCTAAGGAGGAAAATTAAAGTTAGAGGCTGGAGTTAGGGCTGTGGCCTTTTGACCTCGGCTTCTCTCGAGTTCGACGTTAAGGCTCTCGTGTTTTTCTTAGTGATTTAAAGGCAATACTTTGCAATGTCGGGGTTGTTCTGTTTGTTATAAGCTACACCTGAGGAGGAGGCTTCCTCTCAAACAGACGATGTGGGTGAGTAGTCTGTAGGACCTTTCGGCAGGAGTTACGGCGTGCTAGCTTCTCAGGGCATCCATTTCTTGTTGATGCTGTGTCCCGTAGCTAGTTTGGGTGGACACAGTAAGTAAGTCTGTTCCCTAGACTTAACATGCACGGCCTGGAGGTGATCTTAGATGGTATTTTTACCGCACCTCCTTCTGGATGGCAATGCTCCCCATGAGGTCAGCCGTGGAATTTTAGATGGGGGTGGGACATAATTACAGTGTTCGTTGGTCTCTCTTGTAAAATAGTGACTTGAAGTGACACAAGGAAGGCTTGCAATACATGCATAGTCTGGGCGTGCCAAGACTCCTTTCTATTCCCTCTACGTGCGTGTGAGCTCTGTGTGTACGTGTGTGTGTTCACGCATGTGTGTGCATGTGCATGTGTGTGTGTTAGTTGCCAGGCAGTGTGTGTGTGTGGGGGGGTATTAGGTGAAAAGGGAATGCTCCTGAGAGAACATATGTAATTTTTCTGGAATTCGATCGTTTCTTTTAAGAATCAAGCCTAATTTTGAGAGTTCTAGCACATTATCATTTCAAATAATACGAAGGGCTAATTTTTTCGAGAGTACATGCATGATTTAAAATAAAAAAAATTCTAGTTAGTTTGGAAAATACTGTGTTTTGTTTCAAACACCCTTTCTCTTTTCCTTGCAGCCAATCTCTGGGTTCTAAACCCATCTACTGCCCTCCTCCCCATCTTTGAGCAGCTGGCTCCAACTTAGTCTCCCCACTAGGGGGCAAGCGAAGAAAAGCAGAACCAGCTCGGCAGCCCTCTTCCCTCCCTGCTCCAGGGACAGAAAGCAAAGGACTTGTGTGTGAATGTATTTGTCCAGTCTGTGCTGTGGTGGCCGTTTGCTGTAGGCTGAGGATGAAATTGCCAGGTTTTCTCCCTGGCCTCTTGGGCTTTCTAGTGATTAAAACATGGGCAGTGATGTCGATGGGAACTTTAATATGATAGGCCCACCTCACACACCAGATACTCCCTTCAACGCTTTGAGTTTGCGCTACTTTCTCTGATTATACGTAAATGCCTAGGAATCCGGTAATTATGTTCTCAGAGACATGGCAACTGTGGATCTGAGCGAGAGAGGGAGTTTTCAACAGAATCCGGGGGTACCTAGCGTCCTCTACCCCAAATGCTTAGAACCAGACGTGGTTTTAATTTGGGATTTTTTTTTACTTTGGGATATTTTAATAAACATAACGAGATATCTTGGGGACTACAAAGTCTAAACACGAAACTCGTCTGTTCCCTAGACTTAACATGCGCGGCCTGGAGGTGATCTTAGATGGTATTTTTACCATACCTCCATCTGTATGGCAATGCTCCCCCATGAGGTCAGCCGTGGAATTTTAGATGGGGGTGGGACATAATTACAGTGTTCAAAAACTTCTGGATGTGGGAGCATTTTGGGTTTTGTATTTCTGCATCAGAAATATTCCACGTAAGTCACAGAACAGCTCTGCTGCCGGCTGGCCCCTGCCTCATCTTTTGATTTTAAAATGAAGTTTTTTTGGTCCATCCGTCTTGCTAAGAACAACTTTCCAGAATACACAAGAAGTTTAGAAAATGAGGCAAGAAGAGCAAAATGCATCTTTTTTTCTTTTCTTTATTTATTTTTTCTTACTTTATAAATAATACTATTCAAAATTTCCACTTCCTCTCCTCCTCCCATTACCCTCCTGCTCCCTCCTTCCCCCTCCCCCTCCATTCCTAAGAGAAGGCAGGGTACCCTGCCCTGTGGGAAGTCCAAGGCCCTCCCCCCTCCCTCCAGGCTTAGGAAGGTGTGCATCCAAATAGACTAGGATCCCCAAAAAACAGTACATGCAGTAGAGACAAATCCCAGTGCCTTTATCATTGGCTTCTCAGTCAGCCCCCATTGTCAGCCACATTCAGAGAGTCCGTTTTGATCACATGCTCGTCAGTCCCAGTCCAGCTGGATTTGGTGAGCTCCCATTAAATCAGGCACACTGTCTCAGTGGGTGGACCAACCCCTCACGGTCCTGACTTCCTTGCTCATAGTCTCCCTCCTTCTGCTCTTCAGCTGGACCTTGGGAGCTTAGTCCAGCGCTATGATGTGGGTCTCTGTCTCTATCTCCATCTGTCGCCAGATGAAGGTTCTGTGGTTTCTATGGTGATATTCAAGATAGTCATCAGTCTGACTACGGGACAAGGCCAGTTCAGGCATTCTCTTCTCCACTACTCTGGGTCCTAGCTGGGGACATCCCCGTGGATACCTGGGAACCCCTCTAGAGCCAAGCCTCTTGCCAACCCCAAAATGGCTCCCTTAATTAAGATATCTTCTTCCCTGCTCCCATATCCCTCCTTCCTCCATCTCAACCATCCCACTCCCCCAGGCTCTCCCCAACCCTCCCCTTCTCCCTTCTCTCTCCCCCTCTCCCCTTCCCTCTGCCCCACCCCCACTGCCATGCTCCCAACTTTTGCCCAGTGATCTGGTCTGCTTCCAATTTCCAGGAAAATCTATATATGTTTTTCTTTGGGTTCATCTTATTATTTAGCTTCTCTAGGATCATGAACTATAGGCTAAATGTCCTTTGTTTATGGCTAGAGTCCACTAATGAGTGAGTACATTCCATATTCATTTTTTTGGGTCTGTGTTATCTCACTCAGGATAGTTTTTTCTACTTCCATTCATTTGCATGCAAAATTAAGATGTCATTTTTTTTTACTGCTGAGTAGTACTCTAAAGTGTATATGTGCCACACTTTCTTTATCCATTCTTCCATTGAGGGGCATCTAGGTTGTTTCCAGGTTCTGGCTATTACAAATAATGCCTCTATGAACATAGTTGAACAAATGCTTTTGTAGTATGATTGGGCATCTCTTGGTTATATTCCCAAGAGTGGTATTGCTGGATCCTGGGGTAGGTTGACTCCCAATTTTCTGAGAAACTGCCACACTGATTTCCAAAGTGGTTGCACAAGTTTGCATTCCCACCAGCAATGGATGAGTGTTCCCCTTACTCCACATCCTCTCCAGCATAGGTTATCATTGGTGTTTTTGATTTTAGCCATTCTGACAGGTGTAAGATGGTATCTCAAAGTTGTTTTGATTTGCATTTCCCTGATAGCTAAGGAAGTTGAACATGACCGTAAGTGTCTTTTGGCCATTTGAAATTCTTCTGATGATAATTCTGTGTTCAGTTCAGTACCCCATTTTTTAATTGGGTTATTTAGAATTTTAATGTCCAGTTTCTTGAGTTCTTTATATATTTTGGAGATCAGACCTTTGTCTGATGCGGGGTTGGAGAAGATCTTCTCCTATTCAGTAGGTTGTCCTTTTGCCTTTGTGTCCTTTGCTTTACAGAAGCTTCTCAGTTTCAGGAGGTCCCATTTATTCATTGTTGCTCTTATTGTCTGTGCTACTGAGTTTATACGTAGGAAGTGGTCTCCTGTGCCCATATATTGCAGGCTACTTCCCACTTTATCTTCTGTCAGGTTCAGTGTGGTCAGATTTATATTGAAGTCTTTAATCCATTTGGACTTGAGTTTTGTGCATGGTGATAGATATGGATCTATTTTCATTCTTCTCCAGGTTGACATCCAGTTATGCCAGCACCATTTGTTAAAGAAGCTTTCTTTCTTCCATTGTATAATTTTAGGTTCTTTGCCAAAAATCAGGTGTTCATAGGTTTGTGGATTAATATCCGGGTCTTCAATTTGATTCCATTGGTCAACATCTTTGTTTTTATGACAATACCAAGCTGTTTTCATTACTGTAGCTCTGTAATAGAGTTTGATGTCACAGATGGTAATGCCTCTGGAAGTTCCTTTATTGTATAGGATTGTTTTGGCTATCCTGGGTTTTTTGTTTTTCCATATAAAGTTGATTATTGTTCTCTCCAGGTCTGTAAAGAACTTTGTTGGGATTTTGGTGGGGATCGCATTGAATCTATAGTTGGCCTTTGGTAGAATTGCCATTTTTGCTATGTTGATCCTCCCAATCCAAGAGCAAGGGAGATCCTTCCATTTTCTGGTATCCTCTTCAATTTCTTTCTTCAAAGCCTTAAAGTTCTTGTCAAATAGATCTTTCACTTTCTTGGTTAGTGTTACCCCAGATACTTTATGTTATTTGTGGCTATCGTGAAAGGTGAAGCTTCTCTGATTTCCCTCTCAGCTTCTTTATCCTTAGTGTATAGGAAGGCTACTGATTATTTGGAGTAGATCTTGTATCCTGCCACATCACTGAAGGTGTTTATCAGCTGTAGAGTCTTTGGTAGAGTTTTTGGGGTCACTTATGTACACTATCATATCATCTGCAAATAACGAAAGTTTGACTTCTTCCTTTCCAATTCAAATCCCCTTGATCTCCTTATGTTGTCTTATTACTATTGCTAGAACTTCAAGCACTATATTGAAGAGGTATTGAGAGAGTGGACAGCCTTGTCTTGTTCCTGATTTTAATGTAATGGCTTTGAGTTTCTCTCCATTTAATTTGATGATAGCTGTCGGCTTGTATGTTGCTTTTATTATATTCAGATATGATCCTTGTATCCCTAATCTCTCCAAGACCTTTATCATAAAGGGGTGTTGAATTTTGTCAAATGCTTTTTCAGCATCTAATGAAACGATCATATGGTTTTTTTCTTTCAGTTTATTTATATGATGGATTACATTGATAGATTTTTGTATGTTGAACCAGCCCTGCATCTTTGGGATGAAGCCTACTTGATCATAATGGATGATTTTTTTGATGTGTTCTTGGATTCGGTTTGCCAGTATTTTATTGAGAATTTTTGCATTGATGTTCATGAGTGAGATCGGTCTGTAATTCCCTTTCTTGGTTGAGTCTTTGTGTAGTTTTGGTATCAGGGTAACTGTAGCTTCATAAAAAGAGTTTGGCAATGACTCTTCTGTTTCTATTATGTGACACACATTAAGGAATATAGGTATTAGCTCTTCTTGGAAGTTCTGGTGGAATTCTGGATTAAAACCATCTGGTACTGGGCTTTTATTGGTTGGGAGGTTTTTGATGGCAGCTTCTATTTCCTCGCGACTTATAGGTCTATTTAAATTGTTCACCTGATCTTGATTTTATTTTGGTATATGGTACCTTCATAGGAATATCCTTCTTTAGGTTGGAAAACTTTTCTTCTATAATTTTGTTGAATATATTTTCTGTGCCTTTGAGCTGGAATTCTTCTTTTTCTTCTACCCCTATTATTCTTAGGTTTGGTCTTTTCATGGTGTCCCAGATTTCCTGGATGTTTTGTGTTAAGAATTTGTTGGATTTGCTGTTTTCTTTGATCAATGCGTCTATTTCCTCTATAGTATCTTCAGTGCCTGAGATTGTTTCTCCTATCTCTTGTATTCTGTTGGTTATACTTGTCTTTGTAGCTCCTGGTCTTTTACCTAGATTTTCCATATCCAGCCATCCCTAGTTTGTGTTTTCTTTATTACCTCCGTTTTGGTCTTCAAATCTTGAACTGTTTCCTTTACCTGTTTGATTGCTTTTTCTTGGCTTTCTTGGGTATCTTTGAGGGATTTATTAATTTCTTCTTTTTGTTTGTCTTCTCTTCCATTTCTGTAAGGGAGTTTTTCACTTCCTGTTTAAGGGTTTCCATCATTTTCATAAGGTTATGTTTAAAGCCGATTTCTTCTATTTCTTCTGGGTTAGGGTGTTCAAGTCTTCCTGTTGCGTGTTCGCTGGATTCTGGTGTTATGGTGTTGCTTTTCAGGTTGTTGGAGGAATTCTTGCATTGGCGCCTGCCCATCTCTTCCACTATGGATCTCAGCAAGGGAGCACAGCCTCTTGCTGAGCTCCAAGGACTTTACAGACAAAAAGACAGCCCGGGCCGAGCAAAAATCTTCTTAAGGCCTTTTTGAAATACGTTCCAGGTGACTGAGGAAACAGCTCGACCAGTCAGAGAATGAGCAATGAAAAGGAATTCGGAGGTGACCTTGTAAGTCCTCAGGACAGTGAGACGCACTGGGTATGGCAATGCTTCTCCTGTTGTGAGGTTTTACTTTCCCATGGAGTCACACAATTTCAAAGAGCCATTTATATGGGAAAAAACGAAACGAATCCTGGCTTTGCGTTCAGCTCGCAGGGCTGTGTGCTTGCCGGCGTGTAGCTTAGGTAATTAATTTCCTTATGTAATCCCTGTTGGGGAAGTTAGATGGATAACGAAACCACTTGATCCTTTCATGCCCATTAACCCACATAGTCATTAAAATCCATTAAAATCCAGTGCCCAGGTAATTCCCCATTTCCTTCACCGTTCCTCCTGCCTTGCTTGACTGGCGCGGTTAGGAATCTGGCTTTGTTATTGGCTGCCTCAGGCAGGCGTTGGACAAAACCTAGCTTCTGTGAGCATGTATGAGAACTGCCTGCCCGGCCTGTATCGGTTTTCTAGCTCCATGCGACATGACTAGACGGATTTCTCAGACGCTCTGAATGGTGTATAGCGGACTGGATTGTTGCTTCCCTGAAAAAGCAAACATGAAAACTCCCAGTCTGAGAGTCAGGGCCTATTTATTTCCCTTTAATTACCTCCTGAAGTACCTGTTAATGATTCATTAGTTATAAAAATAAATTATAGGCACTCTGTAACTCCGTTGTGCAGTTCCTTTTAAGGGTTTGAACTGACTACCACCCGGCAGAGAAGTGTGTGGCGGTCGCATAGGAGCGCGGCTCAAATTGCCTGTAATTTTATAGATTTAATAAAGATACAGCAAGGCTGTGTGCGAACAGGGTTGGGCCGACATGGAGGAAAAGTGCTTTAGGACAAAAATCTTGGCTTCTCGTAGCACACCAAGTCAGGAGGGTGGTTTCCTATTCTATTGCACATTGTAAACTGTGGAAACTCAGCAAACAGGACTGATGAGGGTTCTCAGGCCATGCCTTGGTTTGTTTTGTATTGCTGTTATAAACAGCATGGCCCGACGTAACTTGGGGAGAAAAGGGTTTATTGAACTTAGATGTCCTGATCATAGTTCACCGTTGGAGGATCTCAAGCAATAGCAGGGGCAGGAACCATGGAGGAAAGCTGGCATGCTGGCACCCCAAGATCTGCTCAAATTACTTTCTTAAGCAAGTCAGCACCCCACCCCCCACCAGGGGTCGTATTGTCTCCAGTGGACTGGGCCCTTCTATATCAGTCATTGACCAAGAAAACGCCCCACAGACATGCCCATAGGCCAGTCCGATTGAGGCAATTTCTCATCTGACGTTCCCTCTTCTGACATGACTCTAGTGAGTTTGTGTTCAGTTGACAAAAACCAACCTTCCCCATTCTGTTTTGTGCAATTGGGAAGGCTTAATGGCTCCTTTCCCGTCATGCTCTCTGAGACACGCTTGAGCTTGGAATGTGAGGTGAAATGGGTCACAGTGAGCTTTACGAATTTTAGGGGGTGGTGGAGAGGAAAACCCTTCTCTGTTTTTCAAATAAAATTTCATCTGAGGATAAAACCACTTTAAGACGGACTAGGACAGAAGTCTAAGAATTCGAGAACATTCCACCTCGCAAAGTCACATCAGCCTGACATGTAGGGCTGCTCAGAACTTGGGATGAGAACATTAAAATGGAAGACTGAATTGTTTTTGTGTTTATTTCACTAATCTTTCCACTCCTTCTGCTTGTACGGTCACATCCATAGACAGAGACGTGTGCCTTCCTGGGATCTGACATTCAGAACGGGGATTGGCAAAGGGCCAGATAGTAAAGTGACTATTTTTGGCTTTATGGGCCAGACAATCTGAGACAGCACCGCATGAGCCTGAAGACTTCAGCAAAACTCTGTGGGCACCAAGATATGAGTTCCCTATCATTTTTTTTTCCTGGAGGATGATATTCTGTTTTGATTTTTTCCTTGCTGTCTAGAAAATGGGCAAATAGTTTGTGATTCCCGAACTGGGTTTGGTCTGAGGGCCATCGCGTGGTAACTCTTGCTTTAGGTTTCTCTATAGGCACTGCTTTTGCAAATGAAGAGGGCCATGTTCCTCTGGCTTTCAGAGTAAGGCCTTTGGAGTTTATTTCCGCTTCTCTGACAAGGTCTTCTCCTTTTTCAAGACATAGCCGACAGCTGGCTATGTCTGTTTTGTGTCACAGTGTGTCTGTTAATCCTGGACACAAATGCTCCCTGAGGTAAATCGTGCTCAGAGACAGTAAAATATGGACGAGGTCTACAGGCCATTGCCCGAGGTTACAAACTGCCCAGGTGCTGGTGGGTAAAATTACTAAGTTTCTGTCTTGGTTACTTTCCCCACAGCTCTGACAGAACACCTGACAATGCTAGACAAGGAAGGAAAGGTTTGCTTTGGCTTGTGGCTTAAGGGGACACAGTCCACCATGGCAGGAGCAGTTCTAGGTTATGGTGTCTAGAGCCACTTGGGGCTGTGGCTCTGTTCCATGGCAGAGGTATTGACAAAGCTGTGGTCTGCACGGGAAGCAAGGCCAGCTTGTCCCAGTGACCTGCGTCTGCCAGAAGCATCACCTTTAAAAGATTGAACCAGCTGGGAACCAAATGTTCCAAATACATAAACCTAAGGGAGGCGTTTTATAATTCATAATTTATATTCAAACCATGACGGCCGTTATTTCAGATGGAGCATTTGACCTTTGCCCTGGCGCCTCATACTCCTCCCCAGTGGATGTGTTTGGAGGATTATCAGATTCAGTCCAAAAAAGTGTGGACGTTTGATTTGCAGCTTCTCTGCTCATCCCACCCACACATGTCACGGCCTGAGTGGAGGAAGTGTCAGGAGGGCAGGAGTTACAGTCGACAGACACCTAAGAAATAAGAGCAATGGATGTGGGAGTCTTGCCCGCTTGAGGAGCTGTTCCCGGCTTTCCGTTCCTTGCCTCCTCTCTCCTCTCTGCTGTGCTGAGTCTCCAGTCTCGGATTTATGATTATGAGGGATATGAAAGGCGGTGGAGAGCCTATCAAGCTTCCTTGGCTTTCCTCACCTTTTTCCTGCCTTTCAAATGCTAGCTTGGGAAAAGAGGAATCTGGGAACAGGCCAGGGCTCAAGTGTGGAGTCTTCCATGATCCTGAGGCAAGGAAGCCCCCAAAGAGAGCACAGACCTATGCTTGCCTAGGAGAGTTACCCTCCTGAGCCAAGACAGAACTGGGTAGGCTGAGGAGATGGGGCGGATGCTGATTGGAGGTACTGGGCTTTAAAGCGGGGGCTGCTGCAGACTCCTCAGTGTGGGAGCACGGTGAGAATATGGATCAGGAACTGTATTCCATTTGGAGAGCAGAAACAGAGCAGGAAAGGGGGAAGCAGCTTCACAACCTAGATCCACGCGAAGAGGGAGGATGCCTGTGAGAGGGAGAGGAAATGGGCACCAGAGATTGGTGAGCTAGTTGTGCTGAGTGAGAAGACCAAGAAAGAAGGGCTGAGCCGGGGTGATGCTCAGGGGCTTCTCTACTCTTAAGTGAAGCAGCTGAACTTTCTAGAAGGGACTTTGTGAAGTCAGGAACATAATGACTCTACCACTGTTTCCCAGACCTTGACTCTTTGACTCTCTCTCTCTCTCTCTCTCTCTCTCTCTCTCTCTCTCTCTCTCTCT
>JABTXL010006712.1:22722648-22748997 GCA_025134845.1 Neodon shergylaensis | reverse complement strand
TCTCTCTCTCTCTCTCTCTCTCTCTCTCTCTCTCTCTCTCTCTCTCTTTCATACATGCAAGAAATCTCTCACTGTTATAAAGGCTGAACCTCTAAGGGGTACAAGAGAGTGTGGGCTTCCCTCTGAGAACTGACATTTGTGGGCGCCGGAGTCCTGGCCCATAGGCAATCGAAGGCTAGGCAGGCTGGTATGTGTCTACAATGCAGAGCGCTACAGAGGCCTGTGGGCGGGGAATAGGAAAGGTCTCGGCTGGGTGACAATAAAGCTTGAGGACCGGGTCAGACAGGACTAAGCCATGGAGAGGACAACTGTCGGGGAGAAAGGGACACCAGAAGATACCTGAGAGGAGATGGCGGCTCCCAAGTAGCCTGAGAGTCAGCGGGTAGTCGGGGCCACTCTAGTGAAGGGTTTTGCACCAGTGTCCAGAACTGTCTTCACCAAACACTGTACATGTGGATCTCACACATAGTCCCATACTGTGATCTGGAGTGTACGTGTTTAAGGATGTGCACAGCTGAAAACAGAATCCACACTCAGTACATTCACCATAACCCAATGTTTTATATTCTGTCTACCCTCTCCATTTTTGCTAGTTGCCAACTGACCAAACCGATGGGCTGATTCCTACCGGACCATGACACACAGCTTGGGAAACATCGTTTTAGGCATTACACTGTAAGGGATTTCCGTGTTCTTCTCATGGCCTAGAGGATGCATCAGGGCTTCTTGGTGGGGGGCGACACCTCCTTTATGTACAATTTATAAAGATGGCTGTGGTGGGAGAGCGGCAGAAGTGTGCAGATGGGAACAAATCAGAGAGAAACCAGCTAGGAACCAGTTGCAGTGATTGCTGGCCAGAGGGTGGCATGGGCTAGCCTGGGGTTGGGAAGGAGCAGGAAGGGCAGCTCGTGGTAACGTGAAATCTCTCTGGGCTTCCCCCCTTAGAAACTTCCTGTCAGTGTATAGCAAGTGGCAATGGGCCAATGGGCCAGGTCCTTCTGAGTTTCCAAACTCAGCATTTGAGTGGCCTTTCCACCTAAGCTGTTCTGGAGCAAGGCAGGTCCCGACCCCGACCTAGACATTCGTGTATGTCCTGCACAGAACTTGATCCTCATTGCTTCAACCACACAGTGCCGTAGACTGGAAATAGATGCTCAGGGTTGGGTCCTGGGTCTGTGATGCCCCTAGGAAGTGCTCCTTGGGGGTACTGAGAGAACAAAGAAAGCTGATGAAGTTACCCAAATAGACTATAGGTTACCCCTAAACCCCCGCTCTCCTGGTGTCAGTGCTCCATGGTAATAGTCGCTGTTTTAAAGTGTAACATTCATTCTCATTGCTCTTTCTTGACCGTATCTGGGGTAGTCTGTTCAGGCTGCCATAGCCAAATACCACAGTCTGGGTAAAACCCCATAGTCTGGCTTAAATGATAGAAATGAATTTCTAACAGTTCTGGAAGCTGAGAGGTCAAGATCAATGAAGTCTTCATTAAGATTTTCTCTCTCTCTCTCTCTCTCTCTCTCTCTCTCTCTCTCTCTCTCTCTCTTTCTTGCAGAGGCTCACTGACTCACTGTGTCTTCACCTGGCTGAAATGAAGGAACTCTGGTGTCCCTTTCCCTTCCTATAAACACACCAGCTCCATCCTAAGGGTTCTGCCCCCACTCTCTCATCCGTTCACCCCCCAAAGGCCCTACCACCAGGGCCGTCACATCTGGGAGGGTGAAATTTCAATGTGAGTTTGGGAGGACATGGGCGTTCAGTGGTAGCATTCTTCTCACGCCTTTATTTCCGTTTTAACAGGAAGAACAAACGTAGAATGCACAGCCCCTCCGAGGGTTGTTGGGTTTCTGCATCTGCTCTTGCTTATCAACAACGTCAGAGGTTAGCTTACCAGCCATGGGGTTGAGCAGGAGGAGTGTGGGTTTTGGTGATAGTTCCTGGTTTGTAGTTTGGTTTTTGGTGATAGGTTCTTGGTTTGTAGTTGGATTGGCTATGAACTCTCAAATTGCTTTGCCTCCCGAGTGCTCGGATTCCAAGTCGGTACACTGTAGCTGGCTTAGCAGTGGCTTTTAAAGAGAGAAAAGGACCTGGGAGAGAGGAGATGTGGGAGAGGAATAGCAGACATAGCTCAGGAAGTGTGCTTCTTTGGTCAAGAAATACCTGTGCAGAAATTTAAAGCTTACAATGTCTCTGTTCCTATCCCCTTGTCACCCCAAACGATGTAATATTCCCACAATGATATCACCTGTTAGCAGTTATATAACTGTGTGTGTGTGTGTGTGTGTGTGTGTGTGTGTGTGTGTGCATGCAACTCTCCAGAATGGAGAGTTTGGAACCCCATGAAAACTCAGGCAGTAGGCACCTACACACACACACACACACACACACACACACACACACACACGCACACACGGCACCTTTCACAACTACGTACGGCAATCCTGCCATGTTAAGCCATGGCTGTTATGTGACCTCCACTTTAGTGGAGTACCAGAAGTGTGGGGCTGGGGAGCCTGGGCCAAGACTCTATCCTAGCTTAGCGACAGCTGAGATGGAGTCCAGGCCTGTTGCTGAGGGCCCAGGGCCTGTGTTACCGTCACACCAAGCTGCTTTCCACAGCCTGCTGGGTGGTGAAAAGCTCTGTCTCACTCATCTCAGAGGCCCGTGACAGAGCTTCCTGTTTCCATGTCTTGTGTCCTGCCAGTGCTTGTCATGTTTGACCTTCTGGCTATTTTGTGTCTCGCCTTAAGTGTTTTGAAAACTTGAGCAGAAAGTGTATCATATTCTCCTTTTCTAGGAATGTGTCACCCTCTGTCACGGTCACTTCAGGCTCAGTCCCCTAGGACGTTAGGGACAGGCTAATATCCACTAGGAAATTAAAAAAAAAAAAAGACAGTTCTTTAATGTGTCGGCTAAATGTGTCTAAAATGTAAATTTTGTTTCTTTGAAAAGCAGACACAGAAAGTTGTACACGATAGTGAAAATAATTGATTAGACAAACAAAATTAATAAAGCAAGAAACGGGCTGTCGCTCTCTAGCGTTGGTAAATACGTGGGATAAGTTGCCACGGTTCTCCGCTCAGATGAGCCCCTCAGGGCGCCCTCCGTGGGTCCGAGGGAGAGTCTTGCGCTTAGGCTGTGTCTTCTAGTGGTGCTTAAAATTTGGGGATTAATTTGTAGAACGACTTCCTTCTGGTGGGTCCATTTATCTCTGGGGGATACGGGTGCCTGAACCTGGATGACGCTGGCTCCCGCGGCGCAGTGTGTGCTGGGAAAGGCAGGGGGAAGGGAGCCGCGGTCTTTTGGTCTTTCTGGGCTGCGAGGCCGGGAGTACAGCGTCCCTTTTCTTTGAGGTTCCAGATCCGTACAGAGGGTCAGTAGGGGGCCTGCCAGTGTTGTTGCGAATTCCTGAGGGTCCAGGACAGCCCCTGGGTCTTAGATTTCAGATTTCAGTCCTCATGACTGTGCGTGGATCGTGGCTGAGGGACTCCAGAAACGTCTCTGAGAACAGCTAACACGCCTGCTGGATTCAGTGCCTAATAAAAGGCAGCTCCATTCTCCTTCCTTCCCAGTCTTCCCCTCTGTTGGGTTCTGGTATTAAGTGACATTTGAGGACCAATGGGACCAAAGGCCTCAGAACTGGTCTGTGGCCCAGGAGTGTTGGGCCTGGGGATCTCGGGCACCTCTGCCACCCCTGCCTATTCCTGCCTCCCGAGAGTGGAGGGATTTATTTGTGTTGCAGTCACAGGAAGCTGTGTGGGTCCTCCAGCTGATTGCCTTTGTCTGAATGTGGGCCTCCCCATCGTCCACTGTGAAAACAGGACGCTGGAACATGTACCGGTGCCAAGCTAGACACTTGTGCCAGCTTGCCGGTGGAGGCCCTGTTATCATTGGCTGCAGCTTAGCATCTTGTTTAATAGCGTGTCCTCTGCACACATCTGTGGGTTCCATGAAGCTAAGCACCATGTTGGCCTCGGAGAGGTAAACCTGCTACTTAAATATTAGTAAATAAATAAATAAATAAATAAATACTGTGAGTTCGAGGCCAGCCTGGTCTACAAGAGCTAATTCCAGGACAGGCTTCAAAGCTACAGAGAAACCCTGTCTTGAAAAACTAAAAAAAAAAAAAAAAAAAAAAAAAAAAAAAACCAATGACAACAACAACAACAAAAAAAAAACAAAAAGAAAAAATTAGTAATGGAAATGATGGTTGGATAACTATCCCCTCAGAGAGCTGGGGGTATGATATGGACGCCATTCATTCCTGTACATTTTCTTATTTTTTAATTGTAAGAGTATAGCTCAATTTTATGTGTGTCTGTGTGTCTTCATATCCATGGAGGGATGGTTCCAAAAACCTCTCTGTAGCTCTCCAAATCCACGGATATTCAAATCACTTATGCAAAGCAGCACAGGCTTTGCATGTAGCCTTACATACATCCTCCTGTGTCATTTATATCACAGATATTTTTTGAAGTGCACCTAATGCAATGTAAATAGTTGTTAGATTGTGTTCTTTAGGGAACAGCAGCGAGAAAAATGTTTGCGTGAGTGAAGACACAACTTCAGTTTTTATACAGAAACAGAATCTGAGCATACCATGGGGTGACTGTATACACACACACACACACACACACATCCTACAGTCTCCCACACTCACACACCCCCACTCCCCTCCCCCCTCACATCCTGACCATCCCAGTACACGCGCAGGGGCGGTGCACACACTGTAATAAGGGTCTCTGACTTTGTTCCTGCCGTCCATTTCTTTTACTCCAAACAGTTAACTTAGGGCTTGTTTTCTTTAAGCGGTCAAGTCAGCCTTGGAAATGGATGGAAGAGGAGGGAGGCAGAGTGAGTGACATCCGAGGCCCTCTGGGGTCAGGACTGTATAGGGCTAAGGGACAGGGTTTCCTTCAGACTCTGCACTGAGGGACGTTTAAAATGGGAACTGTGAGGACTGCACGCTGAGACCGAGAGGAGGCACAGGGGATGTGTTCACGTCTGTGCGTTCAGAGTGTGAGCTGGGAGGGTTCCTAACTGTAAAGGGGAGGTCTCACCTGGCTTGAGCTGGTTTCCACCAGCCCAAACGGAGAACACTATTGTTCAGAATCCACTCCTCCAGGTAGGTAAAGTGTCATTAAGTCAGGTAAGTGACAATTTACTAACCGGACCCTATTACTTAAGAAAACGATGCTTCAGACAGTCTCTATGGCAATAAGGAGAGCTGCCCCTCCCTGACTAGCGTGTGTGCTCCAGCTGGGCCTATAAAAGAGCAAATATTTAAATTCAGAGAGGAGTCATAAAAACCTGTTGTTTTTGTTGGCATAGCAAAGCGCAAATGCTTCTAACCACAGTTATCTGACGGTGATTTGGTTCTGCAGAATCAACAGATAGTGGGGTGTGAGGGTGCACATCTGTAATCTTACTAGTCGGGGGGGGGGTGAGAGGCAGGACTGCAGCATGTTCTAGGCTAGCCCAGATGTCGTGAGACCCAGTCCCAAACACAAAAACAAGATAAAACCAACTGTGCCGGTTTCAATGAAAACTGTCCCCCACAGGCTCTTGTATTTGAACAGTTGATCCCCATTTGGCTGCACTCTTTGGGGGTGGGGGCTGGTGGTGGAGCCCTGCTGGAGGAAGTATGCCACCAGGGGCTGGCCTTTAGCGTGTATAGGCTCAACCCACTTCTGGTTCACTTTCTTGGCTTCACGTCTGTGGTTGAAGATGTGGTTTCTCAGCCTTCTGCCCCAGTCACTTCTGCCACACCTCTGTGCACTAACACAGCCCATGCTCCAGAACTGCAAGCCCAAAGAAACTCATCCTTCCCTAAGTCACTTTTGGTCACGCAGAAATAAAAACTAACAGAACCAACAAAATCAAAATAGAGCATCATTTAGGTGACAAAGATTTATTAAGTACCAACCGTATACCAGGCTTTATACTGTGAGCTAGAGATACCATGGGGATCAGAACTGTGAAATTTCTGGCCCTCAAGGAAGTGACATGATTGTGCAATAATCCCCCCCCTCCCCCCAGTTTCAGTGTTAGGACATTATCTAAGGGACTTGGGCTACAGCTCAGTGGGAGAAGGTTTGCCTAGCACTGCTAAAACAAGCCATCCATAATTAAACAAGTCAGATGAATAGAGGCAAAGACCTAGCGTCAGAAAGCACAAACAGCTCATTCAGTTGGTACAGAGGTGGGTTTTCAGGTGTGCCAAATCTGGAAAACAGTTTCAGAAAAAAGACCTGAAAGGGAACTCCTCTCACCCCACCTATCATTCCCTGTCTCATGGAAGCATTATGGAATGTTCCCCCACCCCTGCTTCTCCCCACTCCCCACTGGGGTTTGGATTTGGATACCTGTGACCACTTTGACCGCTTGCTGTATTTTTTGATTCAAATATTTTTTCATACACTGTTTTCATCAAGTTTTTCCCTCCTCCGGCTACTTTCCATCTCTCCACCCGCCCAACTTTGTGTTCTCTCTTTCAAAAAACAAAACAAAACAAAACTCAAGAAAGGGGGATAAAACTCACAGAAAGAAAATCAAAACAAGCAGAAGACTTAGAAGATGCAATAAGTCAAAACGAAACGAAAAGTCCACAAAGATACCATTGAGTTAATTTTGTATGACTTTTGTTTTTTTTTAGTGAAGACACAACAGAAGCTATTAGATACTGAACGACACAGAAATATTGCAGGGCACTAATGCGCGACCAGGGGCTGACATCGTCTTTCTTTTCCGGTTCTTGGGAGGGTGGACGTTTGTGCAGACTGTTGCCGGCAAGGTGTTTCAGGAGTGTCTTCCTTATTGACGAGTGATAATCTCATAAACGTGATCAGAATGAAACAATCAGTACATCTTTCTGTTCTATTTATAGCAGACACACACTTAGCCTTTAGTAACCTCAGAGAGGGGTTATTTAAGGAAAAGCCCATTTCTAATCTTTCCTGTAAGTGTAAAAACATCCATATTAAAAAAAAACCACAAGATTAATTGCTCAATGTTTTATTTGAAGTTCTACTTCAAAACCAAGAATTTTTAGATGTTTCCAAACTTGGGACTTGGTGCTAAAGCATTTTTCTGTTCCAAATTAAACACACACACACACACACACACACACACACACACACTTTGTCAGTTATTTTCACACTTGTTAAATTTAAATTTTAGAGAGAGTTTAAACAAAAACAGTGGAAACGAACCCTGAGAGCTGCCTGCAGTTCTAACAGGGTTAAGGAGTTTTTGTGACGGTCCCCAACCAACGCCCCCATTTTATTTGTATTCAAAATTGGCAACAGACTGAGCTAACTTAAATGCTCCAGATTTTAATTTTTAAAGTAAAATTGGCAAAAAAAATCTGTACTTTCCTTATTCTCTGGATTGTAGTTCTCCTGAAGATAACACGAGAGAATATTTTAACAGGGAAAAAAATAACATCTTTAACTCCATAATCCACTATTCCATGTTCCCTTCTTTGCATATGAGTGAGTATATCTTCTAGAGATTTCAATTTTAACTGATCCCTAGTTCTCTGTTTTGTTTCTTCTGAGTTAACTTCTTGATATATAAATCACATTTATACAATATAGGCATAGAGTTCTGAGAAGAAATTGTTTACTTTTAAAACCTTATTTTTATGCAGTATTCTAAAACTCAACCCTAATTTCGAATCTAAAATCAATATCTTTTTTTAAAAAAGCAACAACTGTAAACCATGGGACTGGGGCAACAGATGCCCCAGTAAAGCCCAGTTGTGCAGGCGCGAGGACCTAAGCTTGGATGCTATGACTGCTGTGTCTGTAATCCCAGCACTAGGGAGGTGGAGGCCAGAGGGTTCTTCAAGGAAGGAACAGTTGACAGGCTGGATAATCAAACTTAAGGACTCATTTCCATCTTTAGGGTTCTCACCATTTGTGAGTGAAAAACCAGGGTAAGCAACTGATCAATTTTTGTTGTAAAAACATCAGTTTTACTTTCTTAAATTATACTGTTATATATTTTTTAAAATCTTAAAAATAAATCTCTGCATTTGGCTTTAGTCTACCAGAATCAGGAGTTTAAGTATTTGAACAGAGACAAAGAAGAAGGGGGAGAGAAGGGAGATGTAAAGGAAGAAATGCAGGAACGGAATAAAGAGATACGTCAGGGATGGGTGGGATGCGTGCTGGGCTTCCTGCACCATTCTGCCTTAGCCTTTAGTTCTTGCTTGTGCATTGCCTGATGCTCACCCAGAAGTGAGACCTTCGGATGCTACGCATCTTCTGAGCCTGTCCCCTGCTTTTAGCACATTTGTGGGCTTTTAGAGTCTTAGAGATACAGTGTACAGGAGCTTCTCAGTCTTTATGTGAAGAGGTAAAGGTCTCATTCATTAGCTTTTCCTTCCAGGCCTCCCGGTGCTGTTCACCTGTCCGGGATCACTTGCTCCAGACGTCACAAACTAATGCACATACTTTAAAATGTCCCAGACAAAGGATGCTTGGGTTGTTGTCTCCACCTAGGGAGACTTGTGAGTTAGGCTAAAGAAACACATGCCCTTCATGTCAGCCCTTCAGGGAGCTACTAGACAGCTGAAAACAACCAACCACAGTCATTTGAAGGTACTGTGCTGTGGTCCAGCATCAGGACTCTGCATAGGAAACAAGGTAGATCTTCAAGATGGTGTTGAACTGCAGAGGCATGGGGCTAGAAGCGGTCACCATTCCACATACCTGTCCTGTTGAGACCATGTTCCTCATCTCCTGCATGCTTACCTGCTTGGTGTAACATCCTAGTAGCGCCAGAGTTCAGGTGAAGTTGATGCCAGCAGACGCCCTAACTGTGCTAACAGGCACTCGGAATTTCTTACTTTGATTTTCATCTGTTCCACTCCGTGCCATGTGTGCCTCAAAAAAAAAAAAAACCATGCCATATAAAAGTAAACATTAGCACGGTGTTCAGAGGGTTCCCTTGTCACTTTTGGTGCAAAAGGAGTCTGAGAAGAAAGAACTTTACTGAGAAGAAGGAACTAGAAAACGGAGAGATGGTGGGGCTGGAGAGGGCTCGTGGTTGAAGAGGAACTTCTGCTCTCCCAGAGGATGGATGGTTTGGTTCCCAGAACCCACACAGCACAGCTCACAGCCCACATCTAACTCCGTCTCCAGGAATCCAGCTCTCTCTTCCGTCCCTCACCATCCCTGGTGCACACATGATATTCACACAAATGTACTGCCAGCACATTAGAAAGAAGGCACCAGGTCTCATTACAGATGGTTCTGAGCTACCATATGGTCACTGGGAATTGAACTCAGGACCTCTGGAAGAGCAGCCAGTGCTCTAACTGCTGAGCCATCTCTCCAGCCCCCAAACAGATTTTTAACCACCACTTTTTTTTTTTAATATGGGAAGATACCAAGTGATCTAGTTCAGGTAGGAAACTAAGAAGTCTTCCTAGAGGAGTACACAGCTCCCCTATCTTCAATGTGACAGGCTAACGCTTGGTTGGCTACAGTAGACAATTTTTGTAATTAATCAATTACTTGGTTAACTTCAGCTGATGCAAATGGGAATCCACGTAACTCTGCTACAAGAAACCTGGTGATGGACAGGCAAGGGCCAGGCAAGCCACACAATGATGTCAAGACTTAGCTCTCAGGCCGGTGAGACGGCTCAGTGGGTAACAGCCTTACTATGCAAACCCCATGACCTAAGTTCAATCTTTGAAATGCACCTCCCAAAGCTGTCCTGATCTTGAAGGCACACACACACACACACACACCAATAATAAGTTATTTCTTTTAAAGAAATAAAGTATACAGTATCCTAGCAGTTACATTGTAGGGGTAAAAACCGGAGCTGTCAACTCAGAGCCAAGGCAAGCCGAAGCCAGTAGCTGCAGATGCTCAGGAGCCCAGAGCCTGTGGGCAGGTCCTCGTGGAGCCTGCGGACTCTGTGGAGGGTTTGCTTTCCTGATCTGCTTCTGACCTGGTGCAAGTGTAGGTTTCACTGAGAGCTGGCAAGTGGCTTCAAGCTGGTGTGGTTATCTCTAAACCCGAGACAGCTAAGTGTGGAGTTGAACACAGTGTGTGTGTCGGGGGAGATAGGTCGGGGCAGAGGCAGCAGGCCCTAACTCTGAGCTGGAACGGGAGAAGAAGCTTTTGATTCCAGGTTGGGAACTTGGCCAGAGTCCCAGACCGAGGAGGAGCCAGATTTACTGGGCAGTTACCAAAACAGGAGCTTGGGAACAGGCTCTGTGGCGAAGCCCTGTTATTTGAGGGTTGGAAGAAGCCTGGAATTAGGGAACGGCAGCCTTTTGATTAAAGTTGGGGCATTAGGGAAGGAACAAGGAACAGCGGGTGTTACCTGGTGTAGGACCCCAGGGCAAAGCTGGCTGAGGTTGAAGGGCTCCAGCCTGAGAATGGGCCGGTCTTGAGAACTGAGGGATGGAGCCAGCTACAGGCCCACCCTGTGGTCTTTGTCAGGAGAGAGAAGAAGGGATGTGGCTTCTCACGGGGAGCTGTACGAACTGTTTGAGAGATATCATTTACAGGACTTGGCAGAAGAAGATGCTGCGTTTTGAGCCTAGGTAGTTGATCTTATTAGGTCCATGGTTAAGCACGCTCACCGCTCATGCAGAGGACTGGGGTTCAGTTCTCAACACCCACACGGTGGCTCCAGAACTGCTTGTACCTCTTGTTCCAAGGATATGATGTCTTACGGAACCTGAGGGTACCTATCAGACAGGCATGTGGTATACACGCATACATTCATAGATACGCCAAAACAAAATAAATACCTCTCCCCGCTTTCTCTCTTCTATCTTCTCTCTATATATCTATATCTCCCTCTATATATCTCTCTATACATAATATTAACCAAGTGGCGATACACATTAATGGAGATGGGTTAAATGAATATGTAAGAGTTAGCCAATAAGGGGTTAGAACTAATGGGCCAGGCAGTGTTTAAATTAATACAATTTCTGTGTGGTTATTTCGAGGGGTTAAGATAGCCAGGTGGTGGGACACAGCCTGCCTCTCCCTCATACTACAATAGCAAGTTTGCCTTGGCTACATTTATATAAAGCAAAACAAAACAAAACAAAAATCAAGAACATGGACTACTAAAGCAGCAGTGATTTTTTTGAAGCTACCGTGTTTTGAGTGTGAGATGGGCATAAGACATGGAGAAGGGGCTGCTAGTGACTTATCACCAGACGATGGTCCTTTGGAGGTGGATCATGGCAGGACAGACCCAAGCCTTGGTCTGGAGAAAGTGTAAGTGGCGGGGCAGGAGGGAGGGCCACTAGCTAGGGAGGGCTCTGCACAGTGCGTCTGTTTGTGTGTCTGGGCTCCAAGATGCAGAAGCCGTTCCCTCTGAGGGTTCTGCCTCTCTCCAATGTATTCTATTTGCCCATGAGTTATTGTTCCAGGTCCCTCTCTCCTAACATTTCTTGGATACGTGTTATTCCTGCCAAACACGTGCATTTTCTTAAGTATGCCTGAAACGATTATTTTCAACCTTCTTCCTCTCCAAGGAAAACATTGATGCTTACTATGTATGATTTCTGCTAGTATTTCTGTAGTAATTATAACGGGGATGGACCCTAAAGCACCATGCATGCTAGGCAAATGCTCTGCCCTCTAGCTGCAACCCTGCCTGTCCAACAGTGTCCTTCAGTAAAATTTTCTTAATAGAAAGATAATAGATGAACACGGTGGTACGTGTCCCTTCGTTCTTAAATTGTAAAGAAAATATGACAGGCGAATTATCTTCAGCAGATAATCCAGCCACTCCCTGCATCTTGGATGGAACGTTTCTTCAAACTAGGATATATTCTTTGTCTTCTAAATTCAGAGGTGGATGTTATGATTTATACTAATAAGAGAAAGCAAATTAATTCAAGTCTATAAAAATGAACAAACTTATTAATTGTGCAGGCAAAAAACCAAATAAAGTTGCATCCTGATTTGGACCTGTGATTTGGAATTTAGGTGAGAAGCAGTTCTTTCAAACATACATGGTGTCGGGGACCAGCCTCGACCAAAACACCCCATGCCAGGGTTAGGGGTGCTGGGATTTAGAAATATAGTAAAGAATACAAAGGTGCGCTAAAAAAAATAGTAAAACAGAAACATGTGGAATAGCCTCTCTTCAAATATGAGGAGGGTAGCTTAAGGGTTTTGTTGCTGCTGTACTCGGGATCCTCTGCCCTTTAAAACTTTTCCAAGTAACTCTACAAGCATTCGATTGCTTTTTTTCCTTTCCCGTAACAACAGTTAGTTACAGTTTCACTCCCGATTTCCCCCGACTTTCTCTTTCCTTTTTATTATCTACTATTTATTTCTGAGTACCTGTTACTCACCTCTCCACCCGTGGAACAGCTTTCTTGTGGGTCCGTTATGTAATCTCTCGTATGCCTGGCCACACTTCTGTGCGTTTTGGGGTTCACTGGTCAGCCCATGTTGCAGCACCATATGCTGGGGATCAGCCTTAACAAAAATATCTCTTGTCAGGGTAGGGGTGTTGAGATTTAGAAATTTAGTAAAAAATATGAAGACGTGCTTAAAATTAATAAGACAGAAACATAAAATAGTATCGGGAGGGAGTTCCAATTAATACCAAAATTGCCTGCATTTAATTTCCAATTGCTTAAAATACCCCTGATCCCAAAAGGTAGAGGTAAGACAAAAACTGCATTAACAGGACACAAGAAAGTGAACAGACCAGTTGAAGGTCACGGGCTACACCTATGTTAAACATTCTGTTGCTAGAACAAAACAAGTCACTTCCACAGCCTAGACCAAAACATTCTATAGGCAAACCACTCCCTGTGTAGAAGCCAATGTTATCTCCATAAAGGAACTGGACCCTTAGTGAGATCCTTAGACTTTTGTTTGGAGTAGAAACACATCTACTTCTCTATTCCTGAAATACGAAGCCTGGCTGTTAGCCACACCTGTTGACAATAACCTTGAGAGAGCAGAACTCTGACCTAAATCTAGGTGGGACCTTTGTTCAGCGTGGAAATTAGCTCACATTTTTGGGCCTCCACAACATGCCCAGTATAAAGAACTTTCCAGAACTAACTAGCGCTTAGGTCAAAGCTCTAGACAGGTAATTAAGTGGGTTACTAATGAAACCAGGGGATGGCTGGGAGGAAGCTTCACTACTAATTGCTCTGGAATTGTCCTGGAGAAAACAGAACTTCAGGTCAGGCACACCAATTCGATTCTTGCTCTCCCGCGGTCCTTCCAAGGCCACAGGGTTGGTGTGGGGGGGGGGGGAGAGGCAAGGGGAAGGGGAATGGGAGGAAAATGAAGTATTTCCTTTTGGTCTGGCAACCAAGTTGAAGTGCTAAACAGGTGGTTGAAGGTCCTGGAAAGGCCAGCGGAGCTTGTTGTCTTGACAGTCACACCTCTTGCTTGCTTTTTAGGTCAAGGTGATGGGGTGTGGAGACTCTGCAGAGTGGATTCGGGGCCCAGCCCTACAGGTCCTTTAATGACTTCAGTGTGGGTTTTTCATCTCCCGGCTAAGCGTTATCATACTTGTCCAGACAAGCCGTTCACCACTACAGGAGAGTGTGGGAACACTGCCTGAGCAACCGGGGAAGGAAAGCTGTCTGAAGGTAGAAACCAATTACATTTAGGATTTATTTGAACGCACTCCGGAAAAAGAACAACTGCAAATCTCTGGGCTGTGGAAGGAGAGCCGGGGCCTTTCCTGGGAGGGAGAAAGAAACAGGATGGAAACCTCTCCTGAGCCCAGCTATCTAGAATGTTCCAATTAGCTATCAGGAAACCTGACATGCAGAATGTAATAAAACGTTGACAGCAGTTGCAATCAGCGGGCGGTGACTCTGGACGGCAACGGCGTCTTTGGCACCAAAGGAAATCAAGGGAATAAAAGCAGCCGTCCTCAGGATTGGAGGCAAACGCGAGATTATTTCCATCTGTGCAGTTCACAGACCGCTTGCAAAAGCCCCAGCAACCCTGGACTCAGACCGCAGAGTGAGTGAGTATATTGAACTCTGGGGTGAGTTGCCAGACAGAGGAGACTCGTTTTGAATAAAATACTCCGCAGAACCCCAACTCTGCCCTTTCTTTCCGGTGACAGTGGCACTCACATTTATTTGTCTGGAATCTGGAAGACCAGGAGGTGTTCTTTGTGTGTCTCCTGTGGAATGTATCGTTGCTTATAAACTTTTACATCCCGGCCTTCCTGCTTTCACGAGTTCCTGTAAATGTAGAATTATTTGTAAGGTGCTCTCCGATTACATTTTTTTCCTAGTGCGTTTTTTGTGCTTGCTTGAGAAACGTGTAGAAAGGTCCCTGAAACGTGTTGTTTGTAATAATGACTTGGTGTGTAACCGTCATATGTCACTTAGCGTGCCCACTTTCTGTCTTGAATCCAAGAGGATGAACCCAACCCAAACTGCAACTAGGTGACTTTTCTTTCCTTTTCCTTTTTTGTCCTGTGTTTGATTGACATTGTGACTAGGGCCAGTTCTTAGATCTTGTGTGGTCAAATGCTATAGATTAAAGATGACAGATAAAATGCAAGATTGTTTAGCTTGCCTGCCTGTTCTTATCATGGCTTATACTTGTTCAGAGATATTAGATTTGAATTTATAAATTCACCCTGGAAAAACTAGATTCCTGGCAGCAGAGACTGGGGCTGGGGGAGGGACAAGGCAATGAGCTTATCACTCCCCCCCTTTTTTTTAATAAAAAGCGAATGTATATTTAAAAGTAGTAAATAAAAGAGGCCCATTTATCTAAGATGTTTATATAAAATTAGAGTTAAATCCCGTGTGAATGGGACTGTTAGGTAAATTATTTGACATCTCGGTGAGAAATGGAAGCCTTCTTATATGGAGTTTGCCAGAGAGCCAGGCAAATAAAATTAATGGAACCATTTTAACTTGAAAAGAGCAATTAATGGTAGGTTGCAGAAGTCAGCCAGTTAATTGTCACTCCGTGCCTTTCCACCCAAGGAAATTGGAGATTGTTTATAAGCAGGGAGTGCTCTCTTAAAGTGGATGTGAGCGCAGTTTAGCGTTTGGCGGTTCTTGGCTACTTTGCCAGCATGAAGTCTGAGATCTTCGGTAGTTTGACTTGCGCCTGGGGACGATGTGTTCCCGGAGACATCCATGCTTGCCTCGGAAGGCCAAGGATCTCGGCATTTGAGCAGGAAGCGCTTCACCACAGTATGCTTTCTGGCATCTTAGCTCCCACAGCATAATCTGGCGTAGAGGAGGTGACTGCGTCACAATGAGGGGTGGTGGTGACAGCATGGATTTCCACACCTGTGGAACTGGAGGTTCGCAGGCAGGTTGACTCACACACATCGAGTGTTTGATTCTGAAAAGGAGCGGCCGCCACGGTCGTGAATTCAAATCTCTCCTGCAGAGGATGTGCCGGCGTCGGGCAGCCGTTCTGTTTCTTTACTGTACAATGCAGATCCTTCAGGTTCGTAGGCAAGTCATGGGGGAGTCGTGCAGATGCACACGGGGCCTCTCTGGACACTCGGGTCCTACTGAATAAATACGACTTCAATGCATTAAATGGACCCTTGTGTCCTAAAGCAACATCCATGTAAGTTCCACATTGCTGAAAGGGTGACCTGAGGTAGGAGGGGCTCGGAAACCCACGCTCATCGTTGTAGGAAAACGGGATGGTTATGTGGGCAGTATTTTGAGACGATCTCAGGGAAAATCTTTTTGCAAAGTTAATAATGAATGTGCTTATATTTTCAAACAATATATAGAGGCGCTAAATAAGCGTGGTTGGCTTCTCCTATTACAAACACACTCGAGGCAAGCAAGATTTTCCTTAGGAAGGAAGGGTTGGAATGACACACCGAGGAAAGCTGATTTATCTGGAAGCGGGTGAACAGGGGACAAATGCCGCCCCCTCAGCTCCATCCTCAGTCCTGTTTGAAGTGTCCTGGGACATTTTGAGCTGTCTGTTGGTGCAGCTTTGATAGGAGTCTTTAGCAGGTCACATACACAATAGCTATGTTTTGAGCCCTCTTAGCTGAGTCTTTGCTGCCAGTTCAGGGCTCCATCCTTGGCTTTGCTGGCTCTCCCTGGCAGGTTTCTGGAGAATGTTGCCACAGGGATATACCCCATGGTAAGATCCTGAGAATGAATCCTGGGGTCCCCCACAGTCATGAGACATCTGTCTTCATCTCAGCTGGAGGATCTCCCTGAAAATGCCTTATCCAAACGCGGTCTGCCTTCCCCAGTACCTGTCCCTCCCCGATGACCAGTGGAGTGGCTTTGCAGTTAGCTGCCATTTACCTCACTCTTCCTAAGAATAATGGGGTCCTCTGCTATTGAGGAAAAGTGAGAGACTGTGCTAGGTTGTTTCTTTGAAAGTTTCTGTTTGCAGGAATGTCTGTTTAAAAGTTAGCTCATAGGTGTATTAGTGACCTTAGACTCACCTTTTTATAGACGCTGTGATGAAATCTCTGACATGAAACCGTTGAAGGAAGGGTGGATTTCAGTTCAAGGGGAGACAGTCCGTCATGGGCGGGAAGGCCCCACAGCATGAGTGTGACACCAGTCTTGCTGGTCAAGTTGCTCCTCAGTCCCATTTCGCCTTTGTCTTCAGCCCACTGACTTCAGCCTAGGGGATGGTGCCACCAACATTCAGAGTGGACCCCTTCTCAATCAAAACTCCAGAAATGCCCTCATAGACAAACCCAGAAGCTTGTTTCCATGGTGATTCTGAGTACTGTCAAGTTGACAGTGAAAATGACCCATCAGACTGATGTGAGCAAGAATTTGCTATGGAAGTCCTGGGGTTGCTGTATGTCTTCTTAGGGAGGTGGTGGTGGTGGTGGGGTGACATGCTGTGACACAGAGTGACGCTAGAAGGACAGCGAGATCAGACAAACTCTTTTCTTCTTCCTAGAGTGGTTCTGCGGATTTCAGTGATAGTCAGTGTGAGCAGACCCTGTGGCAAGCTCAACACCCCGTTAGTGGTTTGCTATTAACCTTTACATGTTAAAGGCTTGCTCACCAGTCCCTGGTGCTCCTGGGAGTGTGGTGGAATGTTTAGGTGATGGGGCATTGGGGGAGGAGGTTAGGTCACTGGAGTGTGCCCTTAAAGTGTAGGAGGACCCCAGTCACTCCCTCGGCCATGTTCCCCGCCATGATGCTCTGCTTCACCGTAGGTTCCAGAGCAATCGAGGACCAACAAAATATGACCCGGAAACCCGGAAACCGCGAGCCCTTTTCCTCACAGTTGCTCACCTCAGGTATTCTGTCTTGCCTGTGGGCACCCGTTTTCTTGGCCCTGTCTTCTCTAGTTGTCATCCACAGTGGCCATTGTTGGCATCCGTTTCTGTTTTGTGGTCCCCTTCCTTGGCCTCAGGACAGACGCCCTTTTCTTGTTTGCATCTGTGCTAGTGGCAGTTTGTCCTGTCCACACGTCTGTATTTCCCATGTTCAGTCCCACTTATCTCTTGGTCATATCCTGCGGATGGTGATAGCTCCTCTGCTCCTGCTGTATCAGCTCTCGCACAGAGGGTCCTGAAACTCAGTTCTCAACCCTGTATTGAGTGTGCCACCCTGGGAGTAGAATGGTGGAATGAACAGGCGGTCCCTGCCTCCTGCACGAGACCATCTCAGGACATCCTGCAGGGGGCGCTCTAAGTGACGTATGGGCTCCTCTGGAGACTGGTAGAGGTTGGCTAACCCAACTCTTGAAGCTTCTAACTCTGGCCCCTAACCTCTCTCTGGTATTCCAGTGATCTGCTACTCCTTCACAGAAGCTCAGGTACTCAGGTAAGCAGGCATTTCTACCTCCCACCCCGTGCTAATCGCCCTCTCCACTGCTCTGCTTGGGCTGGTGTGACCAGCACTCTCGCTGGGCGCAACCCCGGATTTCTGATTTCCCCTGCAGCCCTCACTCAGCACCCACCTCTGTCAGCTCTTCCTCTGTAATTGCTCCCAAGCCTGCCTCCTACTTTCTGCTCCCGTCACCACTGCCTGCGGCCAAATCCTCACCACCTCATCCCCACACTGTTTAATATTTATAACTGGGCTATTTACTTATTCAGAGGAGATTTTAAAAAAAATTATCCAGGCAGTTCCCGTTTATGGTAGAAAAAAAATTGGAAAATGGAGATAAACAGAAAGAAGGAAGGAAGAGGGGGTACGGGGAGGGGGGAGGCCAGAAGGGAGGAAGGGTAGGAGGGAGAGAAGGGAGGGAAGAAAGATCACTTAGTTCACAGTTCAGAGAAGATCCTTTCTACGCCTTCATAGTTACGCTTCTAGACTTTTCTGTGGTGTCTAGCCCCGTATGCCTACATATTTTCAAATATACAATCTTAGAACCTATGACATTGCCTTCTATATTTTTGTAGTCTGCTTTTGCTGTATGTTGTTTCTCATCTTCTCTAGATAATAATTGTCACGGCTTTTCCTGATTGCACAGTGCTCCGATCTCTTGACCTGCATGTCAGTTGAGAGCATCGTATACAGCACTGCCAGCCAATGGTAAAACTTCATGATTCCTGCTGCTCTTCTGAAAACTAAAACGTAGGGGCTAGCTCCCTTTTGCCTTCCACCTCTATAGGACGGGGCTCGAGGTTCCCAGTCTTCATTATTTCTTTGCTCAGTCAGATGAAAATCTATTCTTTTGGGGCTGCAACTTGGCAACTGTGTTACCTTTACTTGTCCTCCTGTAATTGTTCAGGAAGGTGTGTGTATAGGGGGGGTGGCGGGACCATCCTGAAGTCCCACAGTTTTTTGCTCATTGATTCACTCGTCCCAATTCATTCATTCCTGTCCAGAGTCACTTGGTGTTCTCGGGTCCTGGGATCACAATGTGACCCGGGTGCCACCCTGCAGTGAGAACTGGAGCAGTAGGGAGAGAGCTGGGAGTGCGGTGTGACGCACCACTCAGACTCACAGAGGTCTGGTGATGATCACAGAACCCGAGAGTGGGCGGTACAGGTCTGCCAAGAGGATGCGGAGTGGCCTACAAGGCTGGGGAGACCAGACAAGTCAGAACTGGAGTCCAAAGAGGTGGTGTGGGGAGGCAGGGATAGCCCAGATGGGAGTAAAGTGGTTGTCTTGGACCTGAATTCAGTTCAGTCACGGTTTAAAAAAATCCAGACGAGGGGTGGTGAATGCTTGCCACACAGGGCTGAGGTAGGGAGCATCTTAACAGCTGGCTGAGCTCCAGGTTCAGCAAAGGACCCTATCCCCCCCCATATATACACACACACATATATATATATAAAGTGTGTGAGTGTGTGTCTATTATATGTCTTTGTATTAAACTATATGTAGTTTAATATATAGTTAATATATAATATATAGTTTAATACAAATACATATAATAGACATTTATATATAATATAATATGTTATTTTTAATATCTATATTTAAAAAAAATATATATTCTAAGCCGGGCGGTGGTGGCGCACGCCTTTAATCCCAGCACTCGGGAGGCAGAGGCAGGCGAATCTCTGTGAGTTCGAGACCAGCCTGGTCTACAAGAGCTAGTTCCAGGACAGGCTCCAAAGCCACAGAGAAACCCTGTCTCGAAAAACCAAAAAAAAAAAAAAAATATATATATATATTCTAATAGTGCCTGAGGAAAGAAACCCAAGGTTCTTCCCTGGTCTTCACATTTATGAACATGTACACCTGCACATATACATGCACACATTTATGAACATGCACACCTGAAAGTATACATGCACACATATGAAATGCACACCTGCACATATACATGTACACATTTATGAACATGCACACCTGCACATATACATGCATATATTTGTGAACATGAACAGATAAGAATGCAGGCACACACCTCCATGCATACTTAGAGAAAATGTGGCATGGTAGAAGTCCCCTGAAAGCAGCAGCAAGCTTGTCACTGTTGACGTGCCAAAGTGGGGATGAGACAGCATGTCTGGAGGGTCAAAGGCCTTAAAATGATAGCTCCCTTCAGAGGGGTCCGCTGCTCAAACTAAATGGCAAGGCCCATACGACCTGCTTAGCCTTTGTCCCAGGTGCTCACAATTGGAACCATGATCAATTTCTACATTTTTATGACTATGATATTGCCAGCCAAATCTTGAAGCTCAGGTGTCTCTGGGAAAAGCCCAATTATTTTATTAAACTGATCAGAATAATTTATTTCTTTTTAGTATGCTAAAGATTATAAACCCCTTTGATATCCAGGACTTCCTGTTCCTTATGTCAGCATTCTTCCCCGTATGATTGGTTCATGGCAGCTACATTCCACGTTTCATTAGCTATGTGCCCATGTATGTAAAGTCAGTAGAGCCACTACCGTGTGTAGCTGTGTGTGGACTGTGATTCTGTGGCAGCCTTTGGCTGCTTTAAGGATAGTCTATAATTCCGCAATTAAATACTGGTGTCTCTTTAAAACCACATTCCTCTTTGCTGACGTCTGTACCCGCTCTGGTTGGAGTTCACTGCGTTTTCCAGTCAGAAGAAAATAGCTTGTTCCAGAGCTTGAATAAAGACACAAGGAATTATCCAAGCTTCACAAATAGACCACTTGTGTGTTGGAAGCTGTGGGGGACCTTCCCTTCAGCCAGGCCTCGTCATTATGCAGCAAGTGACCCAGAGGCCCTCCAAGGTGAAGCAATTTGCCTAAAACGACACAACTAATTAGTGGCTCAGGCAAAACTCACATCCAGGACTTCTGGCTTTCATCCCAGTGACCATCCCACCATTCCATGCGGCCTGCTGGTTTGAAAGAAAGAAAGAAATTGAGGCACAGGGGAGGGGGAGAGAGAGAAAAGGGAAAAAAAAAATCAGAACTTTTGAGAACACTGCTTTCCTTCTCCTTACAGAGCGGGGAAAATCTTGATGTCCTAATAAAAGAAACATTTAAAAACATATTGGGGTGGTGATGAACACTAAGACGGAGAATATTTGTGATATGCTAATTAGAAAGTGTCTCATTATGCAGGAGACAGGAGACTTGGCAGAGGGCGACACTATTCCGAGTTAACTTAAGGGAACTTCAAAGGTGGGATTAAAGGGTGTTCTTTTTATTTATTTGATAATGTGTGGCTGCCATCAAATTTCCGATAGGGTCTGACACCTTCATAATACACCCCAGAGGAACTCGGCGAACCTGTCAGACGCTTGGAAGGAAAAGCCAACGATTTCATTGCCTTCCTAGGCTCCTCAGGTAGAAGATGGGCCCTTCTACCCTACCGCCAGGCTTCTTCTTGTAGAGGCTTGTCCCTGACGCCTTTAGTTGTCTGAAATGGCATCTTATTCTGGCAGCCATGTTAGTCACTCCAAGGTGACCTCCTGTTTTTAGAAGCAAATCTTTTCGGTTGTTGTCACGGTGGCGTGCTAAGTCACCGCGAAAGCTATTCTTTTGGGGGAAAAAATTTCAAAGCAGAATTTCTCTGTACTATTGCTTCCTTGCCCAGGGTCATTCCAGAACTGGGAATGGCGTTTCTTCCAGAGATTTCTAATTGACCTGGAAAAGCCCCAAGTGTACCTGGCCAAATTTCAAGGAGTCTGAAGAATTCTGGGGTGGGTGGGGGGAGGGGACTGACTCACTCACTGCCCTGATGCTTTGGGGCAGAAAACAGCCTTTCTGCCCAGGGTCCAGGCTACTCTCCTTGCCTGTGTGCTTCTTACCAGCAGAGAGGAAGTTTATTCTACCATGGTGTCCTTGGTACCCAAGCAGATGGATCATAAAGACAGCAAGCATTGTGGCATTCTCAGCATGTGACCTCATGAGAACAGTATGGGGACAGCAAAGAACCCTTCAACGTAGGGGCTAGGGTTGTAGCTCAGTTGGTAGAACTCTTGACTAGCATGCAAAAAGACCTGAGTTCGATTCCCAGTATCTGATGGAACTGGGTATCTTGGTACAAGATTAGGACATCCACGGCTATGGTGTGAGTTAGACCATGCATGAGACCCTGTCCCAACCTTCAATTCCCCCACAAACACAACATAAGGAAACCCTTGAAGTAGCCAGTCATTTGGGCAGGGTGTGGTAGACATGGGTTTTGGGGGTTTGGACCCTCTGGCTCTGGGTTCCAGTTCTGCTTGCTGGCTTCTCATCATGAGCCTGGTACTTCCTCTCAGTGTCTCAGCTTTCCCATCTGTGAAATGAGTCCCTGTGAGTCCGTCTAGGCATGTTCTGAAGGAGTAGCATGGTGACTAGCAGAGTAGATCTGCTCTGTTTGTCACCATGGAAACGTTAATTTTAATTCAGGACCCAGAAGAGAATTTGCATTAGCTTACCCCAAGAGGGGATCAGTACTGCTCTGAGTTGCTGAGGGAGTGAGGCTGGCTCCTCCTGCCCTCTGGCTTCCTGTCTTACCCTCTGTTGTCACAGGGTTGTGACATTCGTACTTTCCCCGTGATGTCGCATAGGCAGGGGTCTCCAGACCGAGCTGGTGCCATGCTGTTTGGACTTCCAACCTTCAGAACCGTAAACTAAGCGAACCCTTTTCCTGAACAAGTTGCCCAAACTTAGATATTTTCTTATAGCTATAAAAACAAGACTAACATAACCAGTTACCCACAGTGCTCAGTATAGAAGGGGGATCCAGGCTGAGTACCTACAGATGGCTGTCACCCTGCCCCAGAAAGTTCCCATGACAAATACTACAAAGGTCCCGAGGCACTCTGCAGGGGAGAAATACATCAGCGCTGATGCTTCCCACACCAGGACCTCCTTTTCAGTGAGATTTGTGAGCTCTCAGGAAACGCAAATTCCAGAATGCCATTTGGAGCACATTGGCCCCAGAGCCTGGCCACTAAGTGTTCACTAAATAATATCTCGAAGGAGGTCGTGCTTTCCGAGCCTGAAACTGCCCACGTGAACGGATTCGAGACGTCTGTAAAGTACTTCCACATGTGCTCAGTGAAGAGCCTGGATGAACGGAGGTCCGCAGTGCTGAAAGCCATACATCCACTCTGTGCGGAACATTCGAGTTAATTACCGTGCCCTTTGAACTCACGACATTTCCGTGAGTGAGGCACAGTGATTGGCTCAGACTTCTGGAATCTCAAAACAAGAACCAGGCTTAGATGACTTAAAAGATAAATGTTCTAAACCAGGCGTGGCTTGATTTTGGGTTATTCGGTACCAAGACGTATAGGCACACACAGGCGGAGTCCCTTGAGAGATCCTTCGTCATCTTAGTCGACTTCCATCCAGGCTACTTCCCGCACCCCCTTGGTCTTTCCAAGATTTATGTAACCTTATCTGAGTATGCAGGAAATGCTTTTGATAGATGTTCACGGAAACCCCACTGAACTCTGATGAGGTTGGTAGAAAGGGCTATTCACGTCTAGTGTCATCCCTTAGAGTGCTGGCCTCATACCTTTCTCTCTCTCTCTCTCTCTCTCTCTCTCTCTCTCTCTCTCTCTCTCTCTCTCTCCCCTCTCTTCTCTCTCTCCCCCTTCCTAACTCTGGCTCTACCGCTGTTGCCTTTTTCATTTGGTCTACACTGGTTAAAACGAGAGGGTTATTTTATTTTTAAAATGCTGTTGCCCGGATTTCTTCATTTTTCAAAGTTTTCAAAATGAAGAGTTTTAGAATATGGAGAGACACCTGCTCTTTACCGCAGGGTTTTCTGGTACGGTGCGTTTGGGTCTCCAGTATGTATTGTTACTCCTCACAAAGAGAAGATCAGTTCCTATTTGGAATGGATTCAACCCCTTGCTGCCTCCCTTCCCTGCGTGACAACTGCATAGGTGGTCTGTGAATCCCCCTTTGGAGGACGCTGCGGCAGGATTGAACCGAAGCCTGATTACCTGGATGCCTCTGGCCACTCCTCCAGCAGTCTGTCTCATTATGCCTCATGTTAACTGCCCTAGAAAAATGGATCGTTTTAAAACCTACCTAAGCCACTTAGCGTTTTCCTACTTTCTGTCTAGTGATGGGCTTCTTTCCCAGAGGAGCAACAATGTTTCTCCCGCCTCTGCATCTGTATTAGAGAGTGTGTTGTTCAGATACCAGTTCTGCTGGGAAGACTGCCCTGCCCACCACCATCCCTGAAGATTCTATCCTAGAGCTGTTACTTGTACCATAGCAGCCTCAGCCAACAGCCATTGTCTGTACCACAGTTGCACCCACCTCCAGAGTCCTCAGGTGTAACACCGTGGCAGTATTATGCCCCCTTGGCCGGTGAGTTTTTATCCATGCCTTTGTTACTTGAAGCTATAACCCTATGTGTGTATCCCCTGCCTGCCCCCATGTGTATAATTCAAGTTGAGCTTCACACTACGGAAACATCACTGAACGAAGAGGAAGGGGACAGCTTGTATCTCACTTTGAAGACTGACAATTGGTTCTCTTTCTCCCTGGGCACTAGCTTTGATAAGTGGCCGGGGTGGGTGGGACCGCGCGCGAGTTTACCGACCTTTTGTCGGTGAAGTGGACAGAGGCTATCAAAGCTGAACGAACAATTGTACCAAACCAACACCTTCAGCACACAAGAGGGCACCAGGTCCTGTGAACAAAAAGGCGTTGTTATCTTCACGAAATGAACTTGCAGCCTGTTTGGAGAGATAAATATTACAATACGGTTTAATAAAAGGCCATGCTAGCTCTGTCCAAAGGCATTGTGAGAATCCAGAAAGGAGGCTGGCTAATTTAAGTGTGGAAGGCTGCAGCGAGGCTGATAGAAGGAGCCAAAGGAGCAAAGAAAAGTTCCTCAAAGAAGAGAGAGCAATGGGGGTGGGGCGGGGGGCAGGTGGAAGTCGGAGTTGGGAAGTGGGAGAGGAAGTAAGGGAGGCTGTGAGCAGTGGGAGGAGACAGCATGCAGATGAAGTAGAGAGGCTTGAAGGCAAGGCAAACTCTTGGGGAAGCCGGGCAGAGAGAGACAAGGGAGGGTTTTGCTGCTGAGCCACTCAGGGGTCATTAAACTTCAAGCCAGTGGACCATGCCATGCGATTTATGTTTTAGAAAAAGGGAGGAAGGAATTGGCTACCTCTGAGTGGTATGAGTGGTCACCTGAGACCTTCTGGGATCCATTGGTCCTGCTGTTCCCGGCAGACCCAGATAGGTGTAGAGGAAACGACCAGGTGCTAGCAGACACCAGGTGGTGGCCCTGGCTTTCCACGTAGATTTAGTTATTTCTGATGGTGCCTCTAAGTTCTTCTTCATCATCCCCGATGGCCACAGTATCGCGCAATTTCAGGCAACAGATGCCCAGGTGATTTCAGAAACATCAGCTGACCGCAAACCTGGTCCTTCCTTAGCTGCCTAAGACCAGCTTGCTGACTTTTTCCCATCGTCTGTCTTCCCGGTTTCTCGTAGTGGAGCCTCCAGACATCTTATTATCACTCGTGATGAAGGAATTCTTTCCCCACTCAGAACCTGCCCCGACACCCTGGAGATCCTGTTCCCCCATGTGATGATGGGGGAACTTCAACCTTCCCAGCTTCAGGGCATCTGACTTGAGAGCATTTGCTTTTGGGAGGTATTTTAACCGATTTATGAAGAGGAGGACGATGGCGGAGAGGGTGGTGTAGACAGGGCTAGCTCCGCTTCGTTAGATCAGGATTGCTGTGCCAGAGCCACAGGCCCAGGTACTGAGGGTTTGAGTTATCTGATGTCATTGTGTTCCCCTAATTGCTCTCTAGCTTCAAGCTAAAAATCTTTTTATTCGTGTTTCTGAAGCTAACAATTTATTTTTGGAACTTTCTGATCTTTTCCAAACATAAAAGTTACTGGGTGTTAAAAATTTGTGTACTTTATGCGCTTCATCACCTTCTCGTTAAGCCTTGACAGCACTCAGTATGTCCCAGGAATTGTACTACACACTGGGCATACGAAAAGTCAACTCATTTTCACAGTAACCCACCTGAGTGGGTCCTGTTATTATCCCTGTAGTGTAGGTAGGAAGAAGAAATATAAACACACAACACACATACATATATATCAAAAATAGTTGCCAAGTCAAAACAAAACAAAAAAGGGCTTACCACCAGAACTGTTACAGTGCCAGATTTGGGAATATGCGTTTATGCAAATGAGACATCTTAGAAATGGGACTCAGATATAAACCCATGTTTTTATACGTATCAGAAGATGTGATTTTTGTCTCATATTCTTAAAAATACACTTGTGTTTGGTCATGTGCAGTCAGGTATGGAATTTTCCAGTTGTTGTTTAAACACTAAAACTTTTGGGTTTTAGAGAATTCTGCATTTCAGATTTTTCCTATTAAAAATGTTCAATCTGGAATAGCACTGGGAATGATACACATGGGGATAAAACCTTGGCAGCCTGGGCTTGAAGTCTGTGTGGGTGCAAGGGCCATGCCCATGGACAGTGCACATAGACAGTGCACATAGACCGTGCACATAGACAGTGCACATAG
>JABTXL010006712.1:22708716-22720984 GCA_025134845.1 Neodon shergylaensis | reverse complement strand
ACACACACACCTGCACACAGGTGCATGGATGCACACACACAGAAATGCGCACACTCACACACACACACATTCCTACACCAGGTGCATGGATGCACAAACACATACGCACAAACACATACACACAAACACACACACTCACATACACAAATGCACACACACAGACACCTACGCCAGGTGCATGGATGCACAAACACATACACAAACACACACACACAAATGCACACACAAACCTACACACAGGTGCATAGATGCACAAACATACGCACACAAACACACACACACAAACGCACACACTCACACACACAAACGCATGCACACACACACACCTACACACAGGTGCATGGATGCACACACACAGAAACGCACACACTCATACACATACATGTACACACCCCCCCACACGTAAAGTTTGCATTCTTAGTTTTGTTTGTGAAATTCAAAATTGATTGCAGCCCATTTCCTTGCGAGCACCACAGGGGAGGCAGTGTTCATTGTGCTTTATGATAGTAACTTTTTATAATTCTGACTTTAAAGAAAGAAGGTTTATTTATTTGTGTGTGTGTGTGTGTATGCATGCACACGTGCTCAAGTGCGCATGCCAGTACTTGAAGATGCCAGAGGTCTCGAATCTACTGGAGCTAGAGTTACAGGTGGTTGTAAGCCACCTGCTGTGGATGCTGAGAACTGAACTCTGGTCCTTAGGAAGAACAGCAAGTCCTCTTAACCACAGAGCCATCTCTCTAGCTCAGTAGCTCCAACTTTTGAAGCAGAGTGCTATTTCCCTTCTAACTGAAAAATCTAATAATTTTTTTTTCATTGATCCCTGTTAATGCAGCATGCCATTGCACAGAAAGGATGTGGGAATCTAGCATGTTATTTTATGAAAGAATCATCATTTGGCATTTTGTATATCTTCTTGGAGGTCTCCTTTGTATTACTATGGTGTTTAAATTTGTAGAGTAAAATTTAGGCGTATGTAAAGCATTTCATCATATTGGCCCTCTGGTTGTCAGTGGTAGCATTTTTGAAATTTGTTTCCTGACTGTGTAGTTGGGTGATTGGTTTTGTGGTGCTGGTGGGTAAATAGAGACCAGCTTAAGTGAACAGATTTCACTTGAGCAAGAAGTAGGTTCCAGGCATAGACTATAATCTCATTACTCCAGGAGGGTCAAAAGTTCAGGGGCAACCTGGGTTACCTAGAAAATTCTAGAGAAGCATAGTGAGACACTTGATTTAAAAAAAGACAAAAGAAAAGCAAAAGTAAAATAAAAACAAAGAGGCCTTCCCACCCTCCACCAAACAAAGAAGAAGAAGAGGAAGAGGAGAAAGAAGGTTCTAGAACCTAACCTTTCCAGCCGGTTCCGAGCACTCCACCCCAGGCCATTTACTGATTGAGCTTGTCTCCCCAGGCTCAGGCTATTTCTGTAACTTTGAGCAGACAGATAAGCATTGATTGTGCACTTAATTTACTCAGAGGTTCTGCTTAGCAACACAAAAGCTTCCCGGTCCTGTAGGATATAGCCTGTTTTTAGTACACATGACAGCTCGTCCTGCTATCTGAAGACACAGTTTTGTCACCCACAGGGAGGCAAATCGACAAGAAAGAAGATACAAATCTCTCCTCCATGACGCTGTCAAATGTCACCGATAGGGCTAGAAACCCTAATGGAAAGCTACCGAGGAACCCACTCTGTGCCAGCACCGAATAGGTTATAGTTATAGCAAGAGAAAGAGGAAGTGACATACGGAAACAACCTGATTGGCCACAGTCAGCATTCACCTTATATGGGCATGGTCTGATCAGCAGCTGCTGGGACTGGGAAAAGCTTGATGGCCGTGATTGGCTGAAACTTTGTTGCTTGGTTACAGGGGCACACTCTTAGGTTAGGCATTATACTTCATATATGGAGGGAGGCTGCTTTGGGACACACTGAATCACCAGAGTACAGTTGTAGGGATCAGCTGAATTTATTTAATAATTATAGATTAGACTTCTTTTCTGTGGCTGATTTGATAGATACAGACGTTGCACTTGGAGTACATAAGCTGTTAGGTGGTAGAAGAGAGATAGTAGGGAACATAGGTCCAAGTATGACACATGAAATATGAGCAGTGGTTCCAATCTTGTAATTCAACATGACCGGAAGTGGAGGAGTTTTGTCCTTATTCTCTGGTACACATTAGAGGAAAGAAAGAAGCCTCTCTTTGGTTCTTTTTTTTAAATCCCCATGGAAAGATTCGATCTCACCTGTCAAAGAATTCCTGGCTAGGCTTTCTCTGGCTGTTTCAGGTCTAGAACGAGGAAAAGCAGCCCCATCGACTTTCTCTGGCTGTTTCAGGTCTAGAACGAGGAAAAGCAGCCCCATCGAGTTCAGAGTAGGTAACGGTGGGCGCGGTTTTGCTGTCCAGCCATTGTGTACATGTTCTGGAGCGTTTAGGAGTCGTCCTTCTCAAAATCTCCATTTGCCTTGGCTGACAGAGAACTTCAGGAGATTTCTCTACAGCTCTGACCTTGACGCTTCCAGACCACCTTCAAAGTCTCCAGGGGGTGCTGACTGCAGGGTTGACCAGGTATCTTAATTATAAAGACGACGCCAAGTCTATTGCATGTATGAAATTGGAATGAATAAAAGCAATACTAAAAAACGTCATGAGAAGGGAGGTGAAAAGATACAACTTAGGAAGCCAGGAGCCTAGAACGAGAAGTCCGAAGCAGAGAAGGGGTAGCTAAGCCACCTCCTGGCCAGGCCCCAGGGGAGACAGCACCGCAGGAGTTGATAGTGGGCTCTTAGTCTCATCTGTCCTTGGTCACTTCATTATTAAACACACACACACACATACACACACATGTCATAGTCTATCAGGACTGCTTTGCTTCCTTGATGCTTTATAGCAGGATTTGGGGCCAGAGACAGGGGTTTTCTGTCCTTCCCTGCTGAGAAGGTGTCTCATTTAGAACACTGACATCTCTTTCCCGTGCCGGTTTGTCACTGTCATTGATGCTTGCCTTGCGTAGTCTCTGCTGATATTCATGGGAGCATCCTGCCAGTTCTGTGCTGGGCTTAGCAGATAGAAAGGTGGGTGTTTTCCCTTTAGATATGTCTCCCAGTTCACAGGGAGTGAAGAGGAAGGGGGGCAGGAAGTGGGCAAGACCACCAGGATTCCCAGAGTAGATCAACCCCAGGGAGCGGAAGATGGAGGGGCAGACAAAAGAGCCTTGGCTCCAGAGCAGCCGTTCTCAACCTGTGGGGTCGCAGCCTCGTATTAGATATCCTGCATATCAGGTATTTACACTACAGCTCTTAACAGTAGCAAAATTACAGTTTTGAAGGAGCAATGAGATAATGTTGGGGGTCACCACAACATGAGGAACTGTATTAAAGGGCCTCAGCATTAGGAAGGTTGAGAACCTGTGCCACAGGGTCAAACTTCCTGAGCTTTTAATCAGAGGTGTGCAATTTGCATGACAAGGAAGTCTGTTGATGTGCCATGTGAACTTGTGCTTTCTAGACCTAAGATTTGGGCACTTTCTTGGCAAGTCTCTATCTAATCACCCTCAATGCTGACTCTTCCCTGTGCTGTCTGAGGGGAAGTGTTAGGAAAACATTTGGACCTCAGGTCAAGAAGTCCCAGAAACCATTTGGTTAGCAAGGTTTAGAGAACACTAGAAGGCCAGAAAGCAAAAAAAAAAAAAATGAGTATTTCTCTTGACTATCCCTGTACCTGTTGTAGGCGGACTTTTCTTTCCCACCTGCCAGTTCCCAAATAACTGACACAGAGACGCAATATTAATTATAAATGAGTGGTTGATAGCTCAGGCTTATTACTAACTAGCTCTTACAAGATAAATTAACCCATTACTATTAATCTGTGTGCTGCCATGTGACTCGTGGCTTTACCTGTTCTCCATCATGTCTTGTTCCCTCAGCACCTCTTGACAACACTCTGCCCTTCTTCCCAGAATTCTCCTAGTTTGGCTCTCCCACCTAAATCTCCTGCCCAACTATAGACCAGTGAGATCTTTATTAATCAGTGAGAGTAATGCATATTTAGAGTGTATGAAGACTATTCCACAGTGACCTGTGGTTGACGTGGCAGAAACAACGTGGCCCTCGTTTGAGTCCTTGAACATTCAAGGGCAGTGTGAGAAGCTTCTCTAAAGGCAAATGTAGGGACTTGGGTGACAGCGGCTCAGCCTCCCTTGTAAGGCTGGGGTTACAGGGAACTGCTGGGCAAGCCAGGGGGAGGAACAGATTGCTGCTATTCTGGCAGCTGAGAAGGAGCCAGAGGTGCCATTTTCTTTCTGAGTGCCACAGCAGTGCTGGTGACGCGGTGGAGCTCAGTGACTTCGCCACAGCTTCCGCAGCAAAAGCTGAGCAAGTGTAGAGAAGGTTCCCGGTAGAACCGAGCTTTCTTGGGTTTTGAGAATAAACTCCTTGTTAAGGCTGAGCGCTCTTATTGATGGGGGTGTCCCTTTGCTCACCCCTGCTCTTATCTATGAAAATATGTGTTTATGATAAGATAGCGAATAAACCCCTGAACCCTTTTTGTGTGTCATTCTTAGTATTAATCCTCACGGTAAGATATGGGAATGTAGCTCTGCAGGGTGGGGGGAAGGGGGTCAGGTTGTTTCTGTAACAACGTTAAACACCAGTTAACCATTGGCTGTGCGCTTGTTTGCTGTGTGAAGGTTCTGGCTAGGGAGTGAATGTTTTCTGGTCCTGTAGGGTGCCAGGCTACATCTAGCCCGCAGCCTACATTCTAGCTAAAATCATGAGAGGAACAATGAAGCCAGACTGTGTAGGTTTTTTCTTTCTTTCTTTTTCCTTTCGAGACAGGTTTCCTCTGTGTAATAGCCCCAGCTGTCCTAGAACTCACTTTGTAGACCAGGCTGGCCTCAAACTCACAGAGATCTGGCTGCCTCTACTGCCTGAATGCTGGGATTAAAGGCATGCTCCACTACCATCCGGTGACTATACTTGCTTAAAACACAGTTTTGCTACCCAAGGGGAAGAAAATACAGATTCTTACTCAATAATCCTGTCAGGTGTGGCTGGAGACTGTTATCGAAAGCGGTGTTGGAACTGCCAATCTATATCAACACCAGTGCGGAGTGATGGGTGAAGAGAATTTTGAGTTCTTGGCTCCCCCTGTCCTGTGCTGGCAGGGCTGTGGGTTCCAGCGTCTCCCCTTTTCAGCCCACTGAGCCCTATTTCCGTGACTGGAGGTTGTTTGTGCTAATATATCTGAAGATCACAGGATCACACAGCTCTGAAAAGAAGAGATGTTTCCACTTTGGAGATGAAGTCAGTAAAGGTGAAATGAGACTGGTCGGAGCACATAGAATAATCATTTATCACACGATCAACGCATCAAACGCGAATTTACCTTCATTAATTTTGGCCTCATTCATTCTAAATTCTAGGATTATTTACATAGAAGTCACGCTAGGTTTGCTTTGTGGGATTTCTGGAAGGTTTTGTTAGATTGAATAATCACGTAGAGGCAATCAATGACTCTTTGAAAGTGTTTAAAGACTCCTTAGAGATGCTCCTGTACTTGAGAATATTGATGAGTGATTAAAAAACAAATAAACAAACAAAACAAAACTGAGAAAAAAAATTCTTCTTGGATCCTGGAGCTGGCTTGCTTTTGTCTTCATCTTTTGTCATGTGTTAGTTTCAGTCTTTATCACGGTAGGACCACAGAATACATGCATGCAGGCAGACGGACGGAAGGCACAGTAGTGTGTGTGCAGGCCTTCCGAGATGTATTCATGAGTGATCTGAAGTATTTCAAAATGGTAATTGTAATGTCCCTTTAAGAGACAAGCCACGCTCACTCCCCTCCCCCTAGTCCACAGAGGCAAGCTGATCTTCAGCTTCCAGCCTGAGTCCCCCCATTCCCTCTCTCCTTCTCTCTCTCTCTCTCTCCCTCTCTCTCCCTCCCTCCCCCCCCCCCCGGCTCTTTCCCCTTCTCCCCTTCCCTTTCATAACCCACTAAATAAATATCCAGCCTCACTCTGCATGGCATGCCTATCCATGTCTCTGTCTCTCACCCATGTGGCTCCCTGCCTGGGACCAGCTGCCTTCGGAGACCTGTGGCGTGGTCTCGTGGTGTGCCCATCTGTCTGTCTCTTCTTGTGGGACTGGCTACCCCATCGAGGTCTCTCACCCACCAGGCAGCACCCTGCCTGGGACTTGTGGCCTGCTGCAGCCACTAGGGGAACTGTGCCATCCCTGCCTGGGACAGGCTGCTCTTGGGATCCACTGCCTGCTGCCTGCCACCACTTCGGGGACCTTCGGCATGATCTCAGGACCTGCTGCCCACTGCAGCCTCTCGGGGATCCGCATCATTTTGCTTTTACCATCACAGTAAAAACCCAGTGGTAATAGTGAACTCAGCTGTAACCCCGCCTGTGGAAGGCCGTCTCATTGCTTTTTTGCCTGTGATGTTCTCATGCTTATATCTTCGAAAGCTAAAGCCGCGATGTGAGCTTCTGGGGGTGGGGCAGTAGCCTGGGCCTGAGGTGCTCCAGTGCTGCCCACAGAAGCCCCACAGAGACCTGTCGGCGGTGTGCAGCTAGCTCTTATTTCTAGTTGTCCGCTATGGTTTACATGGCTACCCTCTTAAGCCATCATCTTAATATTTTAACCCGATTACACTGTTACTAATTTCCTCCACTGAAATTAAGAATCGTCTTGGGTTTTTGTACCCTGGAGCGCAGCATGGATTCTTATTCATGACACTGTTTCTTGAGACAGTGTGCTGTACAAATGAATGTGGTTTGTCAAGTCTTCAGTCTAAGAGGACATATGTATACATTTCAATCTTTAAAAACTACTTACTTATTATGTCTATGTGTGCATATCATATGCATACCTGGGGCCTTCAGGGGCCAGAGGATGGCATTAGATCCCCTGGAATTGGAGCTCCAGACTGTTAGGAGCCACCTTGTAGGTGCTGGGAATTAACTCAGATCTTCTGCAAGAGCAGCAAGTGCTTTTAACTTCTGAGCCACCTCTCCAGCCCCTTACATTTGAATGATTAAGACTATTTATTAGTCAGATTTCTATTGTTGTTGCAAAATATTATAGAAAAACCAGCTTTGTTTTGGTTCTTTCAGCCACTTCAGCTTGTGGCTGTCTGGTCCTGTGGCTTTGGGTCTGTGGTGACATGGCACATGGGGCAGGGGATACAGGGTGTGGAAAATGCTCCTGGCATCCAGAAAGCATACACTGGGGTAACAGGGGAGAAAAAGGAGAGGAGGAGTGGAGAGGAGAAGAGGGGAGAGGAGGGGAGGGGAGAGGAGAGGAGAGGAGAGGAGAGGAGAGGAGAGGAGAGAGGAGAGGAGAGGAGGGGAAGCTAGGGTAGAGGAAAATCGAGGAGAGGAGAGCTACAGAGGGGTGTCAGTATTCAAATCTCACCTTTAATCATACACCCCGAGTTCCTTGCTCGTGCTCTCTCTCCTTCTGCTCCTGATTTGGACCTTGAGATTTCAGTCCGGTGCTCCAATGTGGGTCTCTGTCTCTGTCTCCTTTCATCGCCTGATGAAGGTTAATATTCAGGAGGATGCCTATATGTTTTTCTTTGGGTTCTCCTTCTTATTTAGCTTCTCTAAGAACCTGAATTATAGGCTCAATGCCCTTTATTTATGGCTAGAAACCAAATATGAGTGAGTACATTCCATGTTCCTCTTTTTGGGTCTGGCTTACCTCACTCAGGATAGTGTTTTCTATTTCCATCCATTTGCCTGCAAACATCAAGGAACTCAGGACCGCGAGGGGTGCACCCACACACTGAGACAATGGGGATGTTCTATCGGGAACTCACCAAGGCCAGCTGGCCTGGGTCTGAAAAAGCCTGGGTTAAAACCGGTCTCGCTGAACATAGCGGACAATGAGGACTACTGAGACCTCAAGAACAATGGCAATGGGTTTTTGATCCTACTGCACCTATTGGCTTTGTGGGAGCCTAGGCAGTTTGGATGATCACCTTACTAGACCTGGATGGAGGTGGGTGGTCCTTGGACTTCCCACAGGGCAGGGAACCCTGACTGCTCTTTGGGCTTACGAGGGAGGGGGACTTGATTGGGGGGTGGGGTGGGAAAGGGGAGGCGGCGGTGGGGAAGAGACAGAAATCTTTAATAAAAAAAAAAAGAACAAAAAAAATGACAATCATACACTCCGAGTGACTTAGCATCCTCTGGTCCCCACTTTCTAAAGGAGCCACCATCACTCCCTTCCCCCATAGTGCCTACAAACAGGGGCTCCTCCAGGGCTACCCCTTGAATCCATAACAAAAACGAAGCCTGAGCTACAGTTAGCGACAAAGGTCTTCAATCGAAAGCTTCCTTGGGTTGATGCTCACTGCGCCCCCATCCTTGTGCATTCAATAGAGTCAAAGTCATAAACCCTGCCACCCTGGACAAGACAGCGGGAATGTCAGCTCTGACGTGGAGTGTGGAAGCGCTCCTTGGAGAGCCCTGTCTGTTTGCAGGACTCTGTTCTTCAAGTGCTGGACGTGTGCCTGCTAAGGGAGCTCTCTTTATCGTCTTCATCCCCCGCGCGTCTGCAGTGTGCGGAGCATGAAGATATTCTCACGTGGAATCGTGTTTTCTATCCTGAAAGTTCCACTTCAAGAGACCCAGAAATCTTGCAGACACTGGCCTCTTGGGGCTTGTGTGGTGCATACCTACAACTACTTATGAGCATTTTTGTGTTTGTTTGTTTGACTCTCACATCTAAACGATAGGGAGCACAGAGGGATTTGATTGTGTGGGCAGGCATCGTTCCTTCTGGATATAGTGAAGGGATGCCATCTTTACATGGGAACCCTTGCCCTTATGCTGGGAGGTCAGAGGTCAGGTCTGCTCTGCTAGGTAGGTCCACGAGGTTTTTGATTTGTTTGTTTTTCTCACCATCTGCTGTCTCTCTTTTCAATACTGAGAAATCTCTCCAGGGAGTAATTTTTTTTGTTTCCTTCTTGGCCAGCCTCCAGAAGGCAGGGCTTTTTTTGTGATAGGCGTTTTCTGTTCTGTTTTCAAATCTTGCCAAACCCGAGAAGGTATCTTGATCTGCTTCTGGTACCAACGGCAGCTGTGGAAAATGACACTAATTGCTTTTAATGCCTTAGTCACTTCAGTTTTGGTCGGAGAACCTTCTATGATTTGTGAGCGGGCATTTGTGCCAGAAAAATAACGTAAAACCATTGCTCAGGAAACCAGTGCATTACAAGTCGTCAGCGGCAGATAATAATCGCAATTAATGGCAATCCGGGGCCAGTTTGCTGCCAGCTGTACCGGGCTTTTTAGAAAGGGAGCAAAATACATGAAATTTATTTTGTTTTTATTTTTTTCCCGCATTGCATGAGTATTTTTACATCTGCTTGTGATTATTTTGCCTTGTAACTACCACCTCATGTCTAGTTTTTTTTGGGGGGGGAAGGGGGGCAGAATGAATTCCTTATGTAATAAGTTATAGTTTGGAAAATTTCTCTGACAGCCCATGAGCTCCTCTTATGAAACATTCAATACGAGAAAAAAATATTGCAGCAATAATTCAAAACAGAAATCTGGGTTTCTAATAGAAAGATGGTGGCGCCTGTGTACCTAAGTTAGTTAGCTTTTTGTGAGGACGGAAATTTGTACTTTCTAGATTAATGCAGTAATTTAATATGAAGCGTAGCAATATGAAAGCCAGCCGACTAACCAAAATCCTGCCACTGGATAAAGGCAATCTTGTCACAAGACAGCCTGGCATGGAGCAGAGCCAGGACACACTTTATGTCGGCTCCATAGAGGCCCCTTCTTGTCTCTTGTAGCACAGACTCCAAAGGAAGTTATAGGTAGATTCCTGCAGGGGTACAAACTTGGCGTGTATTTAAAAAAAAAATCTCAAATGTGTGAAAAGATTTAAATATAAGGGAGAAATATAAATGCTCTGCGTTGAAGACTTGAAATAGCCCATTTAACATTGATAACCACAAGGGCTTCTTGCAGATTGGGAAGTGGGGGTTTTTTAAAATTAGGAGCCGGCTATGTTGCAACCCAAAAAGCATATGATGTCACTGTTGCTAGGGTTTTGCAATGCTGCATGCCAGTAACTGAACAAACAAACAGGATAAATCCACACAAATTGGTGGCTTTGCTGTTGGAATGCGCTGGCCATCTGCTTATTGGTTTATTGTTTTCTTTTTCCAATCCTGTGTTTTCTCACCCCATTGTGTCTATGTATGACACTTGGAATTCAGATCTGCTATAAGGGGGTTTGTCAGTCAGTCATCTTTGCGGGTCTGCTGTTTGCTTCTCGGTCCAGGTGTGAAGAAGCACGGACATAGAGTCCGTGAGGAGGCAGAGCATTTTCAGAAGACATGTTCTGAGCCTGGGGGATAACCTGTGAACACGGCTTCTTAGATCGGTAACGTGTGCCTATCTCTCAGAAGCCCGCGCTTTACTTTTAATATAAAGGTAGTTCTGGAGTCTGTCTGTAAGTTTTTTTTCTTTTGTATTGTACACATATGAGAGTGTAGGATCTGTTGACATCTGTGGGTGTTGTCTTCTAGGTTTTTCGCAGAGTGCTCACGAATGCTTTGACAACTTGTAATGGTGACTGTGCTAATAACACATACATATGCAGTCATGTTCCTGGAATCTTAAGGTTTGATGAACTTTTTTCTTTTTGACTTTTTTTGTTCTGCTAGAGATTGAACCTAGGGCCTCACACATGTGGGGTTAGTTCTCTGCCGATGAGGGGTGTCTCTCCACCCCAGGGACTTTTTGCATAGGTACTGTGGGAGTAATGGGATCACTCTTTCTAGCTAACGGGGGTGATGAAAGGGTATATAAGAAATGCATGTGACCGTCCTTGTCTTTAGAAGGAAGCTATTTCCGTGGGGATGTAATTAGTTTCGTCACCATTACCATCTGGGCTTCTGTAAGCCACCTGAGGAAGCACCAAGGTGAGGCAGTGTTGGCTTTGTTCCTGGTACAAGAAAGTAGTGCCGATTTCCCAAGAGGAGCTCCAGAGCTCTGTGGGGAGTTTGCAATGATGTCCCCTTAAAGTGGGGAGGGTGGACATCTGTCCAGACCAGTTTTCCTCTCCCACTGAGTCCTGTTGGGTCCCGTAGTTGCTCAGGGGTTCACTCTTTACCCTGCATGGACTTGGTATCCCAGGTCCCCCTGCGGTGGCCCCTGTGAGGTAAATGGTGAACGACTCTCATTCTGTTTTCCAGTGAGGAAGGGTATTTTGACCCAAACATAGTCATGTAGCAGCCCAACAGATAGCAAGAAACAGATTGCAGCAAGTTGGAAGGAAAAACTGTCATGGGTGTGATCTGTGTTTGAATGACCTCACTGACTGCCGTTGTGATGATATTAATATAGACCTTGAAGAGATTCCTGGTACATGAAAGATTCACCTTCATGAAGGAATGAATGGCATTGAAAGAGTGCACACACACACACACACACACACACACACACACACACACCCCACCCTTCAGCTTTCACTAAAGAGCATAAAGGGGCTGGCTAGGTGCCAACATTACATTCTTAGGCTTCCTGGCCTCTGTAACCACAAACCAAATAAATCTTGGCTCTTTATAAATTACTCAGTCTGAAAGGTCTAGGAGATTCCCCTTCCTGGGGAGGATACTTCCCGAGATCCTCAGTGGATTCCCCAAATCACCGGACCAAACACACTGGCCCACCCTCTCTAGGCTGAATCCCCCCTTACATATACATAGTTACAGTGCCTTACATTACATAGTTACAGTGCCGTTTAATTTAAAACGGTATCTATGAGATAGAACATTTGTAACAGTGCATTGTAGTGAAGTTAAATGAATGTGGTGCCCATTACTTTGGAAAAATATTCACTGTACATGCCCTTCTTGAGATGCATGAGAGCCCATCCAGCATCTCCCCCCATGGGTTGGCAATCTGGGATGCTCTTCCTGTGACTGGACAGTCATTGTAAAAGAAGGGGTCCTTCAGAGAGAAGACCATAGGTCTCTGGCACCTAGGTGGTCCTCTGTTATGTTTGTCACCTGTGTAGGACTTTAATGAAGTCACAGAGCCAGCCCTGCAGCTCTTTGTGGGTGCCCTTTCCTGTCCCCCATCACACAGCAGGGACTGTGTCTCATTTGCAAAGCCGCCTGAGAAGTTCAGGGCTGATATGAGCGCCCTCAAAATAGAGGAGCAAGACAAACTTAAAGCCTGCAGAGAGAGAGAGAGAGAGAGAGAGAGAGAGAGAGAGAGAGAGAGAGA
>JABTXL010006712.1:22654818-22708706 GCA_025134845.1 Neodon shergylaensis | reverse complement strand
AGAGAGAGAGAGAGAGAGAGAGAGAGAGAGAGAGAGAGAGAGAGAGAAGGTATTTGTGTGCTCATGTGTGGGAGGCCAGAGGTCTACCTTAGGCATGATTTCTGAGGTCCTGTGTACCCTATTTTTTTGAATCAAGAGCTCCCTTGTTGCCTGGAGCTCATCATTTAGGCTAGACCAGCTAGCTAGAAAACTCCAGGCCCGCCTCCCACTCCTGTCCCTCCCCCCCACTGCTCCTCCCACCCCCATCTGTCTCCCTCATGCTAGGACCACAAGCACATACCACCACACCTGACATTTTATGTGAGTTCTGGGGATCAAACCTGGGTTCTCCTGCTTGCACGGCGTGCAGTCTGTATAGAGGCTGTCTGCCTCCTTCTTCTCATCTCACGTGAACATTTTAAATCCTGCTGCTGCAGAGGGACCAGTTTCAGCTGAGAGCATTTTGCTGATGTTCGCGTTGAATCCCAGGAGTTGCCCCAAAAGGTCCAGGTCTCTTGATGCTCCACGTTCTAGTTATCTAGGACACCTGCTCCCCCATCTCAGACACACACTGCACTTTGACAGAGAGACGATTGTCTGTCACTTGAGCTCAAGGGGAGACTCCTGAGCAGGTCAAAGCTCTTCCCACGTCTTGGCAAAACCCCAGGCTCTTGGAAACCTCCCAGCGGAACTGTGAAGATCTGTGTGTTGGACTTAGCAGAGCCTGGGAAGTCTGGGCTAGTTTTCTTCAGGAAAATGCCGGCATTGGCCCCGTGTCCTGGTTGGCTCTGACCGGAAAGGATGACAGATCGGCTTCTTGGTATTACTTTAGTACAATATTAGTAGCTAGAAGAGAGGCTCACTAGAGAGGAAGTTTTTAAAAATGAAAATAGTCGCATTAAACTTGGGGGAGTCATCACCACCTCCTCGTGATTTAAAAGATGTGGAAAGGCCTTACCCAGGTAAAGACACACCTTTTCTCTGCTGGGCTATTGGCTGGTTCCTCTGTGCAGCAGGGACCCAGAGCCTGCTTTTCTTTAGGCTGACAGGCCCTGAGGCCTGGGCCTCATCCCTTCACCCCTGTGCCCTAACTTTTCTGTCTGAATCAGAGAGGAGAGGGTCAGAGATCACCATGCCGGCAGTGTGAACTAGAAAACCGACTACATTGATGTTTTCTCTTGTTTCATGAAACGGGGAGGAGTCTTGCGGGGAACCCGGGGTGCATCCCTTTGGCCACTGCTGTTTCAGCCTTCAGCGACATTCAGAAAACAACAATGAAAAGGCCTGGGTTGGGAGATTGGTAGGGGAGAAGGAATTTACCTAAGCCAGGTCAGAGGAGCAAAAGAAGTCTGGTTTCACATGGTTCCTGGGGATTCTAGCACAGGTTCTTAGGCTTATATGGCAAATGCTTTCCTCTCTGACCCATCTCCTCAGTCCGTCTTTCAATTTAAACTCCTGTGGGCTTCTGGTTCTTAGATGTTCTCAAACCAGAACCTCAGACTCACCGTGAGGCCCCCGGATGAGCACACCAGCCCCTCCCGTGACCTTGGGTGAAATGAACAACTTCCGGCTCCATTTAGCCCTGGAGGATCTGAAGGGTACAGGGTTTCAAACATTCCACAAGAGATCCTCCTAAAATGTTTCAGAACACTGCACAACATGAATGCCTGCTGTATGTTAGAATATATCCAGTCTTGAGATTAATTCACTGACGAACAAACAACAGCAAACAAAAAGAAAAAAGGAAAAAATAAGCCATGATCGGTTCAGAATACATAAAGATTAACTTTGGTAAAGGGAGGAAATCAGGCCTGGGATTTTCATTGCAATAGTGTTTGCATTCTCTGCATAGCAGCAGGTTGGGGGCTAAGGAAGCTTTGAGCTGCAGATTGAGAGTTCCAGTCGGTCACATTGTTAAGAATGTTGACACGCCTAACCCATGGCAGGCTGTCACATGATTCATCCCAAGTCCTGACAGCTGTCTTCTGCGCTAAGAATTACTGTCTGCATATTGTAGAAGAGGAACCCTGTTTAAAACTGATTTACACAAAGCCTAAGGAACCATCCGCAGAGGGGAAAACCTTGCACTCAAGGAGAGGTGAACTCAGATGGACTGGGCAGTTTAAGCTCCATTTTCCAAACTGCCATGCTTGGCTTGGCTGGGGACATTTTAAAATCCAGTCATTTGTAGAATGGGACGTAGCTCGGTGGTAGAGCACTTGACTTGCGTAGACAATGCCCTAATAGTGTTGCAGCTGCCAGTGTCTCTCACCAAAGGAGAAATTAAAAGAAAGACAGCTCTTCCAAGGAGTTGCGCCTGCTGCCTGTCGGTCTTTTCTTTGGGAGCGCCTATCTCTTAGATCTTCAGTACTGCAGCTGCAAAAGAAGAAGTATTTGCCACTTCATAAGGACCAATCATTCTGTTTTAAGGGTTGTTTCCTGGGCTTCATCCAGGGCATTGGTTCCTGATTTTGATTTTGAGTTGCAGGCACAGGGAAGTTGAGAACACACCTGTGAGTATTGGTGCCGAAAGGGTGTGGAAGGCGAACCTTTAGAGAGCAGGCTCCTGGTGTACCTTGTAGGGGACCCCAGCAAAACAAAGCAGGGAAAAGTGTCCCCCAACAGACGACCTCTTCAATTTAGTATTTAACATTTCAAAGGAGTTGGAAGGACGTCTCAAAAATCAGGAAGATTTTTTAAGCTATTGTCGGACGTTAGACTTCAGAGCAAAAACCTTGGGCCAACGTTTTTCATCTTAACCTTTGTCTTGAGATTAGAGGCACAAAAGACAGCCTCCAGGGATGAGCTGAGTGTTTCTGTTTTGTTTTGTTTTACTTTCACCCAAAGAGTTGCAGTGCAGGCTTGTTTCCTGGAACTGAGTTGTCCTTTACCCATTGATAGATTTCTTTTTTTTTAAAGATGAAATCTACATAGTGGTATCTGTCGTTACAAAAAAAAAAATAGCGACAGCAATGAGAAGATTTGACAGTCGCAGATAAGCTTCCTGTGTTTGCAGCCTGTTCCTATAAAAGATAAAATGCCATAAAGCTCACCCAAATTATGTTTCAGGTGTCATTATTTGAATGTTTAGAGGGTGGGTGGATGCATGGGGTGGACAGATTGCTGTAAATTAGCTGTAATGACCTCATGCAGCCTTGGGCTATCCCTGCTTTACCAAGGGACCTCCCCGGATGACCTCGTTCAGTTTTTTCACTGCCCACCCTTCCCCCACCTCTACAGGACCCTACATACAACCCTTTCCTCCCGGACTGATAGGCCCCATGTGGATGCCTTAGTATTCAGAACAAAAATTCCCAGAACCTGTCGTGGGAACACTCCAAAACTGCCTCAGTGGGTGGGTTCTCAAGTGCTTGTGTAACCTGCATGTGTTCGGACTATGGCTAGGTAGTGCTATCTAAATATTAGAGCCATTTTCCAGTGTCTGCCGGGGAGAGCTTCAGGAGGCAATCAAGGTACCACAACTTGAGGATGCTCAATCAAGTGTTTCATCAAAGGCCTCTCTTCACAGTAACCCACGCAATTCTCCGGTTGTACTTTAAGTCATCTGCCTGTATTCCACTTGTTTCCCGGTGTAGTGTACACACTGTGGTATGTCAGTCCCTACTGTCACACAAATATCTGGGCAGCACCCCTTAACGGGGCGAAAGATGGATCTGGAAGGTTTTGGTCAATGATGGCTGTGTCTGGTGAGGCCGAATACAGGGCCACTCACCTGCTGGTTTCTAGGATGCAGAGAGAAAGACAGAGAAGGAACCAGAGCGAGCTGCAGCCTCTGAGAACACACCCCAAGTGACCAACTTCTTCCAAGCAGACCCAGTCTCTGAAAGCTTCTATGGCCTGCCAAGAATAGCAACAAGTTGTGAGCCCCCCGGGTACCATGGCACTGAAAGGTTAGAGACCTCATGGCCACCGACAGTGCCTGGATCTACTGAGCCTTTGGGGTCACATTTCATATCCACACTGTAGTTATACTGTGTTTTTGGAGTTATAGCAAGAAAAGGTCTCTCTATATCCAGTATGGATGTGAAGTTTTTTTTGTGAGTGTTTTAATCTGTAACTGGTTGATATGAAGCCTATGGGTAGAAAGAGCCGCCAGGCATTGGTGGTGCGCTCCGTTAATCCCAGGATTCGTGAGGCAGAGGCTGGCAGGACACTCAGAGCTACACGGAAAAACTACAGAAACTATGTCTCGGAAAACAAACAAACAAAAAGCAAAACACCAAAACAAACAAACAAAAAGGGCAGGGCCAACTTTAGTTTTCTAAAGTCCATTAAGGTCAGTCAGTCCAGCTAAGGTCAGATACATCATCAGCTGCCACTTTGTTGATGTAGGGTCTCCTGCATTTGTGTGGCAACTCCCTCCGTTTCTCAGCATAAGTCTGCTATACCACTTTCTAGAAGAAGTCTGGTATACAGGCTTGGCAGTTGCCTATGGCGGCATCGTTGATTGGCCATTGACTAATTAAAGGAAGGTTTGTGAGATGGAGTCAGATGGTTGCTCAGGTGAACCGGAATGAGGCACACTTGAGGATGCTGGACAAGCAAGGGGATGAGGACCATGGCAAAGCGATGGAGCAGTACAGTGAAGGTGGACACCAAGGCCCCAAGGGCCTGGACCACTGTGTTGCCTCCTAGCCGTATTGCCTGGGGAAAGCCATTCTGTGCCTCGGTTTCTTCTTGCAGTATGAGCGTTGGGGCGGATGGATTTGACACAGGGCTTGTTTCTACTGTGGTGCTGGCTCAGCACAGACCTAGCAATAGATCAGTCTGAGGTCTCAGTGCGTAGAGTTAAAGGCATTATGCTAGTATTTCAGAGCCACTGAACAAATACTAGGAATCTCTAAAGAGGGTGTCATAGAGCAAGGGCAGCAATAATTCTTTTATATACATTGAACAAGTTTGGGCAAAGTCTGTGCAGATTTAAGAAGAGTGGAGCTGGTGGAAGTGTAGTTTATAGGCCAGAATTAATGTGGTACTTATGTCTGATATAATGAAAGACTGGGTGGAAGGATTCAGAATATATTGTGGAAAAGATGGCCGAAAGAGTCCGTGACGTTTCTGTTATTTTCTTCCTTTCAAAATTTGAACAACCACCATGTGAAATTTTAGTATCTTACCTTGGACATATAAGGAAAATTGTGAGGCAGTAGTTTTGATTAATAACGATTATATTTGAAAATGATTTAGGGAGTTCTCTTCCATACCTGTGTACAGAACTCTAAAGAGAGTTCATTTTATTTTTTCCAGAAACATAGATCAGGCTAGCCTTGGAATCACTTCACAGCTGAGGATGACCTTGAACTCTAGGTCCCCTTGCTTCTGTTTCCTGGGTGCTAGGATTACAGATGTGTACCAACCACCATGCCATGTAAACGCAGTGCAGAGAATTTCACGTAGCTTTCATATATCTGCTGGGCCAGCGCTCACTCTGTATAGCTGTTAGCTCTTGTCTCAGTGGTTGCGTTGTTCCTGGTGCAGATACTAAGTGAATAAGTGATCGCAGCTAGGAACAACATAAGACTAAAGAATGGCTCGGGTCTCCAGATTCTGTTTCAAAGCAACCAAGAATTTTTTTTTGTGTGTGTGTGTGTGTGTGTGTGTGAGTTCAGAGATTGATGAAGTTATCCATAAGCTCAGAGGCTGTCTAGAAAAGAAGGTACCATCTCAATATTATGTGGGTAAGAAAATAATAGATTCAGCTATAGAAAACGAGAAGAGATTTGGGACATTCCTTGAGAACACGTGACATGCTTTAGGTTCCTACAGGGCAGTTACATCGTTTTTGTGTTTAACTCTAAGTCAACGTGTGTTGGTAATTCCAAAGATGTGAGGAGACATACCGCTGACCCAAATCATCATGGGTAAATTAATTAAAGCAAGACTTCTTATTGCTTTGCACTGGCTGTCTCTCCCTAAACGTGGGGTTCAAGAGATCAGCACTGGATGTGAGAAGGACAAGGTTAATATGGCTCAGGGGTAGGGGGTTTCAAAAATGGGGTATTTGGTGGGCAAAATAGGCAGGGGTGTTACAGGACACAAACATAGCAAGTTAGTCATTAAGACACAAAAACCATGTTTACAAGGTGGTCATAACAAGGTAGGGTTACAAGATGGTTATTAAGTTATTAAGTTTTTGAAACAAAGAATTGGTTGCTATTTTCTGGACAGTGTAGAATCATTTGTCGTTAAGGTTACAGGTGGGGTATAGTCTAATCCTTGAGGAAAAGAGGCTAAATCATAAACAGGAATAGACCTAGGTTGTCTTTCCTATAGGATGGCTTTTAAGCCTAAGATGAATGGTTCATTAGTGTTAACTGAAGTACACAGAAAAGCACTGTAAAAAGACAGACAACTTTGTGTAGAATCCTGTTCCGGCAGAGGTGTCCAGGAAGAGGAGTTACCAGCGTTCATCTCATCACTCTGTCTTGCCCCACCCACCCACACTCACTCCTTTCACATCATGATTTAAGCTTTTCCTTCTGATTTCGAGGTGTATGAGCCATCATCTATGTAGCTTCGTAACGCAGAGACAGTGAAGAAATTATTACTGACCAAGGCATCCATGGATCATCCCTAGGGGAATTAATTTGAAGCAACATCTTGAAAAATAACTTATATTGATTGGTTTGAACGTGGACCGACCGAGAACTGAATTAATTACATGTAATGAGGGTCTCTTCTACAGCGTCACTCTGTAGTATTCGTCATGACCAAAGGGTTGTATGAAGTATGTGGGACAACCAGTAGCACTTTGACTCTAGTGTAGGTGAATACATGCTTCCCTGTTTTGTAAAAAAACAAACCTTCATAATGAGAATGTTTGTTCCGATACATTGTTCAGCCTTTCCCTGCCTCTTGGTTTTATAAAGGTGTCCCAGATGGAATTTGGGAAACTTGATCTGTAAGATGAAATGGCATTTCCTTGATCCCAGTGAGACTCTTGCCTGCTTTTGTGTATATGGAATGTTCTGTGAACTGACCCTTGACTCAAGATATGTTCTGATCTTTATGGGTTTCTAAGTATTGGGTTCCCACTTTTATAAAGCCATTATCAAAAGAAAAAAACAGGACATGTCCCAGATGTCAAAAGCTGGTTCTCATTTCCTGAGGGTCTGTTCATCTTGGGCTATCGCAAGGAGTTCAGGGAAGCTTAATTTAATTAAATTCTATCACCTCATTCTCTCCCGATCCTGGGGTATACCTCTTGCTTCATAAAGAGGAACAAAGGCAAGAGGTTGGCCGAGGTCGGATGCGTACACTCCGCCCCCACCCCCAGCACCTAGCTTTTGTAGTTGAACAGAGGCTGGATCCCAGCAGCTGTTGGGATTTACTGTGCCTGGGCTCTACTCTAACTGCTTGTCTGACCTATTTTGCCGCTGACTGTTAAGCGGGCTTCGTATTTCATTGACTCTCCTAGCTGGATGGGACCTGGAGAACGTCTGATCTGACACATTCATATTAATAAAACAATGAATCCCACGGAGGTTCGAAGACAGGCTTAAGGTCACAATGCTAAGACAGGGCACAGCCAGGGCTAGAACCCCAGTTACCTAAATCTTGCTGTGTGGGAACTCTTCACAGTCTTCATGGCTGACTATATTCCTAGTAGAACAATTTTAGTGAACTCGATGTTATTGTTGGGTATTTAAAATTTAGATTTTTCTCCCTAGCTGTTGCTTTCTCCTCTTTATTAGGCTCCATTTCTAACCTACATAAATGGAGACTGAGGAACAAAACAAACTCAAAGGCAGTAGTTTTTCCATCAGTTCATGGCTCCTCTTGTTTCCTCCGTATTCCCATGTCCTTCCCATCTCTACAATAATGTGGAAGTGATTCCAAATATCATATTGTTTGATCCACAAGTATTTTACTATATATCTCCAAAGGCATCTTTATACTTAAAAATAGCCATAACACTATTAACATAGTAACCCAAATAAATTAGCCGTAATGTTAAATATCCATAGTTCCTCTTTTTATTAGTAAAAATATTTTGTAGTCCCTGTATGCGCAGGTGTGTTTTCTCTTTCGAAGAAAAAGCAAACTCTGTTAAGAGTGGAGAGGGATTAGGTCTCTGGAGAGAGGGAAGGTCCGCAAAAACTCTTCAATATCACTGATAAAATCAGTGTGACCAAGCTGGTGAGGTGGCTCAGTGAGGAAAGCACTGGCCATGAAAGCCTGGTGGCCTAAGTTTGATCCTGGGAGCCTACAGAGAGTGAGAGAAAAAGAACCAACTTCTCAAGGCTGTCCTCTGCCCTCTGCACACACCTGCTATGCTGTGCACATAGATGCACAGATCCACACTTCATACATACGCACGTGCGCGCGCACACACACACACAATTTCTAAAAAATTAAGAAAAAAGTGTGGGGCTGGAGAGATGGCTCAGCTGCTCTCTAAGAGGGGTGGGTTTGGGCCGCAGCACCCACGTGGTGGCTCACAGCTATCTGTAACTTTAGCTCTAGGGAATCTGATGTCCTCTTCTAACTTCTGCTGGCATTGGGCAGTCATACGGTGAGCAGACATGCATACAGGCAAAACACCCATACACATAAAATAAAAATCAATAAATCTAAAAGAAAAAAATTTGAAAAAGCTTAAAAAGTAAACCATAGCTTTATAATTGCCAAGGAGTTTATTGGATCATCCTTAGTTTTGGAATATTTTAATTCTTTCTACATAACCTGGTAAGTCTTTTAAAAATAGTTTATAGGACCCGGGCGGTGGTGGCGCACGCCTTTAATCCCAGCACTCGGGAGGCAGAGGCCAGCCTGGTCTACAAGAGCTAGTTCCAGGACAGGAACCAAAAAAAAGCTACGGAGAAACCCTGTCTCGAAAATCAAAAAAAAAAAATAGTTTATAGGTTTTTGCATATAAGAATGATTATTGTTAGTGTGTTATTATTAGTAATGTGTGTGTGTTGGTGTGGTGTGTGTGGTGTGGTGTATGTATGTGATATGATGGGGTGTGTAGTGTGATGTGGTGTGTTAGTGTGATGTGGTGGTGTGTGTGTGATGTGGTGTGTAGTGTGATGTGGTGTGTGTGTATGTGCACCCCCGCCATGGCTCATGTGTGGAGGTGAAGTACATGGTTCAAGTTTTATACTGTTGAGTCCTAGGGGCTCCTGGGAAGCAGGAGAGTCTAGACACAGCTTGTTAGTTCTTCTCCTACTCTCCCATCCTTGCAGGCTTGCCCACAAACCTATTCACTTCTTAAAATGTGGGGGGAGTCCCCTTTTCCTCACTGTTTAGGGTACTCACTGTTGTGGGGTGTTTGACCTTTCTTCTCTGCCATTGCTTTTGGCTGGCTTAAGTAGAGAAAGTATTTAAGGAGGGAGGGACACAGACAGGTGAGGGCAGGAACAGGAAAAAGATGAGTGTATGTGTGTGTGTGTGTGTGCGCGCGCGCACACGCGCGCACACCCTAAAAGTGGGGTCCTGCAAGTGAGGACCTGTGGTCTGTGGTTGTTCATCCTGCATGAACTCTGCACTGAGGTTGCAATGATCCTCTTTCTATGCAGAGAGACAGTTGAGGCCCCTGCATCCCAGGGTCACCCTGGTCAGCTCTCTGACATTGTTTCCTTAGTTTGGAGTATTTTATACATTATCTCTTGAATAATTTTGGGCATTAAATGTTCATAATATGCAGCACCTCTGGAGGTTACGGTGGAAGGCACAAAGGTCTGGAGTTTGTAACAGCTTGAATTTCAGGCTCTTTGGATTAGGGACCCTCAACCTCTACTAGCTCCCATTGGCCAGGCTTCTTTCCCAAGCTTTGTTTACATCAGTCCATGAGACCTAACCTGACTGAGCCTGTAGATGCCTCCAGAGGCCTCTTCTCCCTCTTACTTGACAGCCTAGGAAACTGACCTCCAAGGTACTTGTGCATGCTTCTCACTTGGCTGACAGCAGATTCTCCACACATTGTCTTTCTGCCTCCCACTGAGGTACTGGCTAACTGAGAGAGTCTTTGCCCTCCTTCCTCCTGGCCTGGAAGCAGCAGCCCGGAGGAGTGGACGTGAGGGCTGATCGCCCCACTCAGACTTCACAACGTAATGGGGGTGGGAGTGCACCTTCTTGCCTGCTCCCCACCAGGCTCCATGGTTACTTTTCATTCTGACTTGCTGCTTTCTGGACCCTTGGGCTTGGCAAGCAAGAGTGTTGGTTCACTCTGCCGCACAGAGAGGAGACGGACTTGCTCCTTCTGTTATTGAGAGTTAAACATCCCAAGCGCTACTCTCGTGTACCCTTCCCCCATGCTATCCTTTCGGATAACACTCAAACTATGGTGGCCATGCCATGAGGCACAGTTGTTGTGCCACTTGCTCCTCGACTTTGTGCAGAGACATCTATTCTCCCGGGCGCAGACACCAAGCTGGCTGCTTCCTGTATGGTTCACCTTTAAAGATGTTGTTAAGAAGTTATGGATAGGCATGCATCTACTTCATTGAGCTATTTAGTTCATTTTTTTCTTGTTTTTGTTTGAGACAGTGTCTTACTATAGCCCAGGCTGGCCTCAAACTTCCTGCCTCAGTCGCCCCAGATGAATACCACTATATCTGGCTTTAATTTATTTTTTCTTTCTTTTTTTTTTCCCTAATGAATCTAGCTTTAGTTTAGGAATCTGGAACAGTTGATATGTAGCCCTCAATAACACTGTTGCAATTTGAATTGGGTCCCCCACAATTTGTTTGTGGCTGTCTGAGACCTCAGTATTTCCGAATAGGATGCTATTTAGACAGAGTCACTGCACATACAATGCATAGTGATGGGGAATATATAAATATATAAAACTATACAGTATTGTTATAAACTCACTTAAAAATCAAAGCTGGCTTTGGAGTTGGACAATGGCTATCTTTCTCTAAATCCAAACATGTTAAAATAAAAATTCAAAGTTTCTGTCTCATGTCAGGAGCTATCTGGTATGGGACAGAAAGAAGAAGGATTTTAGGAAAAACTTTACTGTTCTTCATACCTATTTGGTCTGTATTGTATTTTTTGTTGAATATATGTCTATGTGACACAATGAACAGTAGGTTTTCCTGCAGTAATCTTTGAAGTTTCCAGGAAGAAGATGGGGCCACACAACAATGACTCCCCTGGTTGATATGGTGTCATGATGCTGATAGCACTACTATTAGACCAGTTTTGGGTACCAGCTCTTAAAGATGGTTCCAACATAGTTAGCTGAAATGGGATACCTTCTTACAATGTTCTTGCCATACTCCAAAAAGAACTTCAGAGTAACCCTATCAGCTACTCAGGGACCAATTGCAATTATACCAGATAGTAATCTTGAAACTTAACCATCATTTTACTTTCACAGGATCCCATAGAAAGAACATCACCCCCATGACAACTGGAAGTAATTTTAGAAGACAACGTCCTCTTTCCCAAACAAAGTCTGTCCTTAGGTTTAGGGACATCATTTAGTGGTTGATTATTACTGGTTGGGGGTGAGGGTGGAAATTATGTAGGCCCAGAGATCTCTTTGAAAAAATAAAAAGAAAAATTGAATGGGATAATAGATTAGTGTGAGCTTACTTACACTAATAATAATAATAATAGTGATTAATAGAGTGGACACTTGTGAGCTATTATTTATAGACAATTTACATTGGTATAGATTTATAGATTCTTGTATATAGATACAAATTCAAATTATATTTGTTATATTAAATATGCTCCTATTTCTGTTTACAATATTTGTACACCTATGCAAAGTTATTTGTCAGATTATATGCAAGCATGTTTCTACCTCTGTTTAAGACATTTCGTGTATCTATACAATTTTAGGATATATTTATCATATTGCATTATATATTTCTACCTCTGATCAAGATACTTATACATTGTTTACATTTTGAGGTCACTGTCCTCATTTGCTGCACAGTTGTTTAAAGATTATTTAATATTCTAATATGAAGTCTTAGTCTTTAACCTATATAGGCATTGAGTATTATAGGTCAATAGTCATTCATGTTTGTTATACTTATAGTTAGACTAATCAAGTTCTTTAGATACATAGAGACTCTATTCTGCATACATAGGTAATCTTCAACTACTTCAGACTGTAGAACATAAAATTTAAATAGCTTAGGGTTCTGTTGACGTGAGACATGATTGCTTCTGGCAGCACCAATCTATTCCCAAGAGAGTGTTGAGCACCGAAGACACTCCACTTGGAGCTTGTTTTCTTCTTGGCAAAACTGGTCTTTGGGCAAGGAACTGCCCATGCCTCGACCACTGACAAAATGCATGGACAAGCAGGATACAAGAAAAAAGACTGCCAAACCTTGCCAAGACAGGGTAAGACAGTTTTGAAAAATTTCCTACCTCTGAAAATGGTCTGTCAGTTACTCTAGGCCTTAGCCAAAGTTGGTTGCTTTTACATTACAAATGAGACTTTGGGTGATTGCTCAGGTAGCCAGTTGTCTCTGTCACCTACTGCACATTTTGGAATCTACTTGATTGAACTTCCTGCCTACTCAAGTAATATTGTCTCCCTTCTCAGACTTTCGATGGGGTTGAAGACTAGATAGTCGGAGTTACTTTCCTCTTATGATTTAGCCAAGCCATTTCTAATACAATAAATACTTAGACTACTTGGGATAGAATGATTACTGAAACATCTAGCATATGTTACTCGCTTAATAATGTTTATGCTGGTTGTAATTCTAATTTTTATACTTGATATCTGTTCTTATTGTATATAGTTTTGTATTGGGTTTGGAATTCTCCTATTTAGACAAAAGGGGAAGGTGATGGGGAGCCTCCTTCAGCCAATGACCTTTGAGGGGCTGGACCGGGTTGAGGCATGGCTTTGGGGTACCATGATCCCACCTGCTCACCCCTTTCTTCCTGTGCTCTACACTTGGATGTTGGACCCCTGTTCCTGTTCTACAAGTTTTCCCTTTTAATAAAGAAAAACCTTAGAATACCCTATTTGGAGCTAGTGTGGGACTATTTGATTTGTGTTTCGCCCATCTAACGCAACCTGATGACCTGATTGATGTGTTCTGCTTCAGTACTATAATGTGGTCACTGGAGAGTAGAATGGCCACTACTATTATAATGGCATCTTTATAAAAGGGGAAACTTGGATATTTATATATATATATTTATATATATATAAATGGATAGCACCATATGAAGGCAAAACGATAAAACAGAAGTCACGTGGACCCCAGAGACTGCCAGTGGCAAGGCATGGACATATTCTTCCTCACAGCCTACAGAAGGAATCAGCCCTTGATCTTGAATACAACTTCCGTCGATTAAGTAATCTAGTGTGCAGGTGTTTGCTGCATCATGCCTAGCAAACTTGTACAAATACTTGGAGCAAGCCAAACAGTAAAAACAAAACCATGAACTTAGCCAAGCTCGCTGGACTGGAACACTTTGTGAATGAAGCTCTATGTGAATGGAGCCTTGCCTTTTCCTCTTGCATGCAGTCTGCGTCTGTATTCAGCAGCATAGCAGATCATACATATCTTGATTTTAAAAAAGAGATGAATTCTCAAGTGAACTATTATACACCAGAACTGGCTTGTCTAGGCGGAACAAGGTAACTGGTGGACTTGGATAAAGCACACAGTTTGACTACTTAAAGCAGCTACTGGAGAGAGAGAGAGAGAGAGAGAGAGAGAAACAATATAATCCTGAGCAGTTGAAACCTGTGAACCTGTGACTCAATGTGTGTGCATGCCCAGTGTTTAAGTACTCTGATCTGCTTGAGAAATTGTAGAGATAATAATTAGTTTTAAATTTCCTTAATGTTCTTCTTTTATATTTTATTTATTTATTCTGTATACATATGTGCCAAGGCACTTGAATTGAGGTTAGGGGACAACTTGTAGATGTTGTTTCTCGCCGTCTATCATGCAGCTCCCAGGGATCATATATTGGTCATATGCTGGTAGGTATATTCCAATCCTAGAACATTCTCTATATCTCCTAAGCAACACTGCTTTAGAAAATTTTTTGCAGGGGAACCAACTCTTGTTGACCCAAATGCCAAGGTCTTTGAGCCACTTCCAGGAAGCCTGCAACCGCTTGCAGCAGTGTGGAGTCCATAGTCCTGACTTTGTGCGGGCATTTCTTCAACTTTGATCATATGAAATTGGACAAATACGTCAAATCACTTTCGGTTAAACTCTCTCCTAGTGACTGAGGTTGGTGTCGGGTAACAGGATGTAGTAATACTACAAGGAACTAACCAGCACAAGCTTGGACATCTCATACCAGGCGTTGTGATTGGATTGTTTCAGGATCTAAGTGGTTATTTATTTGTTTATTTATTTACTTTTGAGATAGACTCCTCCAGTAGTCCAAGGCTGGCCTTGAACTTTTGATTTCCTCCCTCTACCTCCCAAATATAGCAGGAATATACTGATTTGTTAGAATGCACCCTTATCCCTAAAACTCAAATAACTTTTTTTTTTACTTTCCTCTTTTCTGTTCATTTTCTTTCTCTGAAGGTAAATTCAGCTTTTTTTTAAATTATTCATTTTACATACCATCCATAGTTCCCCCTCCTCCTCCTTCCCCATACCTCCCATCCATTTCTCAGAGAGGGTAAGGCCTCCCATGGGGAGTCAACAAAACTTGCCATATCAAGTTGAGGCAAGACCAAACCCTTCCCCCCTGTATCAAGGCTGAGCAAGGTATTTCACATAGGGAATGGACTCAAAAAAGCAAGTTCATGGACCAGGGATAAATCTTGGTCCTACTGCCAGGGGTTCCATAAAAAGATCAAGTCACACAACTGCCACCCACATTCGGAGGGCCTACTTTGGTCCCTGCAGCTGTCAGTCCAGAGTCCATGAGCTCCCACCAGCTCGGGTTAGCTGTCTCTGCGGATTTCTCCATCACGCTCTTGACTCCTTTGCTCAGATGATTCCTCCTCCCTCTCTTCAGCTGACCTCCAGGAGCTCAGCCCAGTGCTTGGCTGTGGGTCTCTGCATCTGCTTCCGTCGGTTACTGGATGAAGGTTCTATGATGACAATTAGGGTAGTCACCAGTCTGATTTCAGGAGAAGGCCAGTTCAGGCACCCTCTCTGCTATTGCTGGGACTCTAAACTCAAAGAATTTAAGTTTAAAGATGCATCACGACTCTGGAAAAATCTTTGGGAAGCTAGAGATGTGCAAGCAGACAGACTCTGCAGTGCCAGGAAGCCAGATCAGATATCCTTCGGAAGCTAGTCTCTGAGATTCTTTTAGAACAAAACTTCCCTGTCAAATGTCTGGCGTCAACTTTCTGTTTCCGTCATTTCCGTTTGTCTCTTTCTAGTGCAGTGGTTCCTAACCTTCCTAATGCTGAACCCTTTAACACCATTCCTCCTGTTCTGGTGACTCCCAACCATAAAAGTATTTTGTGGCTACCCCCTAACTGTAATTTTGCTACTTTTATGAATCATAATGCAAATGTCTGATATACGACCCCCGAGGGGGGTTGTGACCCATAGGTTGAGAACGACTCTGGTGGCTTCTTATTTGTAATTGGCCCATCTCGTTTCTGCATGGCCTCCCACCTTCCACCTGGGAGGCAGACGCAGGTAGATGTCGTTTTTTTTGCAGGCACAGGGTGTGATGACGTGGATACTCTCTTGTAGGCTGAGGTGGAGTATGGCCGGTAGGTTTAGTCGGGTTTGTGTGCTGAGGCGCTTCACGTGTGGAGTGTTCTGACTTGCCCCTCGGCACTGCCAGGGAGCCTGCCTGCTTGGAGACTGGAAGGAGGCGATGGCTCTTTGCATCTGAACTGTCTGGTTTCCCAGGGGCCCTGTCTGTCAGCGTCTGTCAGCGCGTGCGCTTGCCTCATCCTCCTTTTTCGTTTGAATTAAAGTTGTAGTGAGACCTATTCAGCATGCATCTTATGTAATCTTTACTCTTCTACCCAGGGGTGAAAGAAAGCAGACAGAGTTAGCTGCAAATTCTGCACATATAAAAATAGTAATACTACATACACATATAAAAAAATCTGATCTTATTGGTAATTTCTTATGTCCACAATGTAAATGTACTTATCTGTCTGAACTTAATTCTCTTTGTCTCTGTCTCTCTTTCTGTCTCTGTCTGTCTGTCTCTCCTGTGTGTGTGCATGTATGTGTCTTTGTCTGTCTTTCTCTGTATATGTATACATGCTTGTAGGCTTTGGAGCTCAACCCTGGGTGCTGTTATCCAAATGCTCACCTTCTTGTTTTGTCGATACAGGATCTCTTGGAGTTCTCCTATAAGGCCAGGGAGCCCACAGATCTGCCTGCCTCTAACTCCCCCTACACTCCTACTGGTAGGATTACAAATATTCGCCGTTATGCCTGGTATTCTCAATATGGAATCTTAAGATAAAACTTACTCTTATTCATGGTATTTGTGGCAATCATGCGGTTGCTGGGGCAATCCCCCAGTCTCTGGGCTGCTTTCTTGCCTCTTGCAATAGGTGGCCATACATCCTCCTGTGCCTGGTGTAAGTTTGCTAATGCAAACGTACATTCTAATGCAACTTCTGTTCTGATGCAACCAATAACACCCTTTATTTTACAAAGCAGTCTATGCTTGAGGAGATGACTCAGTGAGTGAAAATGCTTGCTGCAGGCATGACAACCTGAGTTTATCCCAGAGATTGACATGGTAAGGAGAGAACGGACTTCTGTGGCTTCCACAGACAGGCTGTGGCACATGCAATATCAGTATGAGCTGTTACGAGACGTAGGGTTTTTCTTATTCCCCGTCGCTTGTGTTGCATGAGTGAAGCTCGCACAGATATTGTCTCACTTGACTACCCTTCCAGTGTTTAAGTGATCTTATGAATAAATACTTATGGGTACACGCATGGGAATGCCAGGAGCCAGATTTCCACAGAAGCTTCCAATGACCTCCCCTCCACCAAAACCCCAGCTCCCCTGCTCCTTTCTACAGATGAGGTATGGGGTTGGAGGAGTTCAGCACACACGTTTCCTTCAGACTAGTCAATCTTGAGCGTTTTCTTTTCTCATTCTGTTTGTGGGTCAGCACGAGTTCTTTGGCCAACCGAAACCCATGCTCTACACAACTCGATTCTGAAAGAAGGATCATCTATCTGACATGTGGCTCACGGTGGCTTAGAAAGCATTCTACACGAGCTATTTAAAAGAGGAGAAACTCAAATGCTTCCTGTCATATCCAATTTCACTTTTGTGGTTTTGTTTGCTTGTTTGTTTTTACACTTTTAAAACTCTGTCTAAGAGTTCTTGGGGGCTCGGTGGGCTTCAAACTCAAATGTGAAGGCATGAGGTTGGATCCCCAACTCCCATGTAAAAGCCTGGCATGGCCTGTAACCTCAGCACTCTGGGGGACAGAGGCAGGAGACTCACTAGGACTTGCTGCCAACTTAGTTAAAAAATCTGCTAGCTCCAAGGTTTTGTGACAGGCCCTAACTCAAGGGAATATAACTAGCATGAGCACACCCATATACACATGTAACACACACAAAATGAAAGGGAAATAGCAGACTTTCTTCATTGATTCCGCTGATGTTCAGACATCTTTATGATGGCCTTGAAGGCTGGCTAAGAACTCCAGTGCTAACACAGAGTGAGCACGACACACGCCATCACTGATGATCTCTGCCAAGTCCACTTGAATGGCTTGTTTTCAACTTCCCTCCCATATTTAGCAGCTTAAGGAATTAAGTTGTGGAATCACATGATAGGAGAAAGGTGTGGTACAAGCCCTGTTTGCTAATACACAGATTGCTCCCTAATAACGGTCTGAAGGAGTTTTGTCCAGTGGCGTATTATGGCTTATTATTCGACCAGGATAAATAAATACATTTATTTGTTTGTGTGTGTATTGTCTGTGTACGTGTGTGTGTGTGTGTGTGTGTGTGTGTGTGTGTGCAGGAGAAATTCTGGATCTTGCTGACAAGCCAATTTAGTCAAAAGATGCAAACTTCAGGTTCAGTGAAGAGACCCTGTCCAAAGGGAATAAGGTGGCCAAAGAACAGAATGCCCAATGTCTTGTTCTGGCCTCTCAGCCATGCATGAGGCATGTGCCCCTTAACAGGATGATTTCCAAGAACGCCAGAGACAGGAAGTGCTGTTGGGGTTGTGCCTATATTCTGTGTTTTGTATCCATAGAGACAGAAGCCCAGGGTGATGCTACCCCGGGGCATCAGGAGAGCAAACATGTAGAAACATGTGATCTTTTAAGTAACAAGCACCAAGGCTCAGAACCGGAAACTGGGACGGTTGCCGTGGCAAGGGCGGGGGTCAGAGGACAGCTCTCAGAAGTCAGTCTCTCTTTCTACCAGGTAAGGCCTAGATCAAACTCAGGTTGTCAGGCTGGGTGACAGGGGTTTTCACCTGCCGGGCCTTCTCACTAGCCACTTCATGATTTTTTTAATGAGAGAGAGAGAAAATATATCCACGAATATATTTCCTACTACACAAAAAACCCACTGGTTATATTACAGCAAAATATGTCAAGGATTTGCTTTGCTTAACACAAATATATAAAATATGCATTTTCTTTTCATTATGAAACAGTGAGGATTGCACAATGCTCATTTCTATTTTTTTAAATACATCCAGGTCAGTATTAGTTACAGTAACCCAAGGAACTCACAGATCCTGGGATCTCAGATCACAGGTCCCATGGATGAGCAGCATTAGGAAGCACACAGAGACCATGGAGACAGTCTTGTTCTGCCTCTTGGAGCTTGGCAGGAGAAGTGGATGCTGATCACTGTTATTTCCACAGCAGAAGCCAGAGACCTATGTGGGAGATGGGGGAGGGATGTTCTTAAAATGGTTGGCCATGTAAATCAGGTAACTGAATTTCTTCTTCCACCACCCCCAACAACCTGTGACATCTACTTCAATTTGTCTCATTCACAAGCTTGGATTTTATGAAGGAGAACCTGGTGTTGGCTATTTGGATCTCATACAAACTTAGGATCTCTCTGGAACAATGGTTCTCAACCGTCCTAATGCTGTGACCCTCTAATACAGTTCCTCATGTGTAGTATGGAGCTGCGAGCCTCTTCCCACAGCCCGGCTCCTGGCCGCCTGGCTAGCTTATACCTCTCAATAACAACACACAAACTGTATTCATTTAAACACTACCTGGCCCATTTCTATTAATGTGTGTAGCACCAAGGTGCACTTACCGGGAAGATTCTAGCCTATGTCCATCCTGGGTCGGAGCTTCATCGCGTCTGCCCTGGAGAAGAGCGGCATCGCGTCTGAGCTCACTTCCTCTTCCTCCCAGCATTCTGTTCTGTTTACTCCACCCACCTATGTTCTAACCTATGAGGCCAAGCAGTTTCTTTATTAATTAACCAATGACCTTCCTCCATCACTCATGTGGTGGTCACCCCCAATGATAAAGTTATTTTCTTTGCTACTTTCTAATTGTGATTTTCCTACAGTTATGAATGGTGATGCAAATATCTGTGTTTTCTGATGGTCTTAGGTGACCCCTTTGGAAGAGTTGTTCAACCCCCAGAGGGTAGAGACCCACGAGTTGAGAATCACTTCTCAAACCCGTTCTTTGGGGGAGGGTCCTCAGTCTGTCCAGGCTTTGTAAAGATTAGGTTACAATGCTATTTCTGCCTCCTTGAGTCAACTCCGGTTCCTCAAATGCTCAGATGTTACTGCACTGTGAGCTAGTGTGCAAAGCCTGTTTGAAAATGAGACAGGTTTTTAAAGCTGATTCATGAGGCAGGGAAGATGTCTCAGTCGGTGCTATGCTTCCTGTGCAAGTTTGCTCCTCAGTTCTCAGTTTAGAGAAAGAAAAAACCAGGCATTGTGGTGCTGGAGAGGGATTCCTGGTCCTCTCTGACAAGCCTCTCTGGCCTTATCATTGCATCTCAGGGCCCAGTGAGAAACTCTGTAACAAAAATGAGGTGGACGGCTCCTGAGGAATTATGCCCGAGTTGAGCTAGACTTCCACAGTTATGTGCATACATATGCACACCCACCCACACATACATGTGCATCTGCACATACACACACATTGAAAGAAATTAAAGTGAATCAAGCATGCTTGGGTTCACAGGGCATACACTAAATCTTGATGAGCTGATATCTTTGGGTAAAGTGAGTTAGGGACTCTTCAAGATTAATTGGGAAAAGACAATCAACATTTATTTTGTGTATGTGGGCAGGTCGCAAAGGGCTTTTACCACTGTACTGCATGCATGTACAATAGAGAAGAAAACTTTCAGGACACAGGTTTTGCTTTGCTGGGGATTGAACTCACAGCATCAGACTTGCCTGGTGGCGAATTCCTTTATTCACTGAGTCCTTTTGCTGACTGTAAAAATTATCACAATAACGTTGAAGAGCATCTTGTTTTTTTTTATTTTTTATTTTTAATTTTTGAGACAGGGTTTCTCCGTAGCTTTTTTTGATTCCTGTCCTGGAACTAGCTCTTGTAGACCAGGCTGGCCTCAAACTCACAGAGATCCGCCTGCCTCTGCCTCCCAAGTGCTGGGATTAAAGGCGTGCGCCACTACCGCCCGGCTGAAGAGCATATTGTAAGCTCGATACAAGAGCCCTGGGGGTACTTTCCCAAAGAAGAATGCTATGTGTTATTAAATAATATCCTTTGCAGAATAACTTTTTTAAAAAGATTTATTTATTATGTACACAGTGTTCAGCCTCCATGCCTGCAGGCCAGAAGAGGGCATCAGATCTCATTACAGATGGTTATGAGCCAGCATGTGGTTGCTGGGAATTGAACTCAGGACCTCCAGAAGAGCAGTCAGTGCTCTTAACCTCTGAGCCATCTCTCCAGCCCCGTGCAGAATAACTCTTGCTAACAAAGTTCAGGGAACAAAACCAAGTGCTTGCACTGTTGCTTCCTGACCCTGCCACAGAAGGTGACTCAGTATTTTCATTATCTCAGACTGCCTTCATTTGTGAATTGGGGCTTCTCTGTGCTAGTTAATACACCAACTGAAATACTGAATTGTTTTGGTATACTGTACAATGCTGGTTTTAAAATAGTTGATATTGAACCAGATTACTGATTCTCAAGTTTGATTTTCAAATTACAAGAAGCTTAATTTGGAAAAATCTTCTAACAAATAACTTAGGCATATAATTACATGTAGTTTGGGCTTTACCTCTCTCTGTCCCTCTCCTTGTCCCTGTCCCTGTCCCTCTAGCCCAGGCTGGCTGTGATATGCTTGTCTGACTCCTGAGTTCTGGGATTATAGGTGTCTGCTGCCATGTCTAACTCTCGTATACTCTGCTTTAATTTTTAGATTTTGCAACATAGTCTTATTTTAATGAATGCTTATAATGTTTGCAAGTTAGTTGTGTCTCATTTCCGAGCCTGCCTTCTCTTTCCTAGAGAGATCCTTGCCTTGGGCCTCCAGGCTATAACACAATGGTGACCCAGTGGAGTTAGGGGCAGAGGTCTAGATGGGAGAAAGAACAGTCAGTGCCAGGGAGAGAAGCAATGAAGACGGCTTCCAGATTGATGCCCAGGGCGACTGGATGATAAGAACGCGGTCAGCAGACCTTGGAAGTGTATACTAAGACTGTAAGGTGGGGCTGGAGAGGTGGCTCAGGGAGGAAGAACACTTGCTGCACAGGTGTAAATACCTAAGTTTGAATCGCCCCACCCTTGTGGAAAGCTGGGGCTGGCGGTACATACAACCACCTGTTACTCCAGCAATACGGGGAGTGGAGACAGGATTACTGGGGCATGCTGGCTGCCAGGACTAGCTCCGGGCTTAGCGAAAGACTCTGTTTCAAGGGCAGAAGGTAAAGAGAGGGGGAGCAGGCCAAGTTACCCCTCCTCTAGTCTCTGAGCACTCACCAGCCCACACTTAACGTAAGCGCACCACACGCAGATGAGCACAACACACTTAAAGAGAACAAAAATGGCTCTACAAGTTGGGCGTGTGAAGAAGTGGTGATGGGTTTTGTCCAGTGAGTAGTATGAGCTGATTTTCCATGAACTATCCACAGAGATATACCAATAGCAGGATATGAACATTTGCAGACATGAGAGAGAGAAACGGGATGGTAGGGGCATTTTAGAAGACACTTAGGAGGTTAAAAGAATGCGGAGGATGTTGGGCTCTGCTAGTGAGCTTGTGACGATAAAGATGGGACACTTGGGTGAAATTTAGAAAACAGCCCATGCTACTATATCAGAGCTGACACCAAGGAGTCAGAGAGCCAGGGGAGAATGGTAATAGGACAGTGGGGACAAGCTAAGAGGAAGAAGTGGACAACAGTGTCCAACAGGAAATCACATAAGGACTGAAGTCGTGAGTGGATTTGTCAGTGAAGAGATGGTTATGTATATTAACAGGAGGGTAAATGTGTGTATACATCATTAGGGTTTATCTAACAGCCAAAGGGATTGAAAAGGACTCAGAAGGACTGGTGTAAGTAATGAGTGCTTCTTGCACCGTTCAAATGACTCCTAGTCACTGTGTGATGACTCATCAGCTCTTAAAGATTGGTGACCCCCACTCACCCTATGCCCTCTGCCTGTTGCCCAACCCCCACTCATCAACACTTGCAGGCTCTGTCTTGATAATGCTTCCTGTTTCCCCTCACCTGCTTTGTGCTAGAATTCCAGTTCAAACTTATATCCTGTCAGTCCCGCCATCTTGTTCCCTAGGCTACCCTCCCTTCCTAGCACAGCTCAGCAGTGTTGCCTCCAAAGCAGTTTGGAGGTATGGCTTTTGGGGTAGATTCCATAACGCATTCATTTGAGCTGTGAAGTTCAACATTTCTGAGGAAGTTTATACACTGGGTGTATTACTATAGTTCTTTTTTTTCCCCCAGCATTCCCACAGTCCCAGCCTTCCCCCACTCTTGTCAGCAGCCAGCTGGCTGGGGTTGGGTTTTGAACACATATTCATTTGCCTCTGTCCTTTATGGGATGTTTAGTCTGCCTTCCACCAGTTGAAGGCTTTCCCGGGAGAAGCCATCCTATCTTACACCAGTGTCTTCCTGGAAGAGATGGCAGGCTAGCCAGCACAAAACACTCCTTTCTTCCTCCCAATAGTGAGCTCTAGGGTAAAGAACAGGTGGGTGTGGGCTCTCCCCAGGCTGTCCTGAGCAGTGAGGTGACCTCACAGGGCAGGTAGAAGACCTGGGTAGGGCCATTTCAGTGTTACCAGGTGGCCACAGTTCCCTTTCTCTACTTTTGTCTTTCATTTCTCATCTTTTGGTTCATTTGCTGTTTTTTTTTTTTTTAATTCAGAAAAGCAGCGTTTACTTTTTCAGGAGTTCCCAGGCCTTTCCCAAAACTGGGAAGAGGATCTGTCTGTGACCCTATTTGTATTTGTATTTGTATTTGGTGCCCCCACACACACACACACAGAGAGAGAGAGAGAGAGAGAGAGAGAGAGAGAGAGAGAGAGAGAGAATAGTCAGCTTCCTCCTGAAGTTTCTATTTTAGCCTCTGGAACACTTGGCCACTCTCTGAGGAGGGAGATGACAGATTCAAAGGGTTGGGGACTGGGGACCAGCTCAGTGAACCCAGTGCTCAAGAATAGACTTTAGGAGTCCTGGAGATGTTTTGTTAGTGAGAATCTGGGGCGAGGTTGTCTCGGGACCCACAATGTGGGTTGCATCTGGTGTTTCCATAGCTTGAATGGCCTTTGAGAGGATGCAGTGGCTGGCCGACACCTGGCCAGGCTCCCGTGCCCGTGTTGGGCCTCACCTTTCTGTGAATTTGTTCAAATGCTAGACACACCTTGCGGGGTGTCAGCCCGGAGCTGCTACATGGTGTCGTAGATGCCACGTCCTTTGTCAGCTCTCTCTGTTTTGTTAGTTTCCGTGCTAGGCTCCCAGTACACGGACATTGATGTCTTCTCTGAAGTTTGTGGTGGGGCGATGTGGAGGTTCCATCTTGTACCCCAAACAGTTGTGCATCTACAGTTCCTAAAGAAGGCAAGAGCTGGACGAGGAGTGAAGTTTGGGGCACAGGTAGAGAACTCTTCGGGTCAGAGGTCACACACCATAGGGCAGTGCACTCTTCCTTCTGTCTGTAAGGACTTGATTGGATCCACAGAAGTCACATGTGGCCCCACATGCAAATTTGCAGGTGGAATTTGATCATGGATGTGGAGAAAAGCTTGATTTAGGTGTTAAAAAAATCTAATAATGAAAATTTAGACATAATTCAATTTTTAAAAATATTGGTGTATTAAGTAACAGTGTATTAAAATTTAAAATGAAAGGCGCTTTTAGTGTTCATGAGTCTGATATACTGCCTGCTGCCCTAAGATGGTGGCTCCTTTTTGGTTTTTCATTGTAGCATTTGGTTAATATTTTGGCAATAATATTGAAAGAGAAGTGATACTATGGATATAAGCAATCAGGTTAAACTGGAGTCTAAATTTCCTTAATAGAATAGTTAGGCTTATGTAAGGACATAGGTAAATACCCTTTCTTAACTTGATTTGTACTTTTAAAGTTGGTATATTTAATTAGGATATATTATTATTATTATATTTATTCAATTTCATATAATTCCCCTCCCTTCAGTACTTTCTGTGTCTTCCCCCTCTCAAATTTATGGCTTTTTTTGTTAATTATTACCATTACAAGTACTTTTCAGTTAATATAAATCATAAAATACATATATGTATAATATATAAAACATGTAATATAAATAATACGATACATATAAATATAACCTACTGAGTCTATTCAGTGTTGCTCATATGTGTATGTGTTTAGGGCTGACCACCTGGTATTGAATAGCTAATTACGGAGCTCCTCCCCGAGGAGGACTGATCATCTTCCTCCCTCATCAGCCACTAATTGTCTATGGCTTTCTTTAGGGGCGGGTCTTCCATGTTGGGATGATGTCAGGGGCACTGTGATTATTCAGGTCTTGTTTAGGCATTGCTGTAGTTGAGATTTCATGAATATAACTTCCCTTTCATATATAGAAGACATAAGTCTCTCAGGCAATGTCCTGTTTCTTTGTTCTTACAGTCTTTCCGACTTCTCTTCTGTGATGTTCTCCAATGGGGCTGGGAACCCCATAATCACTTATTTCATAAGGATAACTGGAAGGCAGTTAGGGGTTATAGTGGCTTAAGGAAGAGGCAACAGTATATTCTCCTTTAGGTTCTATGGCCTCACCCTGTGAGTCATGGGTAGTTGTCTAGATTTACAGTACGAGGCATGGTTTCCGTCTCACTGAGTGAGCCTTAAGTCCAGTTAGACAGCTGTTGGTTACCTTGTGATGAGAACTGCCATTCTAGCATCTTTGGGCATATCTTGCTCTTCTGGTAGTTGTTCTTTGCAGGAGTCACAGCTGGGCAGGGCAACTGATTACTTATCTCCTTTAGCACCTTGCTAAAGTGCTCAGGGAAGAGGCTTCTAGGTCATATTCAGTTCAGTTCTTCCAAGTCCTATGTCTGAAGCATGTTGTATCTTCAGTACAGGGTCTTACCTTCAGATTCTGGGAGGGAACCAAGGGCAATAGCAATAGCCTGTATCGTTTTGGGAGTTCTTTGAATTCCCCTGACCGAGATCTCAAAGGGAGATTTCTCATGTTTGGTACTAGGGTTTTTGCGAGCTAGGCTATAGATCTTGAAGAGAGCATTATCTCCTCTAGTAATTTTATTATGCACGCGAGTGCACACACACACCCCCACCCCCACCCCAAATAACCTAATCCTAAAGCTTGAAAGAAGCGCTGGACTGGAAAGATGACTCGGCCATTGAAGACCAGGCTCACAAACAAAAATAGAAGAAAAGCACATAAAATCCTCAACAACACTAATCATCAGAGATAAACAAGTCAAAATTATTATAAGGTGCCCCATAAAACCCCTAGGTAGGGTATTAGCCAAAGGAAGGAAGAGGGAGGGAGGGGAGAAGAGAGGTGGGCAAGAGGAGAGAGGGAAGTGCTCCAATAGCGTAGAGATATTTGAGACCCTGTGTATGGTTGGCATAAATGAATAACTGTATAATCACTGGGGAAAAGAGTATGGCAATACCTCAAAAAATTAAAAACCAGGATTAAAATATGATCCAGTAATTCCATATCTGAATATGCTCCCAAAGGAACAGAATAGAAGGTATGAGAGAGAGACTGGCAAGCATAACAGTTTTAGTCATCAAAGATAAAACGTGAAAGCAACTCGTTTCCATCAGTGCATAAACAAAATGCAGCTTATCCACACGGTAGAATTTTACATCTGTGGGTGGAGGCCAGAGGTTCACTTCAGGTGTTCCTCAGCTTCCATCCACTGGTGTTTTCTTGAGACATCTCTGATTGTGATAGACTGTCTGGCCAGTGAGCCACGGGGATCCTTTTGTCTCCACCTCTCCAGCGCTGGATTTCCAGGTGTGTGTCACCATGCCTGGCTTCTTTTTACACGGGTTGTGGTTGTGTAACGATGTCCTCAGGCTTGGAGCTCAACTATCTCTCTGGCAATTAAATTATATTTGTGAATTCCCAGGTTGAATATTGGGGGTTCCCAAAGATGGGCTGCCTTGGTGGATGCCTAAGAAATGCTGTTGTCTCAGGAAAGCTAGGGAACTAGGAACTGTGGCTTGGGATCCAGGGGTCACGTACAAGCACAGACGGACAAGCTGAACTTGACATTCACAATGGGCGTACCCATCCCTTCTCTTCGGATGACCATTGCACGTTGTTAGCCGACGTGGGTGAGTCGGTTACTGAGTGGGGCCCATCATCCCTGCTTCAGGCATCATCTGGGCTCCGAGAGCCCTGACGTATTGACTGCCTGGTTCTTAGGAGTCTGGCTGCGTGGCTATTGCAGGCTCTCACTTCTCTGCAAGGTTTGTTGTCACGGGTGACCGAGACCTGTTATAGCTCCTCTCTTCAGACATGCGCAGGCCCACTTATTGTTTCACGATGCGAACATGAACACCCCGTTTTCCCCACAAACGACATGTAATTCAAACTTAACTTCCCACAAATTCCCAACCAGTCCCCGCTTCCTATTCCACCCTCTAGCTCCTTCTATATAAAAATTCTAAAATTATGACTGCATTTTTGCTTTGAGCCTCTCTGTGGCTCCCAGTCCACCAGGAGTAGAATATAAAACCTTGAACATGGCTGACAAGTCCCTGCATGAGCTACTCTCCCTTCCTCCATGACCTCATCGCCCACGACTTTCTTGCTCAGCTCTGATCCCAGCCACACTGGCCTTCTTGCATTTCTTCCAACAGAAACCAAGATTCTTTGCTACCCCAGGGCCTTTGCACGGCTGTTCCCATGGCCCCAAACACCATCTCCTTCCCTGCTTGAGGAGTTCTTCATGCTATAGACCTCAGCTCCTGCCATGTCCCATGGAGGTTCTGCATCTTCACAAAATGTGGCACAGTTTTGGCTTTAATGGACCTTTCTGCATTTCTTTTCCACTAGACCATTCATCGCAGGGAGCCATATGTGGTATTTTACACAGGCGATCTGCTCAGTTAGTGACTCTCACAGTTGTCACAGGATTGCCATCACTCTTAACTCCTAATTGTTACGATAATTAGTGTAGCCACTCTGGCTTCATGAGAGGTACTAGTAATTGTTGATTTGAGATATCTAAATGTCATAACTCGCATTTATGAAAACATTAAAAAAAACCCACCTCTATGGCCCTTTAGACCTTCTAAGCCAGTAGTTTTTCTGATTTTTGCATTTTAGCAAAAGGCACCTTTTGAGGGATTGTCTTGATTTATAAAGAGGCTGCTGAACATTGGCTAATAGGTTTCTACTTAGTAATTAATATTGCTTGATGTAGTTATGCATTTTATATGTGACTTGTGGCTTTTTATCCCCGCCCCTTAGTATCCGCAGAGAGATTTTTTTTTTTTCTGACAAGAGATACTGGCGATAGATAGATAGACTAGATCTCATTGCCTTTCTGCCTCCTGGAAGTCTTGCAAGGGCTTTCTGAATCTTAACCCTTTCGAGCCCTCCGACTGCTGAGTTCCCATGAAGGCTTCCTATTGCTGGCTCTGCATCTCATCTTGTCACCCATCAGCGTGGAATACCACCTTTAAAATGATTGGAAACGTCTCCTTGTCACAGATGCACTAAAAAAAAAAATGCTCAAACGCCAAATGACAGATCTCTTCGAGAGGCAATCAGCTTTATTATCGTTGTTTATAGCTCAAAACGCATTTTTGGCAACCCAAGTGGGGAGGTGAGCGTGGCGGATTTGAATGGGAGTGGCGGCGCGTGGCGAGGCTGGCGGCCAGGCCGGGCGCCTTTAACTCGGCGTGACCTCGCGTCTGGCCCGCGCCCCCTCCTCCGCGCGCACCGCTGTCCTGCAGCGATTGGTGCTTGGACCATAAACAGCTGTGCAGGGCCGGGCGGTGCGGAGGCCCCGGGTCCGCCAGCGCAACCAGGCCACCGGGGAGTGACTGCCACTCAGGATCGCGGAGGGAACAGGCCGTTGGCGCGTGTCAGGCAGCGTGGGCCTGGCGTCCCCGCGCGTTCGCGGCGCCCAGTGGCTCCGGCTGGGCGCAGGTGGGCCGGGCCGGGCACCGCGGATCGGCGCGTTCCCACGAAGGCTAGCCCTCGGAGCGAGGGGGAGGGACCATCGGAAAGACGTGGAACGATCCGCGCGGTGTCATCGGCAGGGCCCAGGCCCCGCGTCGTCGTCGTCGTCGCCGCCGCCGCCGCCGCCGCCGTCGCCGCCGCCGCTGGGGCTTTGCTGCCGGGATCCCCGCTGAGCCTCTGCTCAACCCCGAGATTAGCATGACACTGGGTGGCCGTCCCGCTTCAAGCCGTGCCAACGCGCAGCGCGCTAGTCACCGGGCGGCGATGGCCCCGCGCGCGGGCCGATCGCCGGGCTCCGCAGCCACCGCGGCCCGTGAGTAGGAGTATGCCTGCGGCGGGGGACCCACGCGTGTCGGCACGCGCCCCCACCCTCCCGCGCCCCCGCCAGCCTTGGAAAGAGGAAGCCTGACGCGGCGCCGCGGTCGTCAGCACCCATTGGGCTCTTCCTGCGTTGTCGCAGCGGCGGTCCCGGTGCTCCCGCGCGCCCCCCGTTCGAGCCTCTGGAATGAAGACTGCCTCCCGAGGGCTGCGGGAGAAGCAGAGGCAGGCAGCGCCGGGGACTGCGGGCCTCGCGGCTGGGAGGTCCGGGGGGACGCGACTCGGACGCTGTCATCCCCACGCCGCCTCGCGCTGAAGCCTCCCTGTACGGTTGAGGCTGCAGCCGCTCGGTCAAGCTTCCCGGGCGAGCGATCCCGGGTCGGCCCCCGGAGGCCTCGGCTTCCTCATTTGTTTGGGTCTTTTGTGTTGTGGCGCACAGTTGGCTAAGCACTCCTGCGCTGAATCGGGCCATTGTCTGCGCTCCCATTGCTTCCACGCTGCAAGTCTCGGCGCCCCCACCCCGGCCGCCCCCTCCCGGCAGCCGAGCCTCCCAACGTGCCTTCCCCCCCCAGGAATCTGGAAGCTGGAAGCCGGGAGGATTGCAAATGAAGTGGAATGCATTGTGGGACGAGTGTAAAATCGGAGCCTTCGCCGTGGGGGTGTGGGGGGGCGTGGGGAGGGCCGGACCTGCCTCTGGCGGTGTAGACACCGACGAGAAGAGGGGCTGGGGAAAAAAATGCGCGCAGAATCCTCCCGGGTCGTGGCCGCGGTAGACGGATGAAGCAGCGCGCTGCGCCCCGGCGCTGAGGCCCCACTATCGGGGTACCAGGGTCGCTCTTGCCCACCATGAAGAAGACCCGGAGCACAACCTTGCGGCGAGCCTGGCCTAGCTCGGATTTCTCGGACCGGGCCTCGGACCGCATGAGGTCCCGCAGCGAGAAGGACTACCGCCTGCACAAGCGCTTCCCCGCGGCCTTCGCGCCCCAGGCTTCTCGGGGCTACATGACATCAGGTTGGTAACCGCTGTTCAGCCGCTGGCCGTGTTTGGTGCGACGCGGCTAGTTTGGGGGTTTGGTGGGTAGAGGACCTGCTGTGATGGATGTGCTGAGTTATGGGGAGAGCAGGGAAAAATTAGCTCCCATCCACCATTTTGTACTTCTGCAAGATCCACAGCAGGCCCTCTCAATATGGGGTTGGAGAGCTATTAGTTAGGTAAAATCGGGGAGCGGGATCGAGCCGAGCATCTGGTCTGCAGGGAGATCTGAGGACTGCAGCCTCCCTGAGCTTTGTGAAAGGAGAGCCTGCGTCTAGGGTTGCCCGCAGTGCCAGGTTCGCCTGTGCCTGCATTATGGCCAGTTACCTTAGAGGGTATTTAAACAGACAACCCCCCCCCCCGCCCCTTAAAAAGAAACAGGTTCCATGCACCGTTCTAGATGATTCGAGGTTCTGCCCCTGCCAATCTGAGGCCGGTTCGATTTGCACACAGGGACTCTGCTGGGGCTCCTTGAATGCTTGGGGCGGGGGTTGTGGTGTGTTTGCATACGGAATACTCAAGGATTGCATCAGTGCTGTGGATGCAATGGAGGAGGCTGTATCGTGTTTTGCATGCTGGATGGGAAGGACAAACACAATGGTTCACAGAAGTGAAGGCTTCAAAACAGGTTTCCTGTGAAAATGCGGCGAGTGTTCTGAGCCTCCTAGAATGAGCAGCTTCTCTATGAATTCCATTCGCTGGCTTTTGCTTTGTGGCTGGGAACCCAGGGATACTGTACTTGAGATGCTGAAGGGAGAAAAGCCTGGGAACCTTGTGGTTTGTGTTCCTTACTTGTATGCAAAGAGGTGGGAAGATACCAATGTTTTCATTCTGGGAAAAAATTAATTTGCTTTTAAATGCAATGTAAAGGAAGCATGGAGACCGAATTCTATTGCTAAGTCCCTGTACCAAGACGCCCTAAGCCCTGTCTTAACTGGGGAGATTGTTCTAAGCCTGTGGTTGGTTACTTACAGTCTAGCGTTACTTTCTCCTTAAGTAGCAAATCCTTTTAAATTGGGGTCAGTATCTCGCACTTCAAAAATGTCCCATGACCATGTCTCCATTCCCGGAAAAGCCTCAATCCATGTAACTATCCTTTTTATTGCAAAATCGGGCAAACATAAGGGATGTTGCGTGCTATTTTGGCAATCACACTCCCTGGATTTTCTCTTTCATGAAAAACCATTTTTGGAAAGGAAGTGACAACCACAGTTTACGCTTAAGTAATCTAAGTCGTGGCTGTGGTTGCTCCATTCTTTACTATCAGGACAGTGAACGTACTGTACACCTAGAGGCAGCTCTATACCCTGTAGCCTGTGTCCACACTGGGTGTTAGGCTAATCCTAGGCTTCTCCCACTCCACCCTGTACATAGACCTTGTGTCCACACTGGGTGTTAGGCTAATCCTAGGCTTCTCCCACTAAGGTTTGGATGCTTCCATTGCATCCTCAGCACACTCCTCTTTCTTGCTCCCCGACCCCAAGAAATCAGAATTGACAGAGTGGTTGGAGGACAGGTGCTATGAGTTCTCCAACAAGCCTGCAAGACTGTGTAATAATGTCAGGCACATTCCCGGGGAGTCTGTTTTTATCTGCCTCATCATTGCTTCCCCGTGATCACGTTTGCAAAAGAACTTTGCGATGGCCAGTGCTGCAAGACATTTTTGAGGGCATGAGGAAGAGTCTTCCAATTTTACGTGATTCTCTCATTTCATTCCGCGTGCGACCTGCAGGTGGTCAGATGGCCCTCCTGTAATAACCTGTTCCAAACTGGCGGTGTTCTGGCCAGATTCAGTGTCAGGTTACTGTTGAGATCAGAGCATTCCCAAGGAGAGGGCGGTGTCATTTGGTGGAGCGCTCCTGAAGACCCAGTGTCTTGCTAGATTCTTGTGAGGATCCAGGGTTGGACAGAGCATGGGTTTTACTCAGGATGTCTGCTAGTAGTACCTGGGATGAAAAGCGGGTCTAGGGTTCATTGAAAGAAATAGTGAATCCCAAGGCAAATGCTTACAATGAAAACATTGAGAGGGCGGTGGACCCTTCCTCCTATGTAGCCTTTTGGTTGGGATGACTTAGAGGGCAACCCTCTTTGTTATATCCCTCCCCAAATTCGGCTCCTTTCAGCACCTCGGGAGGTGGTGGTAGCTGATGCTGTGGGAAACCCGTGGAGATCATTGGAGGAAGCTCTTCCTCCAGCAAGGCGTGAATGGAATCTGCCATAACAAGTTGGTTGTTCTGGGTGCGAGCTGGAGCGTTGTTTCATGTCTCGTAGCATGACGGGAAATGAGGCAGCCCAGAAACGTGAAGGTTTGACAGCTGGCTCTGTTCGCCCAGCTGCCGGCTCCACTCGTTCCTGTTACCATGCTCTATTTTAGTCAAGGAGAGTTTGTGGTGTAGGTAAGTTACTTGGCTTCAGAGATCAGCCTCTTCAAAACTGTGCCACATTGTCTAGAGCAGCTTCGGTTTTGAGACCTTTTAGAAACGCCCCCAGAAAATATGAAAATTAAGGAAAATAACTTAAAAAAAATCTTCGAGAAATGAGAAATCCCGGGACGGTTTTACAGGTACGCACTGACAGCTGTCCCGGATTTAGCGCGGCTCTCTAGCACATGGTAGGTGCTTCGAATGAAGTTGTAGTAGGCCTTTATGATAAGTTTTATGAGACAGCACCATTTTTAATTGGTAATAAGTGAATTACCAATGGGAATGTGATTTACAGCAGTGGGCTTGACCTTTGGCCTTGATTTTTTTTCCCCCTGCTTCCTTCAGGAGAAAAATTTAGTCTTATGAGGTCAGGCCAGACACACCTGAGGCTGATCAGGTCTTACAGGGGGATGGTTGGACAGAAACCTGTGAACCTTTTGGTTGTGTAGACCATGGTTTCTTCCTATGACTCTTTTCAGCTGTCAAACCTAAAGTTTGATAATCCCAAGAGTGCCCAGCCTCCCAGCAACCAGAGAGTTCACAGGCCAGGAGAAGAGTCCATTGCTCCTCCTGTATATTCATTTCCCAACAGTGGCTTCTAGGCAGAAGTGTGGAGTGGGGGATCTTGCCTTCTGTTCAAACCAAGATGGCTGCAGAGCATGCTCAGCCTTGTGAGAAGAAAGGAGGTTGGATCCAGTGGACGTGGGGCCATTCTGCCTCAGTTTTCTTCCGCTAGGTAGAAACGGTGATGTTAGCTAGTAGGAGAGTCAAGCCCCCCAGTGAAGAAGGAAATCTGTGTGATTCTCAGGACAGCCGCAGTTGCAGCCATGACCACAGACCAGTGTGGAAGGATTGACCGGAGAGCCTTCGGTTTTAAGTGCACGAGGCCTTTAGAGCACCCTCTGTTCCTGTGTGAGTGTCCTCCGAGCCATTCATTCAGATGATGCCACGGCCTCTCATTTCCTTTGCTCTCCCTCTGGGCTGTACTGAGCGTAGCTGTTGCTTCTTGTCCCACTTCTAATGCTGCCAGAATTCTGGTGTGTTGTCTACCACTGGTCAAGATTACAAGTTCATTTTTCTAGTCTTCCGGTTCTACTGAGCATGCCTATAAAGACTTTGCCTGTTAGAATGCTAAGTGGTGGTTAGGTTTAGGTCAGTTCTCATGTCTTGACGTCACACCTTTAAGGGAGAAAGCTGATTGTTTTTAAAACTATGGCCCTGTGTGATTTGGAAAGAGAGATAAAATGAAAGCCCTAAACTGACATCCTAAAAACAAAACCAAAACAACAACAACAACAACAACAAAAAACCCACAAAAAAAAAAGTCAACTAGTTTTGTCTGATGATGATTTGATTAGTGGGGAGACATGGCTGGCACACCACTTGATCAGGTTATTGGTTTTCATTTTACCGAAACTGGTTCTGGGGTTTTACTATGACCCAGTTCCTCATGTGCTCTTAGTTTAAGAGTCTTGAACGTGGGAACTGAACACTCAGGTTCTGATCATGACCTGTTCACGTCAGCTGTGTCCCCCTACAGTCAGATGATCTCCCTCCATCCATAAAGAGTCCTCTGGCTCCATGCCTTCATCATAGAGGTTTCAGAAGGAGCAAGCTTGGGACTTCCGAACTTTGCACATGATCGTTAGGAGAGCCCTTGGTCCTCCTCTACATCCCGGAGTCCCACGCTTCTCTAGGAGAGAGGGGTGTTCATGCTGGAGTCTTGCTTCCTGCCATCCTTAGGCCTATGTTAAGTGTGTGTTTCCTGGCGTTTTACAGGTGACAAGTTTTAATAAACAGTGTCCTGTTTCTTACCTTTTCTTCTTCTGTTCTCCCAACTGTCTTACTTGTAGCTCCCTGCACTGACCACTGTCATCAGGCGAGTAGAAGTGATGTCGTTTACACTCTTGGGAAAATTTTCATTTGAAAAAGGAAAAGAGTATGCTGTGTAAAAACCTTAGAATGTTGATAACTTCTGGGCATTTGAGGCCTTACATTCCCTGTAAATTCCCGGAGATTTGGAGTAGATTGGACAAGGATGTGTTCTTTGGTACAGGATCGTTTATGCTGAAAGCATGGCTTGAGTGTAAACTCTGGTTAGGTCCTGGTTTCTGGGATAGCATACAGACTTTGGAGTTTAGTGCAACCTTCATTACTGAGTCATGAACTTGTGTGATGTCTTGACTATAAAGGTTTCTCGGGGTAGTGCGAGCAGAGTCTAGTCAAGTCTAAATTTAATCTGGCCACAGTCACACAAGAATGAAATGACACGAGTGGTTTTTAAAGGAGCTAATAAACTTTTCCTTAAGTAGTAAATCCCCGGACTATTTTTATGTGGTGTTGGAATGTGTAACCAGCTGGCCACAAAATCCTATTGCGTTCTACCACTTAAATATTTTAAAATTTGCATCTTTGTTCTTTATCCCAGCTACTTAGATCTTCTGCTCATCTTTATTATCTCCCAAAGGGACCAGTTTTCCGGGCCAATCCATTCTTCTTGGGACCCCAGAAGGCTTTTGTTTTTGGTATTTTTTCCCCCTGGCCCAAAGCAAAACTGGAGAAGTTGCTTCTCTTTCTAATGCATCTCGTGCCTGTGGATCGAGTCCTGTGTGGACTGTGGGCTCTAGGAAGTCTCCATGGTGGGACTTGCCCCGCTGTTTCCACATCTTGCTAACCTCCTTATTACCCTATGCTTCAGATCCCATGTCTGGGAGCTCTGTATGCTCATTTGCTCCTCAAGCCGCTGTGTGACACCGTTTGGGTCTCCCACCTCTTCAGGTCTGATCGAAGTCCGTCTCCCTTCCTGAGCCAGCACATCTTGCCCACCCCCTGTATTTGAGCTTAGGTTTGTAGCTCAGACTGGCTTGAACTTTCAACCTCCTGCCTCCATCTCTGGCGTCGCTGAGAGTGCAGGTGTACCCCAGCGTGCCCCCTCTCTTTCTCTTCCCCCAGATCCTTTCTGTGACAGTTACTTTACGCCTGGGTCATAGCAGCTTCGCATTGTGCTTGCAGCTCCGCTAGTCTCTTCCTTTTCTGGACAGCCAGCTGTTCGCTGATAACACCTGTTTCACTTACGTCTTCGTCATGCCAACTTCCTCGAGCTTGGCACGTATCAGGACTCGGTTGTCTTTTAGATGAATGACGAAGACATGACTGTTTTAAGAAGAGGATGAAAGGGAGGATGTCTGGAAGTGGGGATGTGAGTCATCTCTTTATAACTGGGGAAGTTACTATAACTTAGGATTCTACAGACCATATATTATTGTATCAAATATCTATTTATTTATGTTATGCAACCTCAGGATCCTACCATCAAGCCGTCTCCTGCTATGACTGGTGGAGGGAACAATCCAGCTGTTTATGAACAGGCCTTTGGGAATCGGGAAGCTGGAGTATACAATCAGGAGCCAAGGAGAGTAGTTAAGTCTGGATTGGTGTAGGGTGAACAGGGCTCAGAGATGGGCAGGATACCACTTAGCACCTGGAGGGGGTACTTCCTGGAGGTCATTAGGAGTAGCTAGGACTTAAATGGAGAAAGAGAAGGACTGGGGGAGGCTGGGGAAACAGTATGAGCCAGACACAGAGCTGTGGGGAGTTTATCACGCTGTAACCTTGGGATGTAGGCAGCCGTATAACCAGGCAAGAAAGGAACCTGAAATTTGGGTGAATCTTGGGTTTATGAGGCAAGTAATAGATTTGTGACTTTAGGAGGGAACTGGCAAAGAAACATTTGAGGAAGGGGTGCCTTGCGTGGCTTGTCGGGTAGATGGATGGCCATGAGTGCTACTGCTTCGAAGTGCTACTGCGGGATCACCACGGGAGGGGACTCACGTGGTGATCCCGCAATAGATGATAAAGGGCCACCCTAGAGCTACACCTCACTAAGTCAGACACCACGCTTTGTCCTTTTTGTCTTTACTCTACACGACTTGTCTTAGACTGTTTTCTCTGGGTCTAAGAAGTTTATTCGGCACACAGCTCTAGTGACTGTAACAAAATGCAGATGTCCTTGTGGGGTCTCGCTCCCCCTCATTTTTCAATGCCCTAGTAGAATTGATCACGTACAGAAGGGGGTGAGCACGTGGGCTAGACGCACTGTACAGCACCTCACCTGTAAGAGATCTGGTCTGGTCATATCAGACATAGCTTCCTCCCTCCAGGGAGGCGTCAGACCTTTCCCCAGGACAGTACCATCGAGTCTAGCCACCTCTTTAAAGGTCCACCACAGTCACTGCTGCTACAATGGGGACACAACGGGGACCAGGCTTCTAGCATCGTCAGCTAGCTCACCTGTACTTTCCAGATTTTCTTCCAACTTGATTCACCTTTTAGTTAAGTGAGTTAGAAAGAAAACCCCTTTTCTATGAAATTGCAGGTTTCTCTTGATAATTATATTTTTCGAATCCTCATTAAAACGAGCCTATAGCTCTTCTTTATTAAAACATTTAACCAGCTGAAAAGAACTCGTCGGCTTGACGGGAACTGTGTACCTGTACTTGAAAGGGAACTTGTATAGGCCAAAGAGGGAGGGTCGGAAGGATGGCTCTAGGGAGCACGCGGCAGACAGAAGGATGGATTACTCTTTGGAACTAGTAGGCTTAAAGAAGTAAAAGAAAACAAAAGTCACAAGGCACCCTTGTACCTTGCTGGTGGGGATGTTAGCTAGTGTAGGCACCATGGAAAGAAGGGTGGAGAGCCCTCAAAAGTCAAAGTGTAGAACCGCACCTGGGGACACACCCAGAGCATATAAAAGAGAGATCCGCTCATCCGTGCTCCCCGTGGTACTGTTCACAATAGCTAAGGTATGGAGCCAGCCTAGCTGTCCGTCAGCATGAACGGTAAAGAGGACATGCTATAGATGCCCACAGTGCAGCTTTGTTTAGCTGCAAAAGAGGAGGGGATAGTGACATTTTTAGGAAGATGAGTGGAATTGGAGGTTACCTTGATAAGTGAAAGAAGCCAGGACCAGAAAGGCACATATGTTTTTGTTCGTATGTGGAGTCTAGATTTTTACATGCACACACATATACATGCACAGATACACCCACGCAAACAAAGAGATACACACACTGTCTTATTTGGGAAGAGAGACCAGCAAAACGGGTCACAAGAGAGGGTGATGAGCAAATATGAGTGAAGTACATGATATACTTGGTTAAAAACGTCAAAAAATTTGCTTTGTATAATAAATATACACTGATTAAAAAAAACACACACACATGCATCAAGATGTTGCCTCTGAATACTATAATGAGCGACCAGGAAGCTGCGGAAAGTGGAGTGGATGATGAGCTCCACTTTGGAGAGCGAGCTCTGGGAGCAGGGTGATCCTTTTTAGGCATGCTTGTGAATGAGGAAGGCTGGAGGTCATCCATACAGAGAAGCAGCTGACACCAGGATAGCCCAGCTCTTTTGAACTTTATGGTCCGCCTCTCAGATGGCCTAAGTTATTTTTATTCCCAGCAGATGGAGAGTCAACTGGATTTCGCTGACCGAGTTCTCCTTAGGTTTTGAGAAACCCGAAGAATCATCATTGAGATTGCTTGCAGGTTACTCCCCTGGTCTTAAGAATGAAGCGTAGTGTAATTCTTAGGTTAGTGTTATTGGTATTTATACTGAGTCTGTAGCTATTTTGTTTGGTTGGCAGCGGGAGCATGCTTTGGATATCTTTACTCGGGTTTAGAAAGCATGAAAGCGACACAAGTCACTGCACAAAAGATGCGACCAACTACGTAAATGATGTACGTTTCAAACATCTGCCATATACCTATTCAGTGGAAAAATTATGGCTTAGGTAACTAACACTGTTTAAAAAAAAATCTCCATTTATCTTTCTACTTTAATCCATGATGACTCCTCCTGGCCAAGTTTTCTCTTTTTGAAGATAAAAGAGAGAGATTTGGCAGATGCCTGCAGGCATTCGGGTGGAGGACGGGCGCCTGGCCCTAGCCTTCTGATGGCCGTAGTTTCTCGGGGAGGGACTGTCTAGCAGTTAGCACCCTACCTCAGCCCTCCTGCACACTTTTGTCTGGCCTCTTCCTCCAGGACACCCAGTACAGTCTCTACTGCTTTTTGTGTGCCCACTGTTTGCTTTGAAATGATTCCATCAGTAGAGTGAAATGATGCCCATCGTGATCATTGAGGTGCCTCTGTCATTTTTGTTTCCCCACATCTGAGTGTCTCTCTTAGCTCTGGAGCCTGTCATTATGCATTCGACAGGTTCTCCCCAAATATGCATTCAAGTTCTAGCCTCTGGTGCCTGTGACTATGAACATATTTGGGAATATGGTCTGCATAATCTTGCTGAGGTGCTGATTAGCAGAGCAGGATGGGCTTCGCCTCCATAGGTAAATAGAAAGAATTCCAGTTGAAGGGGGGGGGCGTCATGTGACTGAAGGGGCTCATAGGGGAGTATCCACAAGCCAAGGAAGGCCAGTGATTGCTGGCCATCAGAAGCTGGAAAGAGACCTGGGGTGTCTTCTCCCCCAGTGCCCTGGAAGGGACTAGCTTTACATATACTGTAATCCAACCTTAGGAATTAGAATCTTTTCCTCTTGTCCTGTGCTGGTTTGTATTGCTTGTTTCAGGCGCTCTAGGACAGGAATCTTCCCACCACTGGATCGTCGGTGGGAAGCAGAGGCTGGCTTCTCTATGGAGATGCTCACTTGCTACCTGATTGCTCTCTTGTCAATTCCACATGGAGATGGGGCTAGAGGCCTTTTTTTTTTTTTCCCTTTTTTTCAGTTGTACATGCCCTTGCCCTTCCTGACTCATTCCTGCTCTGCAGGGACGAACTGGCAGGGACCATGAGGTGTAACTTCTGTGATGGTGGTGGGCTTGCAGTAATGTAGCAATCCCAACGCAGTCGTAAGTTGTGTCTGTGTGGCTGTGATGATGGTCTTCTGGGTGCCAGCTGCTCTTTTGTGACTGGCTGTGACTTCTGACAAAGACCCTTCCCTTCATAGAGTGTCTCTGTCTTCAGGGTTCCAAGCCTGCCATTCCCACCCTGCCTGGTCACCTGTGAGTCACCTAATGTGCAATAGAAAGAGGAAGTTGCTTTTCTGAGAGGCTGTGAGCATTGTGAGTGATGGCTGAGAGGCAGGCCCTGGGAGCCTGGCTTCACAGTTCCAGCCTTTCTGCCTCTCCCTGAGCAAGACAGCGGAAACGTTAGCTGTTTTCCTAGGATCTCAGTTTCCTGTCTTGAGAAATGGGGATCATAATGGTACCTCCTCAGCAGGCACTGGATGAATTATGGGAATTCATCTGCCTAAGCACTTAGAACTGAGTCTGATGCCTTACGGGCGTGAGACTGGAATTGTTTACTGTTCGTGATTTTTAAAGAGCCAGTGCTGACTTGTATTACGTGTAGCTGAGAATCCCAGCCAATTAGAGCTGCAATGGTTGTCACTTTAAACGTCAAGTATCGATCTAAAATATGATATAGAAACCATATAACAAATACAGTATTGGTTTTCACTTTGCAGTAAGCAATGTTGCTTTCATTTTGAAAAGCTTCCAGTCTTTTCTTACTTGTCCGATGATAGCCCCCTTCACGTTAGCTCCTTCTTGGTGTTTTGAATTTCTTAGAGCAGTGGTCTCAACCCGTGGGTCACAACCCCTTTCACGGGGATTGCGTGTTAGATATTTACACTATGATTCATTACAGTAGCAAAATTATAGCAACAAAAATAATCTTATGATGGGGTGGGGGAGGGTCACCACAACATGAGAAACTGTGTTAAATGGTTGCAGCATTAGAGGAAGCCTGATAGTCTTTGAAATGCTGGCTTGTGTTCTCACCGCACCCTCGTACATCCCTGCAAGCACCGAACACTGGTCATTGCTTTCCTGTGTGACCCCTCCATCAAGGTTCAGAAACGTTGTGGCTGATAGTGTACGTGTGTAACTTCGAGAGCACACAGGCTTGTTCAGATTCCCGGCAGTGGCAGTGCGGACTTGGGGTTCCAATTCTCTTTGAGCCAAGGCATAGTTAGCGCCCGGAGGGATGCGAAGGCCCTGCTGAGTAATTGTGGGTATTTGTCACCTTGCTGCAGTTGCTGAGCCCAAAGGACAAACAGGGAAAATGGTGCAATTTTGATGACCACTGGGGTGAACAGGTGGAACCTCTGCTTCAGGATTTAAAAAAAAAATACCCAAAGTAGATCTTCTGGCAATGTTGTAAAAGAAGCTCACTTCCTTGACTCTCTCAATTGTCTACAAGGAAACTTTTGTTGACTTTTGGAGCGTAGCCACACAGACCTGGGCATTCCCTGGTGTTTTACAACCGAGAGTACAGAAGGAGGGTGCCAGCAGCCAACTTGTCCACAAGGTCAGACCAAGTTCAGAATCTACCTAAGCCCGATTCTTAGCCTCTTACTCCGGAGTCATTTAATCAGAGATCAAATATTCCATTTCTTACCGATCTTGATACATGATCTGAGGTTAGCTCATGGTGTTCCTCATTTATCTAAGTAGTCTTGTTCTCAGATTTCCAACTTAGGAAAAAATGATCAAGAACCATTCTGACGTCGACATTCCTGTGACATATAAATCTCAGAGACCTTGACTTCACTCAAAATTATCTCATCATATGTGGATTGACTGGAGATGCTTATTTGACTTTTCAGATAAAGGGGGAAAAAAGAGCCTCCTTGGAGGTGCCATCTGGGCCACGTGTGTTTCCACGTGCAAGAAAAATGGGTCTCCCAAAATCTCACTTTGAAACAGGAAACAATGGTAACATTTCCCAAGGCCAACTTGGAGGGAAAGCCGAGGGCAATGTCCCCTTTAACCAAATGCATTGTCTCACCTTGGATGGGTCTTTAAAAGTAGGGGTAGTTCTGGAGATAGTTATGTAAGAAACAAAACGGGGCGTGTCTGGCACAGTTTGGCCCCACTTTTCACGGGTGAATCTGTGCTGCTTTCCCAGGAACATGGTTTGCAGCCTGACTTGGCGCTCTGAGATCACAGTTGAGCTGGAGAGGAGAAAGCGCCTGCCACCTGGCTTAGCTATCAAAGCTGAAACCTCATGGGAACCCCACCCAGCTAGGGTCAGTAACCTTGGAGCTTGGAGACCTCCTTGGTTACTACCTGTGTCATTCCTGGTCATTTTCAGTATGTTGCCCCCTTGGGTCCTGTCTTGTTTAGGATTTCTATAGCTGTGAAGAAGCACGGCAACTCTATAAAGGACATTGAATTGGGGTGGCTTACAGTTTCAGAGGTTCAGTCCATTATCTTCACAACAGAACATGGCAGCACGCAGGCAGACATGGTGCTGGAGAAGGAGCTGAGAGTTCTACATCTTGATCTGCAGAGAACAGGAAGTGAACTGGGTCACTGGGTGTAGCTTGAGTTTAGGAGACCTCAAAGCCTACCCCACAGTGACACATGTCCTCCAGTAAGACCACACCTACTCCAAGAAAGCCATACCTCCTAATAGAGCCACTCCCTATGGGGGCCATTTTCTTTTAAATTATCACAGGTCCTCAGTGTTCCCTTCCTCCAAACCCAGGGGGAAAGATATAATGAAAGCCTAAAGGTGGGAATAATTTGCTTTCTGTGGTCATGGCCAATGAGTTAAACTTGAAAAGCTACCTTTGTATGTAAGCAGACAAGGCCTGGGTTTCACCACTAATGCTTAGTTTCTGGAGAATATGGAATTCCATGCGTCAACACCTGATTTTTTTTCTTCTTGTGTGTGTATGTGTGGTTACTTAGTCATGGGGAGAATGACATAGAACTGCACTTTGGATGCTTTGTTATTTTTTTTTCCATTGTGTGATAAAATACTCAACAAGAAGCAACTCAAGGCAAGAAGTATTATGTTGGCTCACAGTTGTAGGGGTGCGGTCCTTCATGGTGGTGGTGGGCAAGGCTTGGCAGGAGCATGAAGCAGCTGGTCTCATTTGCCTCAGTAACCAGAAGGCAGAGAAAGACAGGAAGTGAGAGGCCAGCTGTATAACTCCAAGGCTGTTTGCAGTGACCTACCTCCTCCAACGAGAACTCACCAAGCAAGGCCTCAGCTGGGGAGCAAATATTGAACCTGTCGGGGACATTTCCATCCTAACCGTGACTGATGGGACTGAGTAGTATAGAACATTCTGTCTTATGGGCAAAGCATTGGGGCTGCTGTGATCAAACACAGCCACATAGACAGAGACTCCTGGGAAGCCTTGGTCCTTTGGCTGCAATTGATGCTGTAGGCTTATCAGAGATGTGGCTAATGGCTGTGCAGTGTCTTGGAGGCAGGTCACTGGGAGACAGGTTCTTGGAAGGTGTAGCTAAGATTGGCAGTTCCAGGGGTCAGAAGGTCACCTCTGTCTTCTCGCTGTCTGACTACATCCTTATAAAACACAAAGCCCCTGATGTTTAAGTGTCCAGACAGACACCTTACATTTTACTCACATTGCTCCCAAAGGAGGCATCTACTTTTTTTCTTTTTGGTGCCCCATCTACAGAGTACCAGACACTGCATTGCCATCACCTCACTGCATGGCCACCACCAAAGAATATGTTACATAGCACCAGTGACAGATTTTTGCACACACGTACACAGTGTACTGACCGACTCTCATGCATGGTCACAACACATCTTTAATTACGAATGCCCAACTAAGGCTTTTCATCTAAACAATGGTAAAATTAACTTTAAAAATATGTGTATGTGTGTGTGTTCGGCATATGTGTATATCATTCGCCATCATATTTTTATAAAAGATTCATTTACATCTATGTGTATATTTGTGTGTATGTGTGTGTATGCATTCATAAATGTGTGTATTGCACATGTGCACACATACATTCAGTTGCTCTTCTGGAGGCCAGAAGAGGGAGTCAGATGCCTCAGGCCTGGAGTTACAGGAGGTTGTGAGCTGGACATGGGTGTTGGGAACTGAATTTCAGTCTCAAGTGCTCCTAACTGCTCAGTCAGCTCCCTAGCACCCCCACCATTCTTTTTCATGTGTTTGCTTTTGTTACACAGCGTATCTATCTCTGTGTAAGCCCTGGCTGTCCTGGAACTCACTCTGTGTACCAGCTTGTCCTTGAACTCAGAGAGTGCTGGAATTAAAGACCTGAGCCAGCCACTATTGCCTGGCTCTGTATTTTATTGAATCTGAAGCTAACCTTTTGGGTAAATCCCCAGGATACCTCTGTCTCCACCCTGTCCCAGAAATAAAGTTATAGGTGTGGGCTATCTTATATGGCCCTGGGAACTTGAACCTACATCTTGCTCTGCATACACTACCCGCAGAACCATCTCCCCAGCCGAGAATCAAGTTTCTGCTTTAGATTAAGTGGCCACTATTTTCCCTTTCCTTTCCTGAGTGTTTTACCTTATACTTCCTCTAAAGTAGGGCAAAGAAGAGGTGGCTTCTCCTTGAGAGGCCTATGTTGAACCGAGGGGAGCAGTTTCGGAGATTATTCTCTGTCCATCTTAATGAGTTTTTACTTAAATATTTATGGATGTCATTTGAGACTGACCCCTCTTTAGCCCGCTAAAGTTCTGTGGATCATCTTGTCTACTCTTGGGAGTAATAGAGCCCCTGGGAGCTGTCGGGGGTGGGGTGGGGAGCTGTTTCTTGCCCTTCCTTTCCTTATCACCCGGAGTGGGTTTCTTCACACCCTGGTGAGCTCTTCTGATGCCTTAATTGGCTTGATGTTATCAAGCCGTCACTCACAGGGGATGTCCCTGATCCTTAGGGGAGATCAGCCTTGACTTCGTACAAGTCCTAGGTCGTAACTAGTAAAAGGAGCCTGACAACCACCCGTGCAACTCTGAGTGTGCAACTCTGAGTGTGCAACTCTGAGTGTGCAACTCTGAGTGAGAGGAGCTGCATGTAAATTCGTAATCTGGTGTAAGATCATCATTTCGTTCACTCACACAGCATTTTCTTTATTAGATACATTATGTATATGATGCCAGACAGATATATACATATATGTAGTGTGTGTGTGGTGTGCATGCATAATATGTGTGAGTACGGTGTGTTGGTGTGTCATGTGTGCTTGTGTGTGCTTGTGACTGTGTGCATGCAGAGGCTACAGGAAGAACTAGGTCAGTGGTTCTCAATCCGTGGGTTGCCACCCCTTTGGTGTCAAAGGATCCCTTCACAGGGGTCACCTAAGACCACCCTGCAGATCAGACGTTTACATTAGGATTCATAGCAAAATTACAGTGATGAGATAGCAATGAAAATAATTTTATGGCTGGGGGGTCACCACAGCATGAGGAACTGTGTTAAAGGTCACAGCACAGGAAGGTTGAGGACCGCTGAAGTTGGGTGTGCTGTCCTAATACTCCTCACCTCATTCCCTCCAGACAGAGTCTCTCTTGAACTTGGAGCTGAACTGGTGGCCATCAACCCCCCCACAATCCTCCTGTCTTCTCTCCGCCCCTCTTAGAGCTGGGATGAAACACAAGGGCATGGCATACCCAGATTTCTCTGCGGGTGCTGGGGTTCCAAACTCAGGTAGATCCCTAAGTGTACATGCTCTTAGCCCTTAACCATCTTCCCTGGCCCAGCAGAGAATTTTCTTCTGCTCTCTTAATTTCTCATGTACTCTTCTGGAGTCTTTTGGTTGTGAAAATGACCGAGGAAAAGGGTTAAGCGTAGCCTTAACTTCTGCCATGTGTTTTTGGAAGCATTTTGGACTAAACACACGTTGAAGATAACCACAGGCCAAATCACTAGGGAGTTGACAGGACCCGATGCTGTAATTCAAGATGACGTTATCAGGCAAAGAAGGCCTTGTGTAGGCCTGTAGGTGTAAGATAAGATTAAATCCAACATAACCAAGAAGTTAATAAAATAGGAATCTGGGTGAATCTGATAATAAAGATATAGGTGGTTAAAACTGGGGTAAACGAATGATGTCTTTGCCAATCAGTTAACTGGTTTAGAATATATATTAAATGTGTATTATAAAATCTTCCCTTGGGGATGGGGGTGGGCTGTCCCTTTGACTCCTTGTAGGGCAGTGACTCCATCTGAGAAAACCCTTCACAGTTCCCAGTCCCCTGTGGTTTCTCAGTGTAGGGAGAATGAGTTCCACTACCCAAGGTAGTGTAGGGTATGGGAACAGGATGGAGATATCGTCTTTATTTAGTTCGTTCTTCTACTGCAAAATCTAGAGCCAATAAGATCCTCCAAATATGCAACACTGAAAGTCAGCAAAAATCTGGGAAGCTCCCAGTTCTCAACGTACCTAAGAAAAGTCAAGGTTTTAATCACACATTTTCTCAAAATTTCCCAAAAGTAAAAGTAGTTGAAATTATTTCTGCTCTAACACTTCAATCCTTTATAAACAAAAGCGTTGGAGAAATAAAATTCAAAGCTGATAGCTCTTAACTAAAGAGAAAAAATGTGATTATATATATATATATATATTCTGAATTTTTAAACTTTAGGATCAAGGTACCAGTGTGTAAAAGGTCAGGTTCTCCTGTGTTCCATTTCTCAGGATTAGAATTTTAAACTGATTTTCATGGTTTTTCTTTGAACTTTGTGTTATCATTTTATGTCTAATGATTTGCTGGGGCAACTCTGAGTGGTAAATTGCAACTTAAGGACAAGTGGGGGTTGGGGTTCTACAAGGCTCCAGCCTCAGCCGGGATGGGGTCAAGAGGGGGGCTGTAAATAATACGCAGGACCCCCAGTGTATGTCAGGCGTTATGTAGCCCCCCCCACCCCAAGGAAAGATTTTAAAATACACATTTAATATATATTCTAAGCCAACTAACTGACTGGCAAAGACATCACTCATTTACCCCAGTTTTAACCATCTATATCTTTATCATCTGATTCACCCAGATTCCTATTTTATTAACTTCCTGATTACGTTGGATTTAATCTTATCTCACACCCACAGGCCTACACAAGGACTAATAAAAAATAAGACTTTCTGTTTTTAAATAATGTTTTTATGTATAATCTGAAATTTTCATGCATTTTACCATGTAATTTGGTCATGTCAAGTTACCGCTTCCCACTGCACGCGCACACACACACACACACACACACACACACACACACACACACCCGTGAGCAGGAAGATTTTGACCAGTTGCCCATGCCGTGCCCCTTTGAGCAAACAGTTTGTCCCTAAAGTGAAAATGCATTTAATTCTGTAAACCCGTTTCTAAGTACGCTTTTAAGAATCAGTTCCCAGCCGGGCGGTGGTGGTGCACGCCTTTAATCCCAGCACTTGGGAGGCAGAGGCAGGCGGATCTCTGTGAGTTCGAGACCAGCCTGGTCTACAAGAGCTAGTTCCAGGACAGGCTCCAAAACTACAGAGAAACCCTGTCTCGAAAAACCAAAAAAAAAAAAAAAAAAAAAAGAATCAGTTCCCATTTTCTTCCTCCCGGTCCCTAGCAACTGCCATTCTGTCTTTGTTAATCTGAGTAACTGGATACCACATAGAAGCCCTTCTATGCGGAATCATGGAGGATTTGTTTGTGACTGGCTTAATTTCACTTCACACCGGGAACTGTTAAGTTCAACCATGCTGTGCCTCCTCAGATGCCTTTTCCTTTTCAGGATAAATGATATTCTACTGTGTGTGTACATCACATTCATCTTCCCACGAACGTTTGATTCAGACGCTTTATTAAGGAAGTTTTATGTTGAGATCCCGCTTCTAATGCCTTTGAATGACTTTTGGAATTGTTGGCTCTTACAAAGCTTCTGTCTTTCATTTTTATTTTATTAATTAATTAATTTATTTCTTTTGGTGAGGTGTCACCAAACTCTTCACAGCCATAGCCCCGTTTTACGTCCCAGCCAACAATGTAGAATCCACCATTCTAGATTTCAACACTACTTCAGCTTTTCTAGATGTTTTAGGTAAGGCTGCCGGTGAGTGCGGAGTAGTTTTAGTCACCTATCTTAAGACTATGTATTTGAACTGGGGCTCAGGGTAAGGGTAAGCTCTTGCTCTGCAAGTAAGAGAACCTGAGTTTAGATCCCCAGAACCCACATAAGGAAGGACAAGGTAAAACAAACATCTGGAATAACTCTCTGCGGTCCCCAGAAGCTCGTCTGGTGTGCTTCATGGCGAACAAGACACACCATTTCAATCAAGTTGGAAGGTGAGGACTGACATCCAATGTTGTCCTCTGAGCTCCTCACACATGCTGCGACATTCAGGCACCCACCCCTACACACACACACACACACACTTTTAACCGGTGTGTTTCACAGTGCTGTTTCTTTATATGAAGGCTCTAGTTGCCCAGTAATGACCACAAGGGAAGGCGGAACTAAGAGACAGGGCCTCCTTGTTTTCTTGTTCGATTATTATTCTCTAAATTGTTTCTAAATGGAAGGTGTGTTTAAATATGACATAACTTCTAATTATTCAACTTTGATCCCCATCTGCAGCGTGTGCTGTAACATGTAAGGGCATGAAGCCCTTGAGTCCTTGCCTTCAAGTTGCTTCAAGTTATGAGCATAGAATATACTGGAGGTGACCTGCAGAAACCAAAATGCTGCTCTCTGTACAGTTCCCAAGCTCCACGGGGATGGGGGTGGGGTGGGGCGGGGACGGGGATGGACACAACTCAGGATGTGTGGTGTGACATCCTCAGGCTCCACCTGGCAGCACCGCGTTGTCACTGTCCCCGCCTTCTAGCGGCACGCAGCAGGAAATAACTGTGGCAGGGACATTCTGTGTAGACTGCAGTTCCTAGACGCCATCTGGGGACCGGGCGTCGGAGTCGCTCCTCCCGCAGCCTCATCCAGGGAGCTCGTTAAGCAGCCACACATCTTGGCCTCATTCTCAAAGTATTTGTAGGCTTGGGACGGGGCCCAGAACTTTATGTTTTTAAACACTCTCTAGGTAATTTTGGGTCGGGGAGCCACTGATTTGCCATTGTCTCAGACTGTGGGCTGCCCTGTCTTTATTTATTTACTTGTCTCCGCGTCCAGTAAGTCGGTATCAATGCCTGTAGGGGCGGCCTTGACGAGTGTGTTCCTCTAGAGCGGTTAGAACTGTACTTAGGTTCCGGAACCCCAGACCTTCCTGGAGAGTTAGAAGCAGGGGCACTCAGCAGAACTAGAAGGGACAAGGAAGGACCCCAAGAAAGGTGCAGAAAGCCCCGAGCCAGCAGGAAAAGCTCATTGAAGTCATCCCTGCAAGGGAAGGGCTGTGGAGATTGGGGGTGGGGAAGGCTAGAGACAGGAGGGGTCACAATGAACACTTCTGTCCCTTTGGAAGCTAGCTAGGTGTGGTGAGAGACGAAGACACAAGAAGGGAGGAGCCAGCATCGAAAAAGACCTTATATTTTAAGCCGAGAGCTGTAGTTTTGTTCTGAGTATAATAATACGTAACCCAAGAATTTTAAGTAGGGGTGTGGCGTGCTGGGATTTGCGTTACAGAAAGGTAACCCTGACTCAGGTGGATCTTGGTTAAGTAGCCAAGAGGAGGAAATGGTAGGCAGAGAACGGGTACTGTAAGAGAGGAACACGCCCAGAGTCTCTGAAGCAGGTACCATCTATCCTCCGGGCTAGGTGGACCAGGAGAAGGGGAGGAGTCAAAACCACCGTGAAGACCGAGGCCGGCTGAGGGCGTGGCCTGAATTTGTGGTGGCCTCCAACTTGTATGAGTTAGGGATTTTTATAAATAGTTTTCTATGATCTGAGAGCAGAAGTACAAACAGCAGACTTGTGGTGTGTAGCCGAATCTAGACCAGTGTGGAAGCCATTGGGACATTACCTTTGGAGGTTTGTTCTTGAAGATCGGCCAAGGTGCAGTGTGGGAGGAGCTGACTGACCCATTGGCTCCGCCTCATCTTCTGGATAGTTCTGAGCATGTTATTCTGAATATCCAGAAAGAGGGGTCTTTGAGCTACAGAAGGCGAAAATTCTCAAACCGAACCACCAAATTCACTTCTAAAGAAGTTGCCCCAAGAATAATTCGAAGCAGACGCTGCCATTGTTAAGGGTTATTTCCTTAGGACAGTCAGGAATCCTTGCTGGCCATAGTCAAGAAAAATTGATCATTGAATTAAACCTTTGTCAGGCATGACTTGCTGTATATATAAGATGTTCTACTGACAATGTAATACATCTAACTTGGACCCGAACCACACTAATTTGAGATAATTGGGAGGAAGACCTGTCTAAGGAAGTGAAAGATTTAAATGTTATGGAATATTTAATGAAAGAAAGCTATTCCTTTTGTGTCCTTAGGCCATGTAACGAAAGGATAAATTATTTATAATTAGCATATCAATTGTTGCCATGGCAGAAGTTCCTTAGCATTTGAAAACAGGGTTCTTTCCATCCTCAATAATAGATACAGTCCTGTGAAATCTTATTTACACCATTTAATTGCACTAACCAAAGGGAAAGTGACTGTTAACTTGGCCCTCTCCCGTAATCCCCACACTCAAAATTGGTAGATTGCATACGAAAACGAGGCTTTGTTATATTGAGGAATCAGTAGGATATTTTTGTGCCCTACCATCTGTGTGAGAACAGATGCGCTTCTGAAATTGACTAGGAAATGATACCTATGTAAATATTCAAGACAAACGGGCGAAATAGTCAAGGTAAATTACAAAGTAAAAATTGAAATTTAAGAGACAATTTTCAAGGCAGGGCTGGGGATGCGGCTATGTTGGTAGAATGCCTGTCTAGGCTACACAGTGGTCTGGGTTTGACCCCCAGCATCATATAAAACCCACACACTTGTGTTCTCAGTACTTAGGGGAGGGAAGCTGGAGGATCAAGAGTTCAAGGTCATGGTTGAGCATGCCCTTAATGCTAGCACTGGGGAGGCCAAGGTCATTCTCAGCAGAGTGCTAAATTGGAAATCACTCTGGCTATATGAGACCGTACCCCCCAAATAAATAAATGAATAAATTGAATAAATAAAATCAAGATGAAGTAATAATTAAATAATTAAAGAAAACAGTCAAGCAAAGCACCCTAGTTGATAATATGTTTCTGAGACATAGGAGATATTATAGAATTTGGGATACCTTTCACGTGTGGAGGGCCAGTTAGGTGACATTTCTATCTTCTCATTTGATCCAACAAACACAAGTATGGGGTTGGTGGCATCTTCGTGTCCATTTACGGATAAGGAATTTCTGGTTGAACGTTTTTACGTAGCTGGTGCATGGCAAAGCTAGGATTTGAATTGAGATCAATTTGGTTTTCTTACCATGAGCTGTTGGCACTTCATCCTCTGTCTTAGGGTCAGGATAAAGTAGACGGAGTCTTTAACTAGATCCATAAGAGAAGCAGACGTTGGAAACTGGGCGAGGAGTGAAAGATTAGCTGACTGTTGACTCCCAGAAGGAAAGTGCTGGAATCCCAGAGGCAGCCAGCAAACCACGAGAATCCAAACACTGCGTTCTGAGGCGCCTTATTCATGGCCGGAGTTGCTCTTTCAACCCCCTAGTGTGGGATTCTCTGTGCACGTGAAGACCTTTCCTGTGGGTTTTCTCTAGCAGAGTCCACGCTTAGTGGGTCAGGGCTGGCAACGTGAGAGGGGGCTTCCTGAGTTGGGGTACACATAAGCTCTGCGTCTAGCCAGCTCTATAGCTCTTCTGTGTCCCATGTGTAAAAATGGGACCATGATAGCGCCTACTTCCTTAGACTGTCCTAATGATTAAATGCCCTTCCTAAATGGAGAGCATGAGACCATTAACTGGTGTGCCATTTATGCTAAGTCAGTCAAGTTGTGATTAATAAGTTGAGAATCTAAGGTTGGCGTTGGCCGTTTTTGGGTTTCTAAAAAAGGGATCATTTGTTTCTAAGAGCTTCTCTCTCTCTCTCTCTCTCTCTCTCTCTCTCTCTCTCTGTTCCCCCCAGAGTGAGAAGGACTTAACTGGCTATAATTACAATGCCCCTGACCTATAGGAGGGATCTGAAAGACAGTTTCAAAGAGATGGGCTTTGCAGGGTAGACATGGTATTTTTCACTGCACGTGTGGCTGATCTGGAAGTAGCAATTAAGGCTACGAGTCATGAGGTTCCCAACCAATGTTTTTGGCTAGAATGTAGGAGTGTGTGCATGTGTGTTGGTAAGCCACCCTAATTATCGTCTTGTTTTGCCCTTTCTGGGACAGACTGTGTCATGAGAGCTGTGAGCAACTGCCATCAGTTGGCCTGCTCCTCTTTAGGAGAGACCCTCCTTCCTATTTGCAGACAAGTGAGCAGTGCTCAGCAGAGTCTGGGGTTCCCAGAAAGCTGTCCAAAGATGCACAGAGCTCCGTCCCCTCCTTGCTAAGGGTCAGTGGTCCTTCTGACACTGTCATGGGGCCAGCACAGCAGCCAGGATGTTCTGCAGAGAGGACACACAGGGAAAGCCACGTCCAGGTCCTCAGGAGCCCATAGGGAGTTATGCCAGTCACTTCATCTTGCGTTTTGTTGGTTGGCTTTGTGGTAGCTTTCTTCTCACAGATTCATTTTCAGTCCAGGTCCAGGTGGTCTGGAGTCTGGAGTGCACGTGTTTGGGTTAGTGTGCCCAGGGAGCAGGGCGGATGTACTGCTAGGGGGTCACTGTGTCTGGTGTTGTCCTCCTGTTCATCTCTTCCATCTTTTCCAATTAACCTCCAAATTCTTGAACCTTCAATAGACTGTCAGTAGACCATCAATAGCTGCCTTTATAGACAGAAGATTATAGACTATTGGGATTAAAACCAAACAAAACCAGCACATGTGTAAAAGGCCACTTCAATGTCTCCAGGAATTTATCTTTTCTGGATGCTTGAGACATGTCTATTCCAATTCCAAAAGAACAGTGGAGAAAGTGGTAGCTGCGGGTCTCAGTATTGAAGAATGGATCAGAGACTTCATTTATTAATATATGATCAGGAAGGAGCTCTGGCATAGATATGAACGTCATCTTAGGCAGAGTTTGATCTTGTGTTCTGGCAGTGTAGACATAGACCAGTGACTGAGTTGGTGGTGAGCCTGCCATTCACTGTGGTTGCCTGGGCCTGTTCGAGAGTTTTTGAGAAAGGAGAAATTGTCTTTTCAAAGTGGCTCTTCTTCTGGAAGATGATCCTAAAAAGACACTAACTACTACTGCTGGTCCTAGGCACCAACAGACAATGAAGAAATCGGACAGAATCGTAGTTCTCATCCAGAGCAGAAAATGCTTTGAATGAAACACAGCACCATGTATGGTGTAATAGGGATGGCTCACCAGACAGTTGTTCCCTTCCCAAATGCCCTCACGTGGATACGTCAGCTTGCTGTCATAGACTTCATACCCATAGTCCTTAAAGATCTAAAACAATAGTTTAAATTGTTAGTTATGGGGCAGTTCCACGGGATATTGCCACGATCAATCACATGGGAGTTGTTCGGAGTCTTGGGGCCTCTGCACTGCCTTTGACTCATTCCTTTTGTGATCCATACAGGGGAGGCCATACTGTCCAGAGCTGACCGTGTCATTAAGTTAGATATGGTATGCTCTTTGTTGATTCTGCAGTGATATTTGCCTTCCCTTGACTAATCGGATACAGAATTTAGATAAATGTTTTGGGAATTCAAGGGGAAGTCTGGTATCTTTTGGATTTGGAAGGAATACACATTCTCTCTTTTTCCTATATAAAGAGTAGCGTGTTGAGTCATTGCCATAGCTGAGTATTTTAGGGACATAATTTATATCAATAACCAATTAATTGTTGGTCATAATTCAACTATTTTAAGGGAACTGGAGGGAGTCATTGAAGCTTTGGGATAGATCCTGCCAGGTTCTTCTGAGGCCTCTCTAAATATTGACATCAAACGAACGAAGAGGGTCCCTGCTGAGAATTCCTAGCCCTCCCCTTCTCCTGCCAACCTCATATAACACTGAAAACGGTCAAAGCCAAAATATGGAGAAAAGTTAAATATGATCTATGATCAACTGGATCCGTGTACCCACACCAGCACAACTCCTTCACCCAAGGCTCAGACAACATGATAGGAGAGGGGTTGGGAAGGTTCCAACAGACAGAGGACCAGGGATGCTGTGAGCCTGTATCTCCTTGAGACGACAGAGATGCTTCATTCATGATGCCACAACAGTATGGCCAAATAAGGACAACACAATAGACATGTGAACATGGGAGGCACAAGCCTCACAGGGCCCCACCCCAGACAAAGAACAGTAGTTGAGGGGTTCTGAGAGCTGGAGCAGTAGACTTCCCCCAAGGAATGAGCCTCCTAATTGGTTCCTCAGCACCACGTGGTCAGTCCTGCAACCATGTGTATGCAAGCAACGCTGAAAGAGCTCAGCCGGTTGTATTGGTATAAGTAATAACAAGGAGAGGAGGCCAGGCGGTGGTGGTGCACACCATTAATCCCAGCACTCAGGAAGCAGAGGCAGGTGGATCTCTTTGAATTCAAGGCCAGCCTGGTCTATAGAGTGAGTTCCAGGACAGCCAAAGGTACACAGTGAAGCACTGTCTTGAAAAATCAAGAATAAATAAATAAATAAGTAAACAAACAAACAAACAAAAAACTCAATGCCCTCTTAAAAACAATTCCATCTCAATAAAAACAAAGAAGAGGAGGCTAGAAATTTGAGAGGGTGTTAGGGGGAGCATAGGAGGAATAGGAGGAAGGAAGGAAGGAAGGAAGGAAGGAAGGAAGGAAGGAAGGAAGG
>JABTXL010006712.1:22637626-22654808 GCA_025134845.1 Neodon shergylaensis | reverse complement strand
AGGAAGGAAGGAAGGAAGGAAGGAAGGAAGGAAGGAAGGAAGGAAGGAAGGAAGGAAGGGAGATGCAGACAGAGCCATTCCCTGGAGTTCACTGGACATCAAGTTCTGGGCTTGTAAGCGACCCCCCCTTTAAGAAAAAGATGGATATAGCACTAAAGTAGTGGTATTTAATTTGATCTGTGGCCTATATATAGGTGTATACACATATACAAACACACACACACACAAACACACACATTGCTTAATAATATGCAATTCTGTTTCACTTCTCATAGGAAAACCATTGCTTAAATGTTTTTTTTGATGTTTTAAGATACTGATCTAGATCTACAGTGCTTTCCTCCCTTCTTGCCTGATATTGCAGCCTCTTATGTGACTGCTGTAGATGTCTTCAAGTCAAAGAGACTGAGCATAAACCTTAAGGATTGAATCAGGAATTTCTTTTGTGGGTGAATACAGATGTTTTTTATTAGGATCTGAATAGCCCTTGACCCAGGTGTTTATCTAAAAGCTACAGCGTACAGTTGTTGCAATCCTCATAACCCTCCCACTTAAAAAGTCACCCATCCTCTTAATCTCTCAAAGCATCTTGGCGTTTGTATCCCACCACAATGTATTATGGAGATACCCACTATCCAGGGCTTGTGTTTGTGTGTTTGTGTATGTGTATACACCTAGATATAGGCCATAGATCAAGCCTGTCCTATCGATTGGTTGTCCGCTGTCTAGTGCCTGTGTGGAAGGGATACAGAAAGACAAAGGTCTTCTGTTCCTGGGCAGTGTGCAGACAGTGAGGAAAGATCTAGAAAGGGATTTACTGTACTTGGAAGGTCATGATGTGTGGAGGAAAGAAAAGCTGGGATTGCGTGGGCAGGGGACGTGTTAGGAGATGACTTCAGGTAGACATACAGCTGCTCTACTTATGGGGGCCAAGATGAGTGCGTTAATCAAAGGGGAGACAAGAACGCACAGAAGGTTTTAAATCTGGAGAGTGATGTCATAACTCATTACAGAAGTCATGCCAAATTGGAGAGGGCAGGAGGGGGCTGCATGGAGAAGTAAGGGCTGGTCCAGGAATCGGGGCAGGAGACAGTGACGGATTGGTGGAAAGGATGCCAGTGAGGGCCTGGTGCAAATGATGTCAGTGGAAGGCACAGTGGACTCCAGGACCAACATGTCCTCTGGAAACTCCACTAATAATGGTTGGAGATTGACAAGTACTGCAGAGGTGCAGGAGGGAGGAGTCAGTGGCAACACCCAGGTTTCTGGCTAAGAGAGGTGCTGTTTCTGAGTAACGAGAGTAACAGTGGTGAGGGGCAGACTTTGGTGAGTTCCATTTGGGGATATGCAGGTACACAGGTGGAGGTGTCTACGAGACGTTTTGTTTCCCTTGATGTGTTAATCTGAAAATTGGCTTGCACACACCCATGCTACCGTTTATGACTTATGATCCTGATAAAGATTTGTTACGATTCACCCAAGGGATCATGTCAATCTTGAATAATTAGTTACTGCTTTGCGCCTCGTGAACAGTAGTATGGCCGCCCCTCCCGAGGCAGCTTAAATTTGGCTCTGACTCTGGGGAAGCTGGCCTCCTACAAAGGCACTGTCTCCCAGCTCCTTGTCAGAACATGGAAGGTGTGGGTGGATCCGCAGCTTCAGGCCTCAAGAAATGTCCCCTACAAGGGCTCCTCATCTTGGCAATATTTATAGCTTCTTGCCAAGTAGTACTTCAAAATCTCTTGTATTTATAAAGCACTTATTCTAAAGCCCATGCTTTCCCACCAACCCTTAGATTATACATAGGACGGTGCTAAGAGGCAGATTTTTATTCTGAATGGCAATGGGAGGTATAGCAATAGAACGTGGCTTTCTGAATGATTTATTAGTTAGCGTTTCTATTAGCCTACTGTTTACATTTTTAATGTGCATTCAATTGAAAGTAATTCTCGTTAAGCTCTTGGATGATTTCCAAAGCAGACGATCAGGTTCACACCCAGCATTTATCTGCGTTTGTGGACAGATACAAACGGTATGTTAACACCTATCCCCGAGGTGATGATCCCCAATGCTGCTGATTGAATTTGGTACTGCAGTCAAGCAAAGGGCAGCCATCATAGGGAGTGGCTTTCCTTGATCATGTCTAAGTCTTGTAGAAACTGAAGGAAATGTTTGTATAAAAATCCATAACAGCCAGGCGGTGGTGGCGCACGCCTTTAATCCCAGCACTTGGGAGGCAGAGGCAGGCGGATCTCTGTGAGTTCAAGACCAGCCTGGTCTACAAGAGCTAGTTCCAGGACAGGCTCCAAAACCACAGAGAAACCCTGTCTCGAAAAACCAAAAAAAAAAAAAAAAAATCCATAACAAACAAACACCCCAGGGACGTGATCTGTATAGTAGCTGCCTCTAGCTCAGACGGTTCTGATGATTTCTGTTTTGAATGTGGTAACTAAAATTAGTCTTTTGTGGTTGGAAGAACACTTGTGATTTACTTATACTTTACCTTAACGTCCCCTCTGAATCAGAAGGATTCAGGATGTCTTAGGGAGAGATGCATAAATATATGATTCAAAAAAATTTTAAAGAAGTGAAAATGGAAAGGAGAAAATAAGAATTGGAAGCAGGCTGGAGAGATGGCTCAGAGGTGAAGAACACTGGCTGCTCTTTTAGAGGACCTGAATTCAGTTCTCAGGAACCACATGGTGGTTAGCAACCATCTAGAATGAGATCTGGTGCCCTCTTCTGGCATGCAGATGTACACACAGGTGGAACGCTGTGCAGACAATAAATTAATAAAATTTTTAAAAAGGAGGTAACATCTTGATCAGTACTCATAAAAAGTTAATTTATTTCTTCAAAGAAGAGTTGGAAAGAGCTAAAGATGGGTGATTTTAATTAAGAGCTGGAAATAGTGGGCAGTATCTGTAACTGTAGCCTGGGGAAGCAGACACAGTAGATTTAAGGCCACCCGGGGCTGCATTATCTGTCACGCGTAGGCTAGATTCTCAATCCTAGAACAGTAACAAACAGAAAGTTTAAAACATGTGCTGGGCGGTATCAGAAAGCAACCCCAATTTCAACTGAAAGATTAAAATAGAAATATTATATTTATTCGAATATAAGTCAGTTTTCTCTGACTATCTGGCTTCACTCTTTTCTAAATCAGGACAAAAGGACTCTTTAGGGGGCGGTGGTGACACACTCCTGTAATCCCAGCACTCAGGAGGCCGAGGCAGGTGGATCTCTGAGTTTGAGGCCAGTCTGGTCTACAGAGTGAGTTCCAGGACTGCCAAGGCTACACAGAGAAACCCTGTCTCAAAAACCAAAACAAAGCAAAAACAAACAAACAAAAAATCTTATTCAGTAACCTTGATCTAGTCATTAAAATTTTATGGATATTTTCTTCTATAGTTTATATTCTTTGTCATCTGTTTTTGTTTTTTGCACTGACTTATCCAGTAATACAGCAGTTAGTGCCAGAATCGATTAAAACAAAAATTCCTCAATTTCTGCTCAGATGTTCATTTAAGGAGTGTGATGGGTCTTCCTCACCTCTTTGGCCTCAACAAACCTTTGGAAAACAGCTTTTATTTTTCAGAAGCACTTTGGCAACCCCTTCCAACCTGTTCTGAAATGTAACTGACCTATGCGCATGCTTACAAACACCCAGCACGTTGTGCGCTAGGACACCACTTTGGACAGTAACGAGGTTGCTTCGTTGTAACCCTTCCAGTGACATCATGATTGCACATGCGCACTGAGCTAGCAGGGTTTTTGCGTGTACCCTATCGTCTCCGTTGCCTCTGGTGAGCTAAATTTATGAAATGAGCTCTCTCTTGAGAAAACGTTTCCAAGGCCAATCACAGCCCAGCACAGCTCCGCTTTGATGAAACCAAGCTGGTTTTGTGCTTATATACAAGGTGGAATTTTAAGTGCCGATCATGACAGATTTTCAACATGGCAGCCCAGCAAGACCTTGGCAAGCCCGCTTAGGAACCACGTCTTGGGCTAGGCGTGGCTTTTAACTCCACTGCTAAGGAGGCCGAGGCAGGGGGATCTCTGTGAGTCCGAGGTCAGCCAGGTTGCATTAGTGGGCCCTCAAGCAAACAAACAACAAAAAGGAAATCACGTGACGGGGTGACAGGGGTCTGTCAGAATCAAAACAGAACTTGAAGCAACCTAGAACCTTAGCTGCACGGTTCTAGGGCCAGGTTTGAGCAAGGCTCACGTAGTGAAAGTCTGCTATCCTTTTGACCCCAGAGATGATACAACTGACTACAAGCTCATTGTTGAGGGCTGCCTTTCCCTTAGACCTACCCTGTAGTACCTGGGAACCAATTCCAAAGATAATTGTAAGGCTAAGTCTACCTCCCTGTTCCAGAAATGGTGGGAGGGAAACTGGGGTGAGGGGGGAAATGATGGTGTGATTAGGGGATGAATGGTTTTAGTACTGCGAGGAACTTAAACTGAGCATTGAATTCTAGCCCAGTGTCTACTGCAACCCCTTCCGTCCAGGTCATGGAATAAAGTCTTTTAGAATCTCAGAGTCCTTCTTTACTCCCAAAACTGGGGACAGTGATGATTTTATTGTTTTAAATTTGGTTCATGTTTATGTTTTTCTTGCCTGTAGTTTCTTTACCCTGTCTGTAAGTTACAGGACATCACTCTTATTAAAACAATCATCCCGAGTCCTTGGTCATTACAGGTATTTCTTTTTCCTTTGAATAACTTGTTTTTAAAATGAGAGCCGTGCGATAAGACTGATCAGAAGATGCAGCTCTTTGGGATGTACTGCGTAGAGAGTGGTTTCCAATGTTGGATTTATAAAAGCTGCCAGTGGCTAATCAGATAACTTGGCTTTTGAAGTAACCTGTAACGAAGTCATTTCCTGGCTGGGACAGGAGGACGGGGTATTGTTTCCTAGCACAGACTTAACGAAGCCCCGTGGACATGCCAGGTGATTTGCAGTCACAGAGCTTCATTCTCTTGATGTTCTGGAAGACAAATCTGAGGAGAGGATCCTTCTGTGTCCCCCTCAGCTCCTGTGGCTCTGGGTATTCTTTGGCTTATGGTGTGTGTCATTCTAGATCAAGCCTGGCTAAGTCATAGAGATCATGTGACATTTCCCTCTCCTGTATCTTCTCTTCTGACCATAGAGCGCTTGTCACTGGACATGGATCCCAGTCGGGTACCATGGGGTAATCCTCCCATCTTGAGATGTTTTATCTGCAAAGGCCCTGTTTTTGAATTAAGGCTACATCTACAGGTTCTAGGGTTAAAACTTAGATGACATCATTTGGGCACCACTAGGATACCCCTGCAGATGAACACGTATTATAGGGTTACTGGGTGTCTTTGAAGTGTTATCGGTGGTGTGCTGTTGTCATTGATTGTAGGGGACAGACTGTGGGAAAGCTCAGCGTGCAGGGTGGATGGTCCTGGGCTTGAATTCAGGCCCTACTGTTCCCGTAGTCCTGTGGCCCGGGACATGTTTGTTTCTTAACCTCTGTGCTACTCAGTTTCCTCATTTGTAAACAGACACCGGGGCGAAGGGGTATTATGTTCAAAATATTGTGCTGGCTACATCAGGAATGAAACCTAATTTTTTTTTAACAGTATTCTCTTTTATACAGTACTCTGCCTATATGTATACCTGCAGGCCAGAAGAGGCTATCAGATCTCATTACAGATGGTTGTGAGCAACCATGTGGTTGCTGGGAATTGAACTCAGAACCTCAGGGAGAGCAGTCTGTGCTCTTAACCTCTGAGCCACCTCTCTCGCCCCAGTGAACTCTGATTTAGGCACCTACAATTGTTTCTGAAATCATGTTTCCACAGCCTGTCTCTCCCTTTTTGACTTTGTCCGTCGGAGGACCTTTCCTGCTTTAGTCATTGTCCCATGGGGCTGCTGCTCGAGCAGAAGAAATATCTCATTGTTCTATTTTTTCATTAGCGAGTGTCCAATGGCGAAGAAAAGTACTTCCTTCCTATCCATCTACTGACAGTTTGGAAAATATTTCGCTTTACCATCCCATAAACCCAATTCCTGTGGGGATGTGTGCACCTTATACAGTACCCCTCAGACCTGGGATTGGCGGGTCATGGCCATCCTTACTTCTGTCCCACTGAGTTTATCATAGCAACCACTAACAGCCAGCATCACAAAAACACTGCCATCGAAAGGGACTCTCAACCCACCGCTCTTTCTGAACTACTAAAGCTATCCATAAACCTATCTTAGTGTTTAAAACTTTAAGTCACCCAGGCTGGCTGTCCCCTGGATGCCAGGCAGTGGCCGAGTATCAGTTTCCAGTTTAGTAGTAAAATTGACCTCCTCATCAGTGGCATTTGGAAACCTGACTTCTATGTGGTGGCGGTCAGTCAGCTTTGTCACCTTGATGGGATCTAGAATCGCCCAGGAGACAAGCCTTTGGACATGTCGATTACGGGTTATCTGAATTATGTTAACCAAGCTGGGAAGGCCTAGCTAAATGTGGGTGGCACCATCCATGGCTGAGGCTCTCGACTGACTGAATGAGGATAAAGTGCCTTGAGCGTCAACATTAACGGTTCTTGGCTTGCTGCCTGTGGATACGATGTGACCGGATGCTTCCGGTTCCTGCTGCCATGACTTCCATGCCATATGCACTGTGCCTTAAAACTGTGGCCAAACAAGCATCTTCCCCGTCAAGCTGCTTTTGTAGGGTACTTTTGATGCAACACCAAGAGAAGTAATTAGTACCATTTTTCTTAAAAATAAACAAAACAAACCTCATCTTCATTGGACTGAATATTTTCATTTCTATCTTACTCCAATCCCACTGCTCTTTCTGAATTGTCAAATCTGGTCACGTTAGTGTTTAAAACTTGGAAAATTTCCATCCAATTGTCTAATAAAGGCTTGCTGAGGTACATCGTGTCAAAGAAAGCACATGTCATTTGGGCAGCTGACTCAAAGATAAAGAAGACACAAGGCTTGCTCGTGTGTGTGTGTGTGTGTGTGTGTGTGTGTATCCGGTATGGCTAACTGGCCACTTTATAAAACAAAGTTAAATCTAACTTACGTGTGAAGGATGAGGATAATAAGTTAGCCCAAAAACGCTTCAGTGTATCTTTTCATTTGTGAAGTCATTTTACTGATGGCATGATTGAATAGGGATTCCGTGCGCTGGTGGAGTCTTGAGTAATACATATTCATTCATTCATTCATTCATTCGTTCCTTCATTCATAATAGTAATTCTTACTCATTCTTTAGACTCTCTCTCTCTGTTCTTCAGTTCTTCCATTCATTCACAAAATACATTTCTTTCTTTTCTTTCTGTTTCTTTTCCTTTATTGATTTAAGGTATTGCCAAGTGACTCTGGCTGAATCTAGAATCACAATGGTGGACCAGGCTGGCCCCTAATTTACAGAGATCTGCCTGCCTCTGCCTCATCATGGGGTTTAATCCCTAGTGGGATTAAAATCATGTGCCACCACACCGAACCATAAGATATTTCTTGATGTATCTATGCCCCGTGGGTAGACTAGGGAGACTGGGCGTGTTGTGATAAGGGAGATGCTAAGCTTGCTATGCCACATGGTTAAAGTCCTCACACAGTACCTGATGTACAGAAAGCCATTGAATGGTAAAATCATTAAGTTTATATATTCTATGTCAAAAAGCTCTACAAGGAAGAACATAGGGATGGCATATGAATCAATGGATTGTGCTTTTCTTTTGTCCTCTCTGGTTAGGGGAAGAGTTTGGGATTTCTGCCACAAGAGAGAACAGCTCTGTCGACAGAGGGTATATCTCAACATTTATCAATCTATTCTTATTCTTATATATCAAATCTATTAGATTGTATGTGTTGAAGGGTCTGTCCCCAACCCATTACAAGCATATGACTGGTCCTCATGGGTATTTAGTGCATCGCAAGTGTTTAAAACGCTCGAAGATTGATAAGTAATTAGCCTTCATGTCTAACGTGTAAACAGCAGAGGGATCTTTGATTTGGGTTCAATCAATGTAATTTTAATGTTAACAGCTCTGAGATCAGCAGTCAGCAGTTAAATAAACTTTGACACTGGGTACAGACATGTCAGCAAAGGCACAATCCAATTTACTATTGATTGATCAGCCGGTTAATTTCCTTTCACTTGAAACATTTGCAAAACAGTTATTTTCTACACGACCGGTAGGTGCATGCACGGAGCTTCTTGCTTTGACATTCCTAAGGGATGAGGGAGGACTAAAATGGAAGAGAAAAAGAAAGAAAGATACTTGGGTCATTGAAGAACACCTTGCCACTCACTGTTAACCAGATCTCTGATACCAGATCTATGTCCCTTCTGGAATTGCAGGACCAGTCCTGGCTCTGACCCTTTGGGAGCTCAGATCTGTGAGCTGCCTATAACGACTCCCCTGAGCTTTCATTAACTCAGATCTGAGAGGCCACTGGCCCCCAGGCTTCCCTTCAGCTGTGTTCTTCCTTCTCTTATCAACAAGGCATTCCATGTTGCATGACTTATGCTTGTATATGGACTTTTCAGACGTTCTCAAAGGGGATTAGAAGATACACTTGTTTGCAAAATTTGGAACAATTACAGTGTCAACTTGACCCCACACTGATGACCTTTGTAGAAGGACAAGGTCAGGGCCAGTTCATAGGGAACAAAGACACATCACACTTACAAAGATTTTTCCTGTCCTATGATTTTTTTAAAAAATTTTTTTTTTCATATGGTTTGAAATGAGGAGTCTTCCTTCTCCTCCTCCCCCTTCTCTTTTTCTCTCTTGAAAAAAAAAAAAGATCCTGTGCTCTGTATTGCTAGGAAAGCATCACTTACCAGCACACCTGTTTGCTGGGGCTTGAATTCCAGCTAGGACAACAGTAGTGTTCAACATTGTCTCTCAACCTGTGGGCATCAAACGACCCTTTCACAGGGATCACCTAACACAATCAGAAAACACAGATATTTATATTCCAATTCACAACAGTAGCAAAATTACAGTTATGAAGTAGCAACAAAATAATTTTATGGTTGGGGGGCTCACCACAGCACGAGGAGCTGTATTAAAGGGTCTCAGCATTAGGAAGACTGAGACCACTGGCTTAGGATATAGGCAGTTTTTAGAATGGCAGAAACCATGAGATTCCAAATTTGCTAAAATTCATTAATCCAGATGAAAACAGAGACGGGAAGAGAACACTGATCTTATACTAGTAAATATATTGAATCGTTCACTCATTATTATTACTAAAGAAGATCATATAATAATGACTCTGTTTACAAATTTGACAGTACAGAGACAGTGAGAGATACTTTCTAAAATAAAGAAAGTGGAGACACAGTTAAGGAAGACTCCATGCCAGCCTTTGGCTTCCATGCGTGCGTGCATGGGTGAGCGTTACACTCACTGTTACAGATCCAGGTTGTCTCAAATCCTTGAGAAGCACACATGCTACTACATACAACGCAGACATGTCAGTGTAGAGAAAAATTACAGTTTTACAAATGTTCCAAGCAGACACATAAAGAAGAGAGATTCAGATCTTCCTAGGAAGCTCGGAGTCTGTGACAGAACTGGTTGCCAAATCCAGGTATAAGTCTAATTATTGATCAGCTTATCCTTGTTGGAGAGCTTAGCCTGTTGGCTAGGCGTGTGTAGTGAAGACAAAATGCACACGTGTCCTGGACCACATGCCTTTCTTTGAAGACGACTTAATAACTGGAAGAGTGGTTGCCAGCGTTGCTGATGGCTACATCCTCCAAGCTCTAGTGAATAACGTATTCCAATACTACGTTAAGAATATATCATTACTCGTCAGGTGTTTATTGAGTACACATTTAAACATATGGGTGAAGATGCCCTTTGGGTTTAAATTCTCTATTTGCATCTGGGCACCTCAAGATGCCAAGTAATAAAGACTATTTGGAGGGATATATTTATTCAGCAAATTATGGAACTTCCCTATTACAAATCTATCTTTTATTCATTCAACAAATATTTACCTACTATCTACCAGGTCTAGGCCTTGAGCTCGGTCCTATCTCCACAGAAAAAGATTGCTACAGTTACAGAATGATGTGTGATATGATACCATTAGTTTAGCGTTTGGATTGTGCACATAAAAACACCACATGTTGTTTGTACATCACATTTTGCAAATGTCAGAGCATTTAAAAAAGTATGAGAAAGATCAACATCAATTCACGAACATGATTGACTCTGGCCGTGGAGCTATGAACGCAGTTGCCTTTACCCTAAAGCTTTCATTTCCTAATAAGAAAAACTATTAAAATATCTCAGCAATTGTTTCAGGGGGTGGCTGAGGAGCTATCTTTTAGGGACACTTCTGAATGCCTTTATAGTTGTAAATTTTCTTCAAAACACGGAGCACATGAGAATCCCTGTTGTAGAATGGGTGATGGAGATAGAGGAGGTGTGGACAGACATCATTGTAGCCAGCAGCATCCTGAGTCAAGAACCCATGCTATAGTTATTTATCACCGAGAAAGCAAGTGCCGGAACGGGCTGAATGGTTATTGATGGTCTTTGATTCATTCGGTTGGCTTTATAATGATAAATTATCAATTGTATTATATGTTATATGTAATGCGTAGTATATAATATGTATTATTATATTATAAATATTAATACTGTGTTCCTTAGCTCTTTTGCATCATTTTCAGGTGGCCTCCATATAGGAGCAAAACTTGCCTATGTTGCGTGTGGTGCTACGAATGCCTAGAAGTGACGTTTGTACATGAGACGCTTAGCCTTTCTCCAAGGGAACAAGTTTTATGAAAACAAAATGATTCCATTTTCTTGGGGGGATTATACGTGTTGCCAAGTGCCAAGCAAGTCCATTTAGTGTGCTAGATGGCAAAGTTGTTTTCTGTTCTTCAAACCAAAGCACGCCATTCTAGTGGAGACAAAGATCACTTGTCATTTAGGTTCTGACTAAAGACGTCGCTTGTCCCCATTCAGAGCATGCTTTTATCCTCAGCGTGTTTTGATAGGACACACCATTTCCTCCTTCCTTGGTAAATATTATAGTCATCTTATCCTCCTGCAGAATAGATTCCCTAAACTCTTAAAAAAAAAACCAGAAACAAAACAACCCCAGTCATGAAATGCTTAATGTTCTAAATCCAAATAGAACAACTCTGAACGTAGCTGCACGGCTCCCTGTGGACTACAGTATTTTAAGTGGTTGATTTAAAACACTGCCGGCATAAATGGGTGCTCAGGGTTGGCGATTTTGGAGAGAACCGGAATAGCCAGTTTTGTTTTTAAAACAGCTGAATGCAAGCCGGGCAATGGTGGCGCAAGCCTTTAATCCCAGCACTTGGGAGGCAGAGGCAGGCGGATCTCTGTGAGTTCGAGACCAGCCTGGTCTACAGAGCTAGTTCCAGGACAGGCTCCAAAAGACACAGAGAAACCCTGTCTCGAAAAACAAAACAAAAACAAAACAAAACAAAACAAAAAAAATAAAATAAAACAGCTGAATGCGTGTTATTGGCGGGAATCAAGACAACACACGTTTAATTGTTTCACACGACCCTCAGTCATTCATAAAATGGGCCTTGTGTTATTTCTTTCCTTGTTGCTCTGACACGGAGCCTGACAGAGTCATCTTAAGGAATGTGAGGCTTGCTCTGGTTCAGAGGTTAAGAGTTCACAACCCACCATGGTGGGAAGGGATGGTGGGATTGGTCCAGGGAGGCAGGAGCTTACTGTGGGCTGCTTTTCACATCTTGGTAGATCAGGACCAACAGGGAATGTTGGTGTTTAGTAGCATAGGTCCATCAGCCAGGATCTCATCTCACAGGCACCATAACCTTCCAAAACAGCTCCACCCCGCTGGGGACCAAGTGTTGAAACACATGAGCCTGTGGGGGAGGTATGGGTTCACCTTCAAAAGTCCTAAAAGCATGCTAAAACAGTGGTTAAAATCCTGGGATTTCTCACCAGACTGACTTGATATCAGGTTCTCCATCCAGCCTTTATTTGCTCTGTGACCTTAGACAAATGGCAGGGCTCTTCTTAGCTTCCTTCACCTTTCTCACGTGTCGATGGCCATTGTCATAACCACGCCAGCGAAGACTAAGTGCAATTTTGTGTGCAAAAGGGGACAGCTCTTAGGAAGATTCTAGTAATAAGTAAGATTTAGTGTTGGCTCCAGCATTTCCTGTCTTATTAGTTGAGTAGTTAGGAGTGGGCTTATCATTGCAGCTCATAAAACACTTGCTCCCAGATCTGCCCTGTATGGGATCCTTGGTTATAGGCCGAGCTCTGCTCTTCCTTGGGCTGTTGGCCCTGATTTCTGTATCCTTCTGTTGCTGTCTGTAAAAAGCAAGGGAGGTGTCTTGTGAGGATAAATTGCAATAGCTGCCTTATTGTTCAGTCTTCATTCCCTCCCTCCTCCCTCCCTTCCCTCCCTGCTGCCCTCCTTCCTCCTTCACTCTCTTTCTTATTTTCCTTTATGTTTTCCTAGCTTGGAAGGTCTTTCCCACTTCCTCTTCCCAGGACCTTCCTTGTCACCTTCTCTTCTGTTTTTATAGTCTCCCAAACAGAGCACAGTAGTCTCAACCTGTGTCCCAGTGCATTTTTGCACATGCTAATATCACAGTTGACCTATGGTAGCAGAATGAGTCGACCTAGGCTTGTTTCTGTACTGTCTCAGGATATTACAGCAAGGTTCTGTTTCGACACACTCATATTCAAGAGCTACTATAGGGAGAGATCTTTGGCAAGTATATGGAACCTTATTTATTTTTAAAAAGGAGTAGCCAATACATTATTTTGATGTTACACATTTATTATTTGTTCTTAAGTTAACGAATAGCTTTTCTTTCCTCCTTCCCCATTCTCCCTTCCCTTCTGCTTTGTCACTTGAAACAGGGTCTCACTATGTAGTCTGAGGTGGCTTCCTGGTCACATCCTACATCTTTCCCCTGAGCTCTGGGGCTTTAGGTATGTGCCACCATGCCCAGCTGATACAGAGTTTTCCAAAATTGGCAGGTGGAGTATTTTCCAGTTTAGCTTCATGTTACTGTTAGTTCAACTCAGTTTGGGGGATAATCCCTAGGTAGGGATCCAGCGCTCTCCGGACTGTTGGTTTAGTGACTCTTTAGCTTCTGGATGAGTTATTAACTTCTTAATGCTTTATGCTCAAGATAGGTGTGATGAGAGCTGGTTCACAGGGTTGGGGTTGGTCCAGAACTAGTGAGAGGAGAGGTGAACTGGTATCTCTGGTGCCTAGACTGTGCTCAGTAACCACGTTGCATCTTTTTTCTCTTTGTCTGATGGATGAAACCATTGCTGGAAAAATGTACCAATTCTCAGAGATCATGGGAACAGTATTAAGTGCTCGATGCAAACTAAAGTTTTACACAGTAGTGCTACTGTGGTTTCGTTAAAAAAAAGTTAGACGTTTCTACGGAGACACTAAAGTTGCAGGTATCAGAGTTAGACAGTTTTCACGGCCACCCTAAGATCTGACGGCCATATGAAATAGGAAAGGAGAATACAAAGTGGAAGAAGAGGAGAAGGAACCAGAAATGAACTTAAGAGAGCTGGGAATCTGTCTTTGTGGTAGTGCTCGCCTAACAGATCGTGAGGCCCTGGGTTTGGTCCCAGCACTACCAAAAATAAAATGGAACTCAAGTCACAAAACCTAGGGTCCAAGTCTGTTGGGACTAATTGAGTCCTGGCTTTCAGCTGTTCTTCCCTGTCTAGAGTCTTCTAATTGAAGTTACTAGAAGCTGTGCCTAGCTTAGAGGATCAGAGGATGGGATTTTCACCTGTTGACCATTGACTGCAGTGTATTTAAGCCTCCATGGTGCTATTAAAGGGGGCTTTTTGGTACCAGTGTTGGAAGGTCTGTGTGTTGGTCTGTCTCTGCGTGTGTATTCTCAACCTCCAGCCCCTTGCCTGAAGCTCGCGAACTGGGTTCTAGCGCATAGAGCGTAGACGGGGGTGGGGGGGCAGTGCTCTGCACAAGTCACTAAAGACACACAAGCAGATTTGCACCACTGATTCTTTAGACACAAAATCAGAAGCATTTCCCACCTATTCTTTTGTTTTGTCTTTAGTTAAAAACTATAATAATCTTAATATTTTGGATTTGTGGATTTCTATACTTTCTTAATTTTAGGACTAGTACATTTTTGGTTATGAGGATTCTGTTAATGATATTGTTTTATGGTTTTTAGAGGATTCTGTTAATGATATTGTCTCATGGAGCACTTGTCTCAGGCTGGCTGTCCCACATGTTGCTTGGGGTGCTTCCACATATGACTTCGTGCTCTTCAGCATGTATGTCCCACATCTCAGCATGTCACCTCCGTCTGCCTTCTCACCGTGTCCCTCTGAAGTTTAAGGCCTCCTCTGAGCAGTCATGAGGCTTTCATTTTAAACACGCCCTCACCATCACTATCACACAATGTTTTTATTGTATTTGGTTAATGTGACAGCTGCATTATATTCTTATTATAATATGTAGTATCCCGGGGAAGCTGCCGTTCAGTTTGTATTTCCTCAGATAGATTCAGACCTATGCTTTGCCATTCTATCCATCCACCCACCCACCCATCCATCCACCATCCACCCACCCACCCATCCACTCACCCACCCATCCACTCACCCATCCATCCGTCCATCCGTCCATCCGTCCATCCACACATCCATCCATCCATCCATCCATCCGTCCGTCCAGACATCATCCACCCATCCATCTATCCATCCATCCCGTCATTCAGCCCATGTTCATAGAGACTTACCATGTACCTGCCTGGAAGTGTGTAAAAGTGGAAGTTATTTGAGTGCATCCTGTCATATGCAAGGTAGAAGTGTTGCCTGCCTTCACAGGCCTGCAGTGTAATTGGGATGGGAGTACAGGGTGGGGACACTTGGCTAGAGCTCCTTGAGAGATGTGTTGCTACGAGAAGTCCCTGAAAGCCTTCAGTAGGAGAAATGGCAGCAGTAGGCTCAGTTGGTGACAGACACTGTGGAGTATGGAGGTGGCTTGTTATGGAGCTAGATAGTACATGAAACTTTGTACCCCAGGAATGTGTGATGTTTGTGTTTGCGAGGGCGGGGGGGCCTTCAGACAACAGGGCAGCATCAGTGCCCCAGGAGAGGAGCCATTGGAAGTCCAAGACTGAACACAGGAGCGCAGAGTTCTTCAAGGCAGCCTGGGTGAAGAAGGGGGCGATGACTGTGAAGAGTCCCAGTTGGAGCTGGGAGCTGGGGTTGCAGTTCAAAGCCATGTTGAAAAGGCGTCAGCTTCCGCAGAAGAAAGGGGCATGGGCATTGAAGCTCTTCACTCTAGGAGAGTGTCGGGGTCAAAGAGAAGCACTGGGAAACAGGGAGGAGCAAATATTTGGGGGGTGAACAGAGCGAGAAGAAAGGCCAGAGAAAAGAAACCGGCCCCTCAGAGATCCTCAGTCACGGGTTGGAGGAAGACAGCCCTCTCTCCAGTCCTTTCAAAGCCAGGCTGTTGCTGTCTTCAGCACCCTGTGCTTTCTGACCACCCTTTTAACCCTCCACATTAAAGCCGTCTGGTTTTCTCTGGGATATCCAACGCTGGCTCCAGACTCTTTTCCCTCAGAACTCTCCAGTACAGAAAGAATGTATTTATGAGCTTTCTCAAGAGGCAGGAGAAGCAAGTGAGTGTCACAGAATGCACCGTGCATATTTCAGAACAGGGCAGCTGCTGCAGAAGAATGGCGTTCAAAGGTGGGCTTTCGAGCGAGATCGGCCCACGCCTTTCAAAGACCAAGTGTCTTATCAGTTTCCTGCTATTCACAGCATTTCCCTGAAAAGCAAAGCAAAAACAAACAACAGAAACCTCATCTCTTGATGCTATTTCCCCCCTAAAACCCTTAAGTTAGGGCTTTTAAATGAACGTCTTTGAATCAAGTGTGATCATGTTTGAAGGTGTGTATACATCTCATTAATATATGTTAGGGTCCTGTTCACCACAGTCAGTTGAGAATTTTCCATTAAATAATATTTTCCTTGACAAAATGTGGAGGCTTTTAAAACTGTCAGGCTGACTAGAGTCGACTGAAAAGGAATTTAAAAACTGCGAAGTAGAAACAAAATACATCTCTCCGTATCCATAGTCGTGGAAACCTCTGTCAGTAGCTTTGTGATATTGGGCTTCATGAACATAAAGAGAAGCTCATGGTCAGATTTCTAGGGGGAGAGACTGGGTCACATAAATGGACCCCGTCTGCCTTACTGCCGGAGAGGGGCTCACATCTGCTTGGTGGGAGGAGCGACTCTCTGATGGGGTAAAACATGGAGTGTTTTTCAGTCTGAATTCATCACAAAAAGTATGTTTTAGAGCTATGTAGTTCTGGCTGTCCTGGAACTCACTCTGTAGACCAGGCTGGGCTCAAATTCACAGAGATCCACCTGCCTCTGCCTCCCTGAATGCTGGGATTAAAGGGACGAGCCACCACTGCCCGCTGGTAATCTTTAACAAATTTCATTTACTTTTTGTCTTTTGTGGTTCTGACCTTTTGAACATAATATCCCAGTAGTTTCACAGAATGCCCCCCAGTTTGAAGCTGTCTGGTTATTTCATGAGGAGGCCTAGAATAAACATTTTAAAAGCAAGAGTGCTCCAAACACTGTGCTACATTGTATTTGGGACTTAGCTGGGGGAAGGCTTAGAACGCTCTTTGTTTCCCCAGTGGTTCTGAAGTTTGATCTGTTGACGATGTCGCTGTTGGCCTGTGTTCTCCATTTTCCTTTCCCTTTCATATAAAGCAGAATCTGTGGATATTTTGAGACTGTAAAATGGCTTGTTCCCTGACAGTCTTCCACCTTGTGCTTTGACGGTGCATCCATCAGTGATTCCTGCTTGAGCTGCTCATCGCAATACTAGCTGTTACAGTGTCTGTCATGCTTTAACTGCCGAGTTGCAGCTACAGTTGGGAACTGGCGATTGTTCATTCTTTAATGTGCTGTCCATTTCAGCACAGCCCATGGTGTCTTGTTTGTTTTTACAGCACAGCGGAGTTATGGGTTCTTTTTATTTCATTGTGCCGAGTCTTTTGTGGGAATCCTGATCATGTTCAACCTTTTCGGCCGTCCATGGAAACCCTTTTCAGTCTACTCCTGGTAGATTCTTTCTTTCTTTCTTTCTTTCTTTCTTTCTTTCTTTCTTTCTTTC
>JABTXL010006712.1:22542780-22637616 GCA_025134845.1 Neodon shergylaensis | reverse complement strand
TTCTTTCTTTCTTTCTTTCTTTCTTTCTTTCTTTCTTTCTTTCTTTCTTCCTTTTCTTGCTTGCTTTCTTGCTCTCTCTCCCTCTCCCTCCTTCTCTCCCTCCCTCCCTCCCTTCCTTCTTTCCTTTTCTTTCTTTTTTTTTTTTGCCTTGCCTTGGGTTTGATACATAAAGTCCCAGGTTTATTTACCCTCTTTTCACACCTCTGACCTATTAGATGTGAGAACCAGCTATTTCTCAGAGAACACCTGGTTTCTTACAGTAGGACTTATTCAGAGCCCTCGATGCTGAGTGCTGTGTGTGTATTGAGACTGGCGTCCTTTTCACTCGTGGGCTATCTCAGTGGCCAGAGCTGGTGACAGTTGTGAGCTTGGGCACGTGTTCCTAGAGTCCATAGATGAACCTGGAGTCAGTCTACAGGGCTCTCCTTTCCAGTCTGTGTTTGTGTCTTCTTTCTCCTACAAGATGTTCGCTAACCCTCTCAGCTTCATACCCACGCGATTATTTCCAGAGCGCTACACCCACACCCCCGTCCGCGGTCTGCGGCTCCACTTGTTTGTATCTCAAGTTCTCTTCACGTCTCCTCCTTCTGCTTTCCAACTCCCTCAAATTATTGGATGGCTGCATGTGCTTTCGTCTTCCCGTTCGTAGTCTTCTCTTTAAAAAAAAAAAAAAAAACCACGTCCCACCATCCTGGGGAGCTGCAAGGCGCTGTCTGCTCTCCTCCATGTCTGACTGGGAGCTCATCCGACCTGGTCCTTCTGTTAGCTACGTGAACGTGAAGCCTGGAAGGAAGAAAACAGCCTTCACCTTCGAGATCCAAGATGGCTCCACCTGTCTGTCGTCTGTCTCTGCCTCCCTCTCCCATCCTGCATTGCTCCCCTACTCCTCCAGGGACAGAAGTAGATCCCTGTAAGGTCTTCTTGACCAGTCTTGACTGTCCCAGTGGGTAGGGCTTCTTTCATTGGTACTTGGGAGTAGACCTGACCATTCAGGGATGTGCGCAGGGCTGCTGAGTGGACAGCCACCCTGTCTGGTTGCATATTTGTTTTCTGTTACTCGGGGCTACCAATCTGTCTATTGTGTATTATTCCACACTGAGACAAATGCCCGACCATGGAGGGAGGCAACAGAATCTAAGCCACTGTTCTCGGTCTGGTTTTGCTACCCTGCTTTCTTCATTTGACTCACATTAGTACAGACCTTGCTCCTCAGCTGTAACACTCGCACCTTCTAAACTTCGAGGGCTGTTACCGCTGCTCGTTCACCCTGTTCATAGTTTCAAATTACGATCTGCTTTCTGCTCCACTAATCGTGTTCAGGACAGACTCAGGTACCTTCAAATTTAAGATGTTTGCCTTCAAAGGTAGATGCCTTTGGTATCACCTCCGGTGACAGCGGTTTGTCTAAGGGCACCGAGGGGATTTTTCAGAAAGGCGGCCCATGGGAGATGCCATCATCCCTGAAGCAGTTTGGAATGTTGGACTTATTTCTCTCTGCCTTGGTAAACAAAAGCTGGCGTTTTCTGTCCGTAGCTTTTCAGCTGCAGGGCTGCAGCCGTGGTAGAGTTTGCTGGTATAATGGAAACCATGTGGCAGCTTGCCAGCATGGTGATTTTGCCAGAACCTCTCTAAGCACTTGCCATATTGGCGGGCTTCTCCCCCCCATCTTCTCTGTGCTTATTTATTTATTTATTTATTTATTTATTTATTTATTTATTTATTTTTACTCTGCTTGCATCGTGGAATTCTGGGTAAAGCTGCTTTAAATCACAATCATGTTAAACGACAACAATGAAAAGAACGTTTCGACCAAGTGCAATTCGAATATTGCAACATAAATAATCTATGCCAAATTGGCTTACAGATTTCAAAACAGGAAGAATGTCATTAGTGATGTTCATGGTTTGGTTTTGCTTTGCTGCAGATTAGGTTTAGCGACAAATTCCATCTGGCTACAGCTACATGCAGTCTCTTCATTGATTGGTTATATTGGGACTTCATGGGAGTGTCCTTCGGAAAGCTTTTCCCAGCATTTTTTAAAGCTCCATTGAAGAAAAAAAAAGGGGGGTGGGGGGGCTGGCGAAAAGAAAAGAGGAGAAAGGACCCTGCATTGTTTCAATTTGCATCCAACATGCAAAACATAGTTCTAAAAATTTTAATTAGCTAAGTGAGTGCTGAAAAGGAAAAGTAATATAACAAGCCTCGGTGAGCAGCTGGGATGTGTTGCCATGACGACAAGTTCAGCAGGCTGCCAGCGAGCATGTCAATGGGTAATATTGGGAGAGGGCTTTGAAACGGTGCCTGCTAGCCACAATGTGATTGGTCACGCCTCTGTTGTCTTTGTGTGAACCGGTGGATGCTGGGTAAGACCGAGAGTGAATGCTCAGCTTGTCTCAAGGCTGCAATGAGGTAATGCTTCTGAATCTTTGGGGATTATGAGCTCCTGCCTCCAAAAGACTGCGGTCCAGAGTGCTTCCCTTTCTCTGTGCCTTAATTACTGACTGTAACACGTGAGGAAGTTTTACAGCCGCCGTTGTTCGTTCTTTTTATATGTGCATGTGTGTATTATAGATAACACGTGTGGACGTGGCATATAGAATCTCAGGCGTATTCTAAAAAAAGAGGGAGATAACCCTCCATGCTATTCCTTCTGCACAGAGTCAACATTCCGTTTGATTTCTGGCAGCAGTGACAGTATCTCTTGGTGGATAAATGATAGATTAAAGGGCATTTGTGTTGGGTAAGCAAACTCGCTCCTACCTGGAGACTATTTTGGCGTCGATTACTTTTTAAAGTCTTTTATGTGATTAGTGTTTATGATATCCGTGAGAGGGGGCTGCAGGAGGCGTCAGCTTCGCTTCACTCGTAGGTGTAGCTCATTTTTTTTTTTTTGATTCCTTGAGATCAGCCAGTTTATATCCTGATGCATATCTTATGGGGTCTTTCATTAATTGAACAGAAGATCTGACTGCCTCAGATTGATCTACTGAAGAATGCCTTGAATCTGAAAAGGGAAGCTGGGCAAAGAGGGGGGGACTGTGGATGGCTGGGTGGTGACACAAATACATGGGGGAGGCTGATGACAGAGACACAAGAGCCAAACCCCTAAGCTCTGACCCTGGTTCTCTGTGACATAGTGACTTAGATTCTCTCCAGGGTTTGGTCGGGTGGCTTGAGAATGTTTTTATCAGATGTATCGATAGTAAATGGGTACCCTGTGATGCTGAGGGCAGCATCTCCATTGGTGGTGTCCCTAGCTGGTAGGGGCGGGGAAGCTGCTCTGGGCCATCAGCGCCCCCGCTCTCACAAGTGGGCAGTGTGTGAGCTAGCTTTTGGAGCGAGCTATTACAGTTTGGTCACCTTGTTGTATTTGCCTGCTCATAAAAATACGTGAGTCTTTGAATGTATAAACAGAATAAAACCACCTCAGTGGCAAGGGATGGCTTCCTCTGTGGCTGCAGAGGATGGGGAGCAGCTGCCCAGCTTTAAATCTGAGGTCAGGCCACAGGCCTGTGGTTGGAGTTAGTTGATTATCCACCCCAGGAAATTAGAAGCTGTAAGGAGTGAGTGGAAGGCTTTCCTGTGCATCTCACTTCCTTTATTACTTAATTTAAACCTGGTTGGTTTTTCACTATGTTTCTGTGTCTTTGCAGAGAATGACCTTACCAAAGAGGAGGAAGGGGGGTGTTGCATCTAGTTCTTAAATAATTAATTCAAAACACTATGGCAAGAATACGATCGTGGGTTGTGGCTTCTTTCCAATGTGTTGATTTTCTCCAGTGGTGGAGACTCTGGCACCACACAGCTGGTTCACTAGGCCAGGAGTGGAGAGGCCTTTGAGATAGGCGGGCTGGAGTCCTTTGTCTAAAACAAAGCAAAACGTAGAGATCTCGTGAAGAAAAGTCCACCTGTTGGCAAGACTGACACTTCTTCATTGTAAACATCTTAACGTTCTGGAACCTTCCTTTCTCCCGGGGAGAGGGCAGTCATGATTTCAAATCTCAGATACGCTTTGCCAATTTAAACAATTTTTAGGCTCATTTAATGATTCCGAGTTTGCATGAGATTGGATCCTATGGAACACACTCCAGTTGTTAAAGGGAGGATTGGTTTTTAACTTCCACAACTCTGCAGGCTGCACAGCTTCCTCCACTTGAGAAGTTCTGTGTATTTATCATCACAGGCAGGCGTGTCTTATTGTCTGCACTACACGCTAACTTGTTTTCCTTCATCGAGTGACAAAATTCAAATATTTGAGATCTGTATGATTCATGGATCCCATCTGTCTTGGCAAGCTCTGCATTAGACAGTCCACCTACAATATTTAAAATATGCAAAATTAATATGGTAAAGACAGAGTAAAAATAAAAGGTAAGGAAACATTGTGTTGCTTATACTGCGTTTTGCAAGATTTTTTACTATTTCGAAAACCCTTTTGGAGAGGAGCGATTGCAAGTTCCAACTAGTGCGAGCCATTCTGTCTGGTGACAGGTTCCACAATACATGACTCCTGATTGATGTGAAGCCCGGTGCCTGGAGATGAATCGTGGATGCAGCATTGTCGTGTTCCTCTTTCATCACTGATATTACCAAGTCGACCCAGGAGCTTAGCAGAGGCCTTTGCTCAGAAATAGTAATGCATAGTTGTTAATGCTCCCGCTCTGTAAAAGTCTCCCCAAATGTGATCATCCAGGGCTGTTAGAGGGGGAGAAAAAATGGTGGCTGCAGATAATTGGAGTGATTCAAGACATTAAAAATGCCTTTCTTGAAAGATGCCCCATTACAAACAAGTCTCAACCCTTGCCCCATGTTTACAAAAGGGATTTAACTGTAATAGTCAGTGCTTTGTGGAAAACGCACGAAGCTACAAAGTTTATAAAGACTAAAGTGGGAGTCTGGAAGGCAGGGTGTCAAGAGTCTTCAAGCTTTGGGGTCAGACAGAAATATCAGTTCTGCAGTTCTTGAGTGTAGCTCTTGGTCGTGATTGTTGTTTTTAGATTGTTGTTTCCCCAGAACAGGCCAGTCACCACCCCAGGTGAGGGACACAGGGCAGGGTGCCTACCCAGGTCATTACTGTACAGGAAGTTTCTTTACATGTGAAGGGGAAGCAATGGACAGTGGCTGTTTCCTCTACCGAGACAATCACGGTGGCTATTATGTGAACTTTTATCATGACATCAGAAGGTCACATTTTGTGAAACGTTCAACCTCATTCACACGATGAATTTTTGATTGTTGGTGTGTCAAGTTCTTATTATGTGTCCAAATGTGCAATCCTCCTGCCTCAGCCTCTTCAGTGCTCAGATTACAGTCCTACAGCACCATGCCTGGGACAAAATGATTTTTTTGTGATATCTATTATTATTATTATAAGAAGATCTATATCTGAATTGCTATGCTGTTTATGATATGATGTAAAGAAACTTGCATTGTGCCAACCCAGGGTCTTAACCACTGAAGTAGGAACTAGTTTGAAAGGACTGTTTTGTTTACGAAGGGAGGATTTTTGTTGTTGTTGTTGCTGAATGAATGGCACTGAGAAATACTTTGGCAAGAGAACTTGCTGTAGAGAATAGATTTTGCAAGTGGCTGCATTTCTTTAGACGGGCTAATTGATATTTGGATGCTGTTTTCAGAAATAATTCACCTTCAGAACTCTGTGACCTAGAGTCGCCTTTAATATGGTCTATTCTATACATTTATGTGGTTTTCATATATCAAATGCTTCTGTGTTTGGAGCTGCTTTTCTTCATAACACTATGATGAGATTGTATTTAATTCATAATGCTGTAATGCTGGTCTCTCAGTTCCTGTCTGTGTCAATTATAGCTACTTTTTCTGCACTTGCCTGAGTTGAAGTTTGTTTTTTATCAGTCAACAGCATGATGTCTTTGTCTTTCTGATCTCGTCAACGCACTGAGACCAGCAGTCTCTGTCAACCAGACTCTGATATATGTATCTTAGATGTTTAAAAAGAGGAGGTGTTTTATTTGGAAAACTTAGGAAAAGCTATTTCTGATCTCTGAAGCAGGAAATAGAAGGGCTTTTGGAATATCTTAGATGTGTTGTCTGTTGTTTTTTTTTATGACCAAATAGAGTTACCTGTTATCCATTCCCTCTCTTGGTTAACCCAAACATTTGTTATCTTGAAATTTGAAATGTGGAAAAAAGCACAATCGGAAATGTTACGACTGATTAATAATCAAGGCAGTTCTCTTTTTTGTCTGTCTTGATTCTCTACTGTACTTGCACATTGAACATGTTCGTAGTGATGGGAACTGGGCATGGGTTTGGGATATCAGGCAGAAAGAACCCCATTTGAATACTACTAGATACACCATTTACTTGCTTGAAGGTATAGAACAAGTACCTCTATATACTTGAAATCAGTTATATCCCCATCACAGGGTGATATTAAGTTAGGTGACCTCAATATAATGCCTGGCATGAGGCAGCTGCTCAGTGATGTACCTGATTATATTTCATTGCTAAAGGGACTGAGTTCTTTTATCCTTCATGAGATATCTTTAGGGATGGGTTAGGAGTGATATTATTTGTTCTTTCAACTCTGGCGGTTTCTCTGTAAGAACATCTTTCTAATAGAGTTAGGACATTCTGCTACCAGATATTCATGTAGCAGCCATGTTTTTATAGTGTCAAAAATAAGGTAAAAAATAAAACAGATATGGTATGTACCACCATAATCATGGTGTCTAGGAGGTTGAGGCAGGAAGAGCAGGAGTGGGAAGCCAGCCTGGACTTCCCAGTGATATTCTTTTAAGAAAAACTAAAATAAAAGGATGTAGTTTCTATTTGTATATTTAGAGCTTTGAGGTAGACAGTCAACACATATCAGAAAGGAGACTCGGAAGGAGAACTAGTTCTGGCCACTAAACGAGACTGACAAATGGCTTTTCAGAAGGCCAGGCACTAACCTAAGGGGCAGTGACTTGGCCAACAGTGAAGTAGAAGGAAAGCAACACCTGAACAGTGATGAGACTTCTCTACTGACTCCTTAGAGCATGGGCCATGGGGCAGTAGGCGAAGACACGGCAGGAATCCCACACCTGTTGTACCTTGGTGGTCCTGATGCAGACCCAACGCTCACACTAGAAGATAGGAGAGAGAGCAGGGTTTATGGCACAGAGAAATTTAATCTAGGCCATGTTGAGTCTGAGGCCATGAGATGTCAAAGGGAGATGCCGATGGAGATGCCAATGGAGATGTTGATGGAGATGCTGATGATGGAGATGCCCATGGAGATGCCGATGGAGATGCTGATGATGGAGATGCCAATGGAGATGATGATGATGGAGATGCTGATGGAGATGCCGGTGGAGATGCTGATGGTGATGCTGATGGAGATGCTGGTAGAGATGCTGATGGAGATCTAGCAGAGGAAGAGCTGGCATCAGAGGAGAGTTCGGTACAAGAGCAGGAACCTTGGCACCCATCAGCTCTGTAATCCTTCAGAGAAAGACTGGACTTACGGCTAAGAATGGGCGGTGTGCAGCTCGGGGAGCAAGCAGGGCTGATGTTGGATCCCCTGTGGACATTCATTTCTAGAGGCAGAACAAGGAAGCACTTACACGAGGAGGAAACTCAGACCCAAGTGGGGAAATTAAATTTCCATCCCATAAACTACACAGAATGGGTTGCCCACAAAGAAGTACCCAAGTCAATTACTTAGAACCCAGAAACCAACCTAAAGAGTCAACCTTGCTTAGTTCTGCATTTCATTTTCAGGCAGGTGCCTCTGTCCTGTCCCCCAAAGCCTTCTGTGTTATCATCCCCTGACCTCTTCCAGCAGTGGTTCCTTGGGAGGCTGCACTGAGGGAGGTTAGGCACCATACATTGCCTCTAACTAGTCATGCGTTCACATGTATATAAAAGACTAGATTGAAAAAGGGAGACATTGAACTTTCCAAACAAAAACCTGGAGTTAAAAATACTTGTTACTAGAGTGATGGGATTGCTCAGTGGGTAAGGACTTCTACTACCAAGCCTGATGACAGGGCTTTGATCCCCAGGAACCCCGTGTTAGAAGAAGGGTCCTGACTCTCAGAAGCTGACCTCTGATCTGCACTCACATGTTGTGGTGTACACACAGCACACACACACACAGCATGCGCGTGTGCACGTGCGCACGCACAAACTTCATTGTATCAAAATGAAAAATAGTTGTTTTTTTTTTAATCTTCAACAACTTATTCAAATAAGTACACAAGCTGATTATTCTTTGTCAGATTTGATTTGAGACCTGTCCCCCTTGCTGTAGCTCTGTCAGTACCGCAGTGATTTGACTGCCTTCCATCATCAAACCGTTGGTTAACTGTGGCAAGTTAATAAAGTCGGACAGGGCATCCAAACTGCCTAGATTTTCTCCATAATATGCCACTCGTGGTATGACCCTCCTAAGGTTGTTCTGAGCAGTAAATGGCGTGTGGAAAGCCCCTGTGGTGATGCTTGCTTTACACTGGCACCCGAGAAAGGACAGTTGTTAACAGGGCAGAGGAAAGGGGTCAGATCACGGGTTCTGGGTAGGCATGAGAAGGAAGAAGAAGCAGTTGAAGACAGTGAGGGATCATGACTGCATTTGGGATCCATAAGGATAAAGGAAGGAGAGGAGACCTTAGAACATTTACTGTCGACCCTGGGGCTGGAGTTCACACCAGACAGTTGTATATTTGTTGCTGAAGGTATAGCTAACCTAATGACACTCAGGGTATATGTAACTCCCAATGCTGTGTGACATGCGCCATATACATAACTCCCAGTGCTGTGTGACAGGCAAGATATACCTAACTCCCAGTGCTGTGTGACACGCAACATATACCTAACTCACAGTCCTGTGTGACACGCAACATACACCTAACTCACAGTCCTGTGTGACACTCAGGATGTACCTAGACAAGATTGTAAGAAGTGGTAGTACTAGGAGAAAAAATGCTTAGAAGCCTATATTAGATTTAAAATATCCGGGGATTACGAAATTAGCCGAAGAGACGGCTCAGTCAGTAAAAGTGCTCATTGTCCAGCATGAAGACCCGAGTTCACTTCCTCAGCACCCACAAACAAAACAGGGTGCAGCGTTCCAGTGCTGGGCGGGTTTCCTGTCCAGCCAGTCTAGTCGATCTGTGAGCTCTGGATTTGATAAGAGACCATGCCTCAAAAGCAAGGTGGTGAGGTAACTGAGGATGACAGTGCTGACTTCTGGTCTCCACATATGTGCACATTATTAACCCCACATATGTGTGCTCATATACCTGTACCTACCCACACATACACATGAAAGTATATGTAAAACATATAGAAATCTTAAAACATATCAACATTAACCAATGACATTTTAATACTAACTTTGAAAGCTGGATAATGAAAGTCCTTTTCATACTTATTTATTAATTTGTTTGTTTGTTTATGGATTCAGGGCCTCACTATGTAGCTACTCTGGAACTCTATGTAGACCAGAGACCTCAAACTCATAGAGATCCATCTGCCTCTGGCTCCACTAAAGGCATGGGCACTAAAGACATGTCCTCCAAACCTGGTGAAAACCATCCCCCCCCCCATTTTAAGTAGGAGAAGATAAAAGAAGAATCACAAAGTAAGAAACATACTTGAAAAATAAATGAATATACACTAAAAACTCAAACCCAAGGGAGTTGGAAAGCAAACATTAATGCCTTTTATTAATGAGGAGATATCAGGGGTTGTGTCGGTGATCTCAAAAGTCTGGGTGTCACAGTAGAGCTGGCGGATGGGTTCAGGATGTATTAGTGCTGTAAAGAGCAAAGACCTACAGTGCCCCCCTCATCATCAGAAATCCAGTCCAAGGGTCCTCGGGATGTGGACTCAGCTTAGTAATACTTGAGTTAAGTCTGTGTAGATCAATGCAAGACCGCAAACTTTCAGTTCTGGCAAAGCCCTACCATCTATTGTCACCATTACTGCATTAAAAGAAAGGACATTTCTCTCTCTCTCTCTCTCTCTCTCTCTCTCTCTCTCTCTCTCTCAGCATAATGAAAGATTTTTTTTGTTTCAGGGATTTCTCTTTATAAAAACTTTTTATGATGTCCTAATGGCTCACTCTCTCCATGGGCCCTGGTGAGATAATTGTCCACACATCACAATTCCATCCACCAGAATTTTGGAGTTCTGGTTTGGCTCCCAGGTGGCCAGCACAGGACAGCTCAGGAGACAGAAATCCTGCCACCTCTAGTGCCACAATCCTGCTGTTGAAAAGACCAGTGCTTTCTCCTGGACCGCTCTGTGACCTCAAGTCAATTTATCAAAGGGACCTTTGTTACTAGGGGATTCTTTTTCCTCTTTCTTTCTTCCTTCCTTCCTTCCTTCCTTCCTTCCTTCCTTCCTTCCTTCCTGCCTGCCTGCCTGCCTGCCTGCCTGCCTTCCTTCCTTCTTTCTTCCTTCCTTTCTTTCTTTCTTTCTTTGATGGAGAGTAGGCTGGTTGGGGAGGCTGATTGTGGAGGGATAAAGGGAACATAGTGAAACATGAAGACGTGGACACTTTCGCATGTATAATGATGAAGCACACATGACTAAACTATATAGGCAGGAGTGTTTTTGATCCTAGCGTAGAGAAACAGGATAGAGTATCCCACTGGGGATAATGTCTTTCTTCATCAGCATTTGTGCTGAAAACAGGCCTTTTATGAGGTGTGGGACTTTAAAGGGGGCAGTGGTGCTATTCCTGTGAGAACCGACGCCATTACTACAAGATACGAATGCGGCACACATGCTGGTCTGGGGGAAGGTAGCAAAAAAACCTTACTAATGGGCATGGTTCATTGTAGTCTCTCCATCAGTGTATGTGCCACTTACAATGACATTAAAAGCTTGGTGTGGCTGAGACTCAGCAAAGAAGGGCTCAAAAGGTAAAACTAGAAAGAGGAAAAAGAAGGTCTAATCTGACTCCTACCCGCAATATCTGTGGCCAAGCTTTATGAATTTAGAACATTAAAAGTTCAATATTCACAAACATTTACTGTGAAAATTTTGTGTGCTTTGTTCTCATTCCTAATGTGTATTAGCCCTGGTCTTGAAACATGTAGGATCTGCTGCTTTTAAGTGTTAAATTGATGATTGGTGTTGGGGAACTATTGATTGATGACCGGTGACTGTAGCTCTGATCAAGGTTGCAGATCAGTGACCACTCCCCTTCTGAATACAATGCCATATTGCTCATAGACTAATGCAAGTACTTTCTTCTATTCTTTTGCCAGTTCTTGAGTTCCATCTATAACTCTGTGTGTGTGTGTGTGGTGTACGTGTGTTTGCTCATGCATGTGCATGCATGCCCACATGCGTTTCACCCAAATTTCTCCTGAGTCTGAGTTAGAAATGAGTTTCTGCTCACATTGCAAGCCCACAGCTTCAGTAAGTGGTGTTAAGAACGATACTTTAGACATAGCCTTAGTCTACCAGCGGTGTCCATGCAGATTTTGTGCAAGCTCTCTTAGCCACAGGTGAACAGCAGTATGAGGATTTCTCAGTTGAGTTGGGTGCTTTTAGGAGCCCCAGCATACTGACCTGACCAAGGCCATTTTATTTAACTGAGAAAACCCTGGGTCCCATTTCCTGACCCAGGTTTCACCACAATCTCCCACCAATTTCAAGAGTGCTGAGTACTCATGGCGGAAGCATGTCGAAGGAAAAGTGGCCATCACATTTGTACAAGAAAAGTGTTTGCCAGACTGGAGAGATAGACCAGTGGTTAAGAGTGCTCACTGTTCTCCCAGAGGACCCAGGTTCAATTCCCAACACCTGACTTCCCACCAGGCAACTTACAACCACCTGTAACTGCAGGTCCTGGGGACCTGACATTCATTCTCTTCTCTCCTCACTGGGCATCTCCGTGTATGTTGCACACATGAACTCTTGTAGCCTCACATCCACACCCAAATATAAAGAAAGGATCTTTTCAGAAAGTGTTTGAGGGACTGCTAAGGAGGTATTTTTAAGAACAGTCTCCTCTGCCTCCCTCTGCCTCCCTCTGAAGTACCTGTAGATCAGAGTGGCAATTTCCCATTTGGCTAAAGTAGGAAAGTTTATTCATTACGCACAAACCTTTCTGTAGATCTGCTTGTGATACCTGTATGACTTTCACCTTTTCTTTGCTAACAGATATATTTGTAGAATTCCAAACATGTCCTTGCCTACTCATCCTGCTGTCTACACGAGGCTTTTGGTCCACAGGCATCTCATGGCCCTGCTATACAAAAGGCTTAACATATGGAACGTGTACCTGGCCTTCATGGAAGTCTTTTTAGATCACTACTGGGGTCATATGCACAAATGGGAAGGTTATCAGAACTTGGGGCTTGTTATGTATGCAGGAAAGTCTTACTGTTGAGATGTAAAGTTTGAAGGTTAAGTTTGTGGTGGAATGTTTTGAGTTGTTGGCACCGAAGAAGTCTAGCTCATAGGTTGAGCATCTCCGAGTGATCTTCTGCAGATTACTATAGCAACAGCTTGAGGCAGAAGAAGAACTGGAAATTCTCAGGGAAAAGTCTAGACTCTTGACCTGTTTCTTCCCCAAGCTGTGGTGACTTCAGCCAAGAGGAAGATGGGAGTTTTTGAACACACCCATCAATCTTCTCTTTGCCCTGTAGATGAAAGAGGGGGGGTTAAAATGAGAGGTGATAGTCTCCATAATTATAGCTGATGCTAATGACCTGGTTTGCGGGCGATTTCTCCTAGTCTAGAACCCTGATGGCAAAGCTCATTGGGACTATGCCAGGATGGACTTGAGGGAGGGGCAGTTGGCATAGTGTCCGTCAGTTTAACTTCTCATCACTTACTCCAAAGAGCATATTATGCCCAGGAAACCAGGATCACAGCAAAGCAGGTAATGTTTAGTAAGCTGGGACTATCTGCCATCACCATGATGGGTAGGGCATGAAGCACTGGGTACGTGGGAAACCTGGGAAACAGGTGAACTGCTGAGGAACCTTCTGTTTGTTTGTTTGTTTGTTTGTTTGTTTGTTGTTTTTTAAGACAGAGTTTCTTTGTGGGTAGTCTTGGCTGTCCTGGAACTCACTCTGTAGACCAAGCTGGCCTTGGATACAGAAATCTACCAGCCTTTACCTCCTGAGTGTTGGGATTAAAGGCATGTACCACTATGCCTAGCTTGGAATATTTTTTAAAACTGACACAAAGGAGGGGGGGGGAGAGGGAGGAAGGGAGAGAGAGAGAGGGAGAGAGAGTAGTGCTAAAGTCAAAGGCCAAGGTGATCACACATCCCTTTGCAGTAACAGTAGCATTTGAAACAATGACAAGTCCCTCCATATTCTGTCTCCAAGAGAGCTGGAGCGAGCCCACTGTTCCTTGTCCCTGTGACTGAGTGCAGCTGTAAAGCTAGCTGGACAGAATGTGTGATGCCAACTGCTCCAGGTCTCTGAGAAGTGGGTGGTAGCAAGCACACAGCGGGGGCGGAGGCATCAGAATTTGAAACACAACCCAGCTCCCTTATGTTTTATGTGTGGTGTTCTTCCATGAAGAGCTGACTCAGAGGTAGACAATCCAGAGGACATGCTGGTGTGGGCAGAATGATGTTCTCACTTGAGCAGAGGGAAAAGGGGCTCCATTGAACAGAGTAGGGGGTGGGGATGGGGCTCAAGCTGTGTTCTCTCTCTCTCTCTCTCTCTCTCTCTCTCTCTCTCTCTCTCTCATTGTGTGTGTGTGTTCCTCTCTCATTGGTAGTCAGTTGTGATACAGTACAATAGTGGTGAGAGCTGGACAGACACCTAAAGCTATGAAGGATGGCTGTCTTAGGGTTTGTATTGCTGTGAGGAGACACCATGACCACAACAACTCTTATGAAGGAAAAACATTTAATTGGGGCTGCTCACTTACAGTTTCAGAGGTTCAGTCCATTATCATCATGGCGGGAGCATGGTGGCATGCAGGCAGACAGTAGTTGAGAGTCCTACATCTTGTAGGCAACAGGAAGTCAACTGAGACACTGGGCGATACCCTGAGCATTGGAGATCTCAAAGCCCACCTCCACAATGACATACTTCCGCTAACAAGGCCACACCCACTCCAACAAAATCGCACCTCCTAATATGTAACTTCCTATGAGATCATGGGGGCCAGTTACATTCAAACTACCACAATGGTGTCTTAGTTTCCTTTCTGTGGCTATGATGAAAGATCCTGACTAAAGACAAATTAGCGAAGGAAGGGCTTATTTGGCTTACAAGTCCAGAGTCCATCATTGAAGGGAGTCACAGAGGCAGTAGCTTGAGATTCCCATTGTATGGCACAGCCACAGCCACGGTCAGACAAGCAAGACAAGATGCTTGCTTGTTTGTTCTCAACTAGCTTCATCCTCTCTTAGCCAGTTCAAGACCCAGCCCATAAAATGCTGCCTCTTGAAGTGGGCTGGGTCTTGAACCTTTATCACTGAACAGTCCAGACGATCCTCCCACTGACATGTCTGCAGGCCATCCTGATCTAGAGAATTCCTCATTAAGAGACTCTTCTTAGGCTATTCGTAGTTGGCAGTTGACCCTAACCAGCACAGAAGGGAAGTCCTCTTGCTGACAAAAACAACTGCACTCTTCATGTTCTCTTTCTGACTGAGGTGCAGTTTCTGGGAGTTTCTGGTTGACCTCACTTCTGCACTGTGCCCGTTTGGATCAGACTCTAAGCAGCGACTCTACACTGAGGGCTGAAACATGTGTTAGACCCATCCCACGGGTCTTGGATTGACCCTGTGATAGGGTGATGCATGGAAGATAGACCCCCCAACAGCTTTATAAAGACCTCTGCCCTGAACTGTCGGTCCAGTCATAGCAGGGAGGAGGCTGGGAATTCTCACCCTGGACTTAACCATGTTGACCACCGTCTAAAAACACGGTATGAATTCAATATGACCCTCTGGATTTAAGTGCTCAGAGTCTGATAATCATTGCTCAACACTGTTTAGCATCTGAGGAAGTCAAGGTGACCTTGGTGCCCATGGGCAATGACTGTGAACAGTCACAATCATGGCCGTGGCATAGATACTGGAATTCTCAGAGGAAGACCGTAGATCACTATTACAACCACAGTCGGGATATGTGGGACTGGGAAATAGGTTTCTGAACAAAGTGGCCCTATATAATCGCCGACATTATAAATGTGTGGATGACCTCAATGATAGTGTAGTTAAAGGAAGAGTTTGCAGATATGAAAATAGAGAGAAATTACCCAGTCTTACCCAAAGAGACAGAAACATTGAAAGAGAGCATCATAGATGTGTGGGATTACATAACAAATGTCCACCATTTTGCACAGAACACTGTATAGACTGAAGGAATTAATGGGCAAAAGATAGTTTTGATAAAAGATACAAATTTTTAGATTTAGGAAGCTGAACAAATGTAAATGGGAGAAACTCAAGGAAATCTGGGCTAGACCTGCAATAAACCACTTAAAACCCAACTTCTTAAGCTGGGACTTAGTTCTTTATCTGGAAATAAATGAGCAATTTCATCTCATTAGTATGCAAATTTGTTTTAATTTTGCTAGTGAAAAAATGTATTTGCATACCAAAGAATTGCTTTAAAATAAATTTCTTTTAAATTTTTTTATTAATTATTATGTTTTTATTTTGCACGTATGGATGCCTGCATGTATGTCAGTGCACAGTGCCTGCCAAGGCCAGAAGAGGGTGTCAGATGCCCTGGAAATGGAGTTACAGCAGCTGGGGTTGTGAGCAGCAGCGTGGGTGCTGAGAGTCAATCTGGGTCCTCAAGGAGACCAGTCTGCTCTTAATGACTGAGCCAATGTTTCACCCCCTAGAATAAACTTCTAAATGACTTACTATCAGGGAATGTTTGATTTGGATACTTATTTTACATATAATATTTCACATACATATTTTACATATTTTATGGTCACATAAAATATCTTGGATGCAAAAGTCTGTGAATGGGGATTTTTAAGAAGCCTTGGGTTCAAAACAAAACTCTTACCGCTAGATGGAAAATGAGGCAGCGTGTATAGCAGAACAAGCCAAATGCCATGCCTGTGGATTTTCCACTAGAAGCCACAAAGGCTGGGATGAGCTATGCTTGGCCTTCACATGTGAAGGTGGGATGATGACACTCTTAGATAAGAGGAAGACTTGGTCTCAAAGACATAGTGACGGCAAGATAATACAGGACACCATGAAGAAGCAGACAACCCCAACGGTGGAAGGTATTTTGCAAATATAATTATTGTCAGATTCATTAGAATGTGAATAATCCATAGAAAGCAAGTGTTGAACGGTGAGTGGAGCCTTCTGTGTGATAATTATAGCATGAAGAGGAGACGGGTCAATGTGGTGGTCAGGGTCACCACTCGAAGAAGTGAAATAGTGGTTTTAAGTGTACGAGGTGGTGCTAGTGACCTTGTTCCTCTGAAATAATGCACAGCAGAGATGAAACTTGAGGAAGGAAAAACTCATTTCGGCTCATGGGTTCAGGAATTTGTCTCATGATGACTTGGTCCCGGTCACATGGGCAGACATGAGAGACGTGATATGAGCATGGCAGCAGAAGACTATACTGGAGGAGGGTTCTTCACCTCAGGGCTGACCATAGAGCAGTGAGCAAAGCCGAAAGTGGACAGAGATAATACACCCTCAGTGACTCACCCCTGGAGACCTACTTCCTCTTGCTTTGTCTCTCCTTCTGAGGTTTCCACACTGAAATAATGCCATCAACTGAACACCAAGCATTTGAAACATGCGTCCCTGGGACAATTCATAGTCAACCTGAATCACTGTTAAAATTAAGTGCATATTAAAATGTCAAGAGCAACAACTAAAAGCACAAAACAAAAACATAGTAAAAACTCAGCAAAGAAAATAGAATAAAAAAGCATTCCAAATATCCAAATGAAAATAGGAAAGGGAAAATATGGCGTAATAAAATCGGGGGGGGGGGGACAGAAAGTGATAAAAGATTTATCTAAATCTCATCATAGAATTAATTACATTAAATATGAATTACCTACTTAGCAGTTCATAGAAATTGTCAGTGTTCCTAAATGACTGGATATGCCATGTATAAGCAATGTCTTTTAAATATGATATTAATGGTTTAAAAACATAAGATCTTTTAAAAAATACAGTGCAAACCTTAACCAACAGAAAGCTAAAGTGGCCATGTTAATGTCAGAAAAAGCAGACTTCAGAGTGAAAAAAGTCATGAAGGGCATAGAGGAACAGTACACAGAGAAACTGGATGTTTATCAAGTGTATGCAAGCATATACATAAAGTATGAATAAACTCAAAGGAGAACATGGATGGTTATGATCTGGACTTTAGGATGACTCCCTGCATGATTGCAAGAAGGAGTAGACTGAAAACCAGGAAGGGTGGAGAAAACCGAAGGACACCATCAGACTCTTTGATCCAACTGACTTCCCTTGGATCCCTCCTCCACACTGTAGAGTGCACACTCCTCCGAGTGTGCTCCTGGGGGATCGCTCACAAGGCGAGCAAAGAATAAACTGAAGTTTAAGGCAAGCAAAACAGTGGAGAGGATCAAATGATCTAAAGTTGTTTTCTTACCATAAGGGGGTTTAAATGGAAGCCAACCACAGAAAGATAAAATTGAGAAGTCTTCAAATACAAATCAATAGAGCACACTTTTATGTAGCCCATGAATGAGAAAGGAGGTCCCCCAGGCACAGTAGACAATACTTGGTATGAATAAAAATTAAAATATATTGTATCATTATTCATGTGACCAGTCAAAGTAAGACTCAGAGGGAGATACGTAAATGGAACGCTCATATTAAGAAAGAAAACAAAATTTAAGATTAAGTAATTGCTCACTTAAAAGAACTAGAAAAAAAGAGCAATAATGAACCCAAAATGAGCAGAGGAAGGAATTAACAAGCAGGAGTTGATGAATTTAAAGCAGAGAGTGACACAAACTGATGGAATGAAAACCTGATTCTGTAAAAGTATTGATGGAATTGAAAAATATCTAGGCAGATTGACAAAAGAAATTACCAATATAAAACGCGAAAGAGGGTGTAATACTACAATCTCCACAGACAGTAACAGTATAATAAACAAACAGCTCCATATCTGTAAATTCAATAATTTAAATAAGAGAATCAAATCCTAGAAAGAATGAGCAACCAGAACTTCCCTGAGAAGAAATGCATTGCCTGGCTAGTCCTGTCTTCTCAGTGGACGTAAGTCTGAAGCTTTACAAAAGGGTCACACACCAAGATACTCCAGGTCCAGATGGCTTCACCAGAGAGCCCTACAAAACATTCATAGAAGAACTAACATGTGATCTGCTTTAAAAATAGAACGGCAGACAGTAATTCCCAACTCATTTTATAAATTCATCCTTATCCTGATGCCAGAACCAAAGACAGTACTGTAAAATAGAGACCATATCCTCTATGAACTGAGGCAGGAAAAATCTCTATGAATTATTAGTAATGTGAATTCCACAATATATATAAACAGTAATAGGTAATGGCTTTGTGGTTTAAGGCTTAGGGTGGAAGGGTTAATCCAGGGCTTGAGAATCAATGACTGTAATCTACCACATTGACACACTAAAGAAGAAAGTTCAGATAACTGACCAGACAGCCAACAAAATTAACTTAATAGCTTCTAATAATTTATGAATAAAAGACAAGTTTCTTAACTTGATAATAAAAGTTTATGACTGATAGAATAATGGGAAAGATGAAATAGCCTGCCTTCAAGACTGAGAACGGGGCAGAGATTTCCTGGTTCCTGGTCCACATCATGCTAGAATCCCTAGCTACTACAACAAGGTAAAACCTGCAGATAGGAATAAAGCTACTCTTACTGCAGAGAGCTTGATGGGCCAGGGAGAAAACTCACAGGAAATCTACCACAAAGCTGCTACTTGAACTACAAAATTGTGCGGTCTGTCTGCTAAATAGTTTAGCAGTTCCAGTGGAGTTAACCCTATCCATACCCCAAGAACCAAAGGTTGCATTCTGACTGTCATGGATGAATCTCAGCACTGTGCTCAATGATAGCAGCCAGTCTGGAAAAAGAGTATGACTCCACGCTTAGGACAATCTAGAAAAGGCAGAATGAGGGATACAGAGAATGGCTTGGTAGCTCCTCGGGATTAGAAGTCTGTTAGAAACAGTAAAAGGAAGTTTTGGAAAGCTGACTGTATCTTGAATGTGATGTTATGTTTGTTTATTCATATATTTACTTATTATTCATTTAATCTGTAAATTTTCTATATATCAGAAGACCTCAGTTTTATAACTGTTAATTTTTAAATATTATGTTGACAATGCAAGTTGTCGTGGTCATAAGTAAATGGTTTCTGGTTTCCTTACGATTGGCTGTGGATTAACTAGATCAAGCTTGTTCAGTAGAAATGTCTAAAGTGACATTATGTTCCAGTATGTCATATATTAGCCCTTGTGGCCACTGAGCACTCGAATAGAAAAATTAACTCTTTAATCTGATTGATTTAAGTTGGCGGCCACATATGAATGCTAGTTCTTCTCCTGGACAGCACCGATCTAGAAAATTTTAACATCATTATGTCAGACAACAAAGAAATTCTATTTATTTAGTTGGATTGTTTTTTAAAAGACAAATTTCTACTATATAGCCTAGGTTGTTGGCCCTAAACTCATGATCCCCCTGCCCCTGTCTCTTGAATGTAATGCCACACCTAGCTTTTAATTTTATTTGAATCAGCTAATTAACTGAATAAATTATTTATCTGTATTTGTTTCTGTGTTGCTGAGGCTCGGAGCCAGGACCTTGCATGCACCAAGCAAGTGCTTTGCCACTGGGCTACATGCTGGCCTGAAAGTCTATTAATTTTCATCCATACATTATGAAGTGACCAGAGAATATGGGTTGATTTTTATTTTTGACACCAGGATTCTTTTCTAGTTGTAATGCCTATTGATAGATATGTGTAATCTGACTTCTGTAAGTGTTGTTTTATGGAAATACCGAGAACTGGCTCAGCATAAACGTGGTAGTGGGTGAGTTGTCTGTAGGGAGGGTATAGAGCAGGTCGAAACCCAGGAAGAAGTTTTAAGTCAACAAATGCGAAGGAGTCTCCTTATCTCTGGGAGAATTGTTTAAAAAGACTCCCCAGTGGATGACTGAAGCTACTGATTTGATTGGTAGCATTGTGTTTTTCCTATGCATTACCTGTGATAAAATTTTAAAGTTAGACACAACTGATATTTTATCAACAACGATTCATAATAAAATAGAACAATTAACAACAGTATGCTGTGATAAAAGTTATCTTAATATATTTCCTCAAAATTCTTCCTGTATTTTCACCCAAGGGAAGCAAGCACCTTATAGCTTGTCTTTAGCACATCTGGAAGATCAGAAGTCACTACTGATCTTGTTCTTTGGGGCATTAGTTAAGTGAACAAGGCTTGAACACAACACTACAGTCTAAAAATGGTGAGCTTGCTAGCAGAGACCCCTGCTAAGTGATTGATGTGCAGGTAATATATACAGTGTGGAAACACTGGACGGAGATGTGGTTCACACCCCAGGTGGAGTGGATTAGGATGACACACCATCATGTTACTCCTAACAGCATGTGATGGGAAACCTACAAATTATTTATTTCTGGAATCTTCCATTTACTCTTCTCAGTTCATGATTAACTGTGTCTGAAACCCCAAAAGGGAAACTGAGGAGAAGTAGTGACTACTGTTGTGGCTGTTGGTAGGTGTTGAAAACATGGTGGCAGGCACAGTCTCAACCTGTGTCACTCTAGGTAATAAGAACCACAGCAGAACAGACTTTAAGTGCAAGTCACAGGATACCTTGAGATGTCTGGAAAACAGCACACAGATCTCAAGCCTCCTGAGGGGAAGCGTGTGTAGGCAGTGGATTGCTGTCTCTGACAAGCACTATGGAGGCTAACAGAAGTCACAGCTGGCCCAGAGGGATGACTCAGTGGGTAAAGACCTGCTGTACAAATCTAAGGACTGGACTCCGGATTCTCAGCACCCACGTGGTACAGGCAGAATGGGGTTCAGTGGTAACTCCAGTGTCTGGAACTCAGAGGCAGGGGCTCAGGTAATCTATTGACGAGCTCTGGGCTCGATGAGAAATCGTGCCTTGAAGAAGAAGCAACTGAGGAAGACTCCTGGAGCCAGTCTTAGGCCTCCATGTATGTTTGTACACACATGCACCTAAACTCATGTGCAACCACACGCGCACACGCGCGCGTGCGCGCGCACACACACACACACACACACACACTGTACATATGTACATATTCAACTCCAGTCAGGCTAAGTTCAGCTTCGTGGTGGAACTTTCTGGCCAGTACTGCTTTACACTTAGTTTGGACTTGTTCCCTGTCACGCAGTGCCGTGTGGGAAAGTATTCTGCACCTCCTTTTCATGTGTGTTGACTTTCCATTCCTCGTTTAATTGGAAGCACCTTGAGGCCAGAGGTTACTTCCATAGCTGCGTCTTCTTTTAAAAAAAATGTGGCAGCCTTTGCACCCTTCATGTTTCCCATGATTCAACCTTACAGAAGGAATGACGCCCACAGAACGGTAACTCAGCCCTGATTAAATAAGTCAGCGATAGAGTAATTTAGTTTCTCTGTTCTTTGACCTTATAACAAATTCCAGCGAAAAGAGCTCCAGGTTTCAATAATGCTGTATCTCTAAAGCAACAGAGACTAATTGGGAAATACCATTCCAAGGGCTACTTTCAGGTGGATTTGCTGCTTCTCAAACATGGGGCATAATTGTCTCCAGAGATTGGGACCATACACTGACTGGCTTTGGTTGTAACCGCAGGATAAACACAGACACTCCCCAAAGGGGAGCTCACCTGCACATTCTGGAAAAGAGTGCAGAATGTAAATAGAGTTGAAAGTTCTTTTGCGATCCAGACAGCAGTCTGCTGTGAAGTATAATGAGTCTTCAAAATGGAGTCTGGGGCCTTGAGAGATGGCCTAGCTGGTCAAGTGTTTGCTGAGTAGGCATGAGGATTCAAATATGGATCCCATAACCCTTCTAAAAAGCTGGCGATGATGCGTCTGTGATTGCAGGTGTGTTCCTGGGCCGGCACCCCTAATCAGTTTGCTGACTCAGTGAACTTCAGACTCAGCGAGAGTCCCTGTCTCAAAACATTACAGTGGAGAGGAACTAAGGAAGACACAGTCGACCTCTGGCTTCTGCACATATACGTGTGCACATGCGTACACTAAAGAGTCAATCATCAATAGGACCTCACATTTACCCCTCCAAACTGCGACTTTTAAAAACATGCCTTCTGCCGGGCGGTGGTGGCGCACGCCTTTAATCCCAGCACTCGGGAGGCAGAGGCAGGCGGATCTCTGTGAGTTCGAGACCAGCCTGGTCTACAAGAGCTAGTTCCAGGACAGGCTCCCAAAACCACAGAGAAACCCTGTCTCGAAAAACCAAAAAAAAAAAAAAAACAAAAAAAACCACGCCTTCACTCTCCTTGCAGGTGGACAGAGTAGGAGCAACTTGGTAGGAGTGTCTGAGAGTTGTTCTCAGGTGTGTTTTAGCCCAGTCGGTCACCAATGTGACCCCACACACCCAAACACAATGCAGTAATAGTCTAATGAAGAGTGATAGCTCAGGTTTGGGGTTTCCACAGTTTTCTTGCCATTTTATTTTTTAAAAATTAAAATTTTCATCAAAACTAAAATTTAAAAAATCCCGCAGGCTCTTATTTTTTTTTCTCCACTTTGCTTTCTTTGTCTGGAATTGCCTTTGTAGCCAGCTTCCCAGAGCCTCGAATTCTCCTGTCTCGGCCTCCCAGGAGTTAGGATCCCAAAGTGCGCATTGCCACACTCAGCCCTGTAACTACTTCTTTTCCTTTCTTGTCTTCAGATGTTGGTTAGAGAAGCTAAAAGCAAGAAAAAAAAATAGTGGACATCACACTATACTTTGGAATCTGCATATTTAATTTGTATTTTCTTATCTAAAAGACATCTGGAGAAGCTTTAGAGTGTAGCCTCCTTTCATATATTTTATAAGGTAATAGGTATCAACTTTCTTTTAATGTATTTATAAACTAATATTTAATATAGTTGATAGAGTAACACACAACCAAAAGACAGGGTGCTAGTCTTGGCTTAGCTTCTAACTCTGTCAGCTGATCAAGCCTGCTCTCCCGTTTAGGCTGTGACATCCGTCCTCTGTCAAACAACAGTGTACTGAATAGCTTCTTCTGTCTCCTAGGTCTCACCCGTCCTTACTCTAGTCTGACCTGTGAGAACCATTCTGTTAAAAAGCCTGCTGCAAAGCTGGGAGGCAGAGTGGTCAGACCCTTGCCGGGGCCTCGTGTCTGTGGCCTCTCCTACCTGGAGGGAGACCAAGAAGGTTTGCTCTTCAGATACTTAATTGCCTTTTCCATCCTCTGTTGCATCTAATCCAACTTTAATTGAAATTGTTTCTTCTCTCATTATAGAAATGCACTTAGCTCAGTAAATCCTGAACTAGAGAGGCCCTGGAAACTCTGGAACTTTCTGTTTTCCTTAAAGTCTCTCTTGTTGAATTTTTAAGTTGTGTCTTTTTATCGGCTTTTGTGCAGCCAGGGAAATCCGAGCTGGTGCTGGCGCTCAGGAATTATTCTGTAGAGGATTCTCTTCTATGATTTCTTTTCTCAGTTTGCACTAATATTCCACACCGCACAATACTCCAAATGCCAGGCCTCTGCTCTGGCCCAGGCTTTTGTATGGAGTCTGGGCAGTCAGTGTTAGGTGTGTGACGCTCCAAGGAACGCACGTCCCTCCTTCCCTATGCTGGGAATTGAACCTGGACCCTCATGCCTCCTAGCAAGCGCTATACCACTGAGCTACACGGCAGCTCAATTGCATGTTGGATAATCCCTAATTTATTCATGCTAGAAAATCTGGTTGGTATTTTCTCAGAGAATAGATCATTTCTTATACCCACTGGTCATTTTCTTCACTGATGAAGCTGTCTACATATTGTCTGGTCTCTCACAATAGGTGAACGTAAAAGGCACTCCTCAATAGGTATTTTCTTTCATTGGGTCCATTGTATACTAGCTTCCAAAGAAACCTTGCTATCAATATATGTGTGTGTGTGTGTATGTGTGTGTGTATTATATATATAAAATATATATACCTGCAATGCACTTATCCATCAGTTTAATATCCTTCACAAGCTTATATAGCTTGGCTCTCTCTGTCTCTGTCTCTCTCATATGCTTGCGCGTGCGTGCATGTGTGTGTGTGTGTGTCTCCATCTTAGCCAATCTAGACAGGAAGCCAGCCCTTCTCTAAAACACCATGAACCTTCTAACCACATCATCTCTATTTATCTTTACTTTGCTGCCTGGTGAGCTGGCCTTGTCTTTCCTCTTCTTCCATCTTTCCGTATGCACCTGTGCTGTGTCCCTTTGCTGCCTCAGTCTCCCTGAAGCTCTTGCCAGGTCTCACCACGCTTTCCTTGGTGTCTCTTTTCAGATTGGAAGTCATCATCTTCCTTCGTTCTCGTGGGTCACTCTCCCTCTCCTGTGAATGATAAAGCTGTAGTCAACATGTCTTCGTCTTTAGCCGGTTGCCAAAAGCTTAGCAGCAATTTTATTTCCAGAGTGTAGGTTCACATAGGTGAAAGGCTTCTAAGGGATACAATTTAACTAGTTCACAAACGCCTAGTAGAATTCGCTGCAACTGTAAGGCAGATCCTTCTCTTACTCCGTAGGATGCCCCTGCCCTGATCCTGCACCGCCCATTCCGCCTGCTCTCCTTTTCCTTCTCGGAATGAGTACTCAGCCCCACGAGGCTTGTTCTCTATCCCCCTCTGGAAACTCCTCATCTTGGTAATTCCTTCCTTCAGTGTATGCTTAATACTTAAGTCGTCTGGGCAAGGCACTTTCCGGGAACACAGTTTTAACACAAAGCCTGCAAAAACTTCTCTTTTTCCAGAGCTTATGGTCTAGTGGGGGTGCCTTTCTTTCTTCTTTGACCTTGCAGGTTCTGGAAGAGGTTCACCTCTCCTTTGACATCATTCCCGTTTGCTCCAGCCCCAGTTGTTTCCTCCTGAGTTCTCCGGATGCTCCCCACGCCGCCTCGCCTTTGACAGGTCCTGCCCTGTATTTCTTTGTAGTTAGGTGTGAGTTTCTTTTCTACTCCGGCGTATTTTGAGCTTCTGAAGGTAGAAGTCATTTGTTTGTGAAGAAAAGTGTACACTCCGTGAATCATGTGTGCCAATCCTGTACGTATTTAAACTATCCCTGGTAACCATACGAGGTTACAGTGAAGCCTCCTGCAGATATTTTCAGTTGATTCAAGGCTGTGTGCACTGCTCTCTCCCTTTTCACTTGGAGCAGCCCAAAGCCTTTGCCAGACGGTTAGTCATCCCAATGTTGATTACAACTCCTCAGGACTCTGTCACTCCAGCTGCCCCTGGAGTTTACTCTTCTGCCAAGGAGGCATTCCGGTGCCAAGCACTGCCTCTTTTTCACACCTCGTCAACTGGGCAGGTCACCTGTGGAATCCCCTGGATGATGGTTGTAAACCATGGCTCTCCCTGAAGCCATGACTCCAGGGACCGAAGGCAGGCGGTGGAGGGGGAGGGGGCTGCTCGTTATGACTGCAGATCACTTTTGACCGTCATGCTCTCTGTTGTCTAAAACTTATCTCAAATGTTTTCCTTGTCTGTTATTATTTTGCGCATGTGCGCGTGGCTGCATGTGTGCTCACCCACAGGTGCACACACGCCTGCGAAAGCTGGAGGACAACCTCAGGTATCTTTCTTTAGGCATGATGCAATTCAAAACATTCGAGACGGGGTCTGCCATTGATCTGGCGTTCACAAAGTAAGCCAGGCTAGTGGGGCAGTGAGCTCCAGATGTCTGCCTTTCTTTGCCTCTCCGTGGCTGACATTATATAAGGCTTATTTTTTTTAAAGATTCTGGGCACTGAATTTGGACACTTGTACTTGCAAGGTAAGCGCTTGTTCAAGTGAGCTATCACCGCAGCCTTTCTTGCATACGTTTCTGATTTGAGGCTAATAGATATCTATCATACACTTCATCCTGTATTAGCAGAACAGCAAAGAAAGCTTGTTTGTAGTGTTGACAGGTATTTTGAATTCTTCTGCATGGTCTTTCAACGAAAGCTGCATCTGAGGCCAGAGTGCAGCTGACCAGACTCTCTAGACCTAGATAGAGCCACCTGTTACTGATAGAATCTGACCTGTGACATTAGCCACCTTGGCCTCACGTGCTAAGTCAGCAGTTGGCTTTGGTTTTAATTTAAAATTTGAGGTATATGTTTCTTAAATTTTTTTTCTGATGGTTATTTATTATGTTGAGAGATAGTGTATATGCACTCATGTGTGTGTGCAAGTGTGTATATGTGTGTGTGCACGCACACACGCACGTGTGTGCCAACTGTCTGGGATTCAGATCCTGTGTTGCACTCAGTGGTTGTACCATCAGGAAGGAGGCAGGTTGACTCTTTTGAAAATGGGGATCTTACCGGAACTTATCTTTCAGGCTCCTTGTAAGGGTTAGGTGCTTCTATCTGTGAACAGAAAAGACCCATATCTGGGTGGAGACATTTATGTTTAGATATTGGAAACTTTGAACACATCTTTAGTGGTCGTTTTCTATCCCTTTGGGTGGTTGGGCTTTTATTTTTGCTTGTTCACTGATTTGACATTAAGCAGACAGAGAGGAACGTGGAATCTTTAGCTGTTAATAGTAGGCACAACGGTCTGATACTTCCCTGGAGGGCCTTAGGCTGTGAGGGCTAATGACGTTGTCATGGCGGCAGAAAGGAAGGTGACTATGTCGAATCCGTAGTAACTAAGGGGAAAGACAGATACTGATGTTCAGCTGGCTTCCCATATTCAGTGATCTTTCTTTCTCAGCTGAGTCTCTTTGGAAACCGCTAACAGACACCTGGAAGTGTGTCGCCTAGCTGATGATTTTGTTGTGGTGGTGGTTTTTTCTTTTCCCCCTGAAACAGGGTTTTCCTGTGGAACAGCCCTGACTGTTTTGGAACTTGCTTTGTAGACCAGGCTGGCTTTGAACTCATAGAGATCTGCCTGCCTCCACCTCCCAAGTGCTGGGATTAAAGTCATATGCTACCCCTGCCCATGTCCTAGGTGATTCTTAATCCAGTCATGTTGACAATGAAGACTGACCTTCATAGATGCATTGGGTAGATTTTTCTGGATTTATAATAAAGGATTCAGCTATATTTAAAGAGAATTGATTATTTGAGGGTTGCGTTGATAAAAAGCTCCAGTCCTGAGCCCCAGGTTCAGACTACAGTGACTGACCAGGAGGAGAGAGTTAAGAATACTTTAGAAGGGAAATTCAAGACCAAACCATTTCTAAAAAAAGCATAAATGGTATAATTCATAGTTTATTTTAAGTGCATGAAGCCTTGATATGTCAAAGGATTCAGTAAGTCAAAGCATTGCCTAATTTAGTGATAGTTATTGAGGGATTGTTGAGGATACACAGTAGAAAACGTCTACTACACTCATTGATTAGTGGAGTTCATGACAAAGCCTCAGTAGTGCCACAGGGGGGACCCTGGTGTCCCCAGCATGGAAAGAGTTAGCAAAGGAAGAAACCCATGGGGACTGAGGGTGTGAAAAGAGCCAGAAGATGACAGACACCAAAGCTTCTGATTTGTTTGCTTAACATTGGAGTCAAACATATCAATCTAGCAATAAATGAATACACAGTCTGCATCCCATACTTACTGGGCATCTAAGGTGGCAAGCAACTAGAGAAGAGGCGGTCTGGCATATAGGAACCAGGCTGATGGATATTTGTAGCTATTGGATGTATTGACAGGCCAAAGAGGGTTGAATGTTGTCACAGCTTCCCAAGGCCAGACTGGAAATCACTCCCTATAGGGGAGAAACTGATTGACACTTGCCAGAGAGTGGCTTGGGATAGGACCTGAGTTTCATGGCAGTGTGTCTCCGAATAGGCTGAAGCGAAGGAGTGGCACAACAAGGTTCAGGTGGCCCAGCCTGCTGCTCCACTTAGCCACCCAGCTCAGCAGTTTGGAAGAGCTCCAGGTATGGGGGTTAATGCTCATCATCATCATAGCACTTTTGGGACTGAGGCAGGAGGATTACAGGCAGTTTCAGGCTAGCCTGGGCTACAGAGTAAGATCCTGTCTCGAGAAAGGAAGTATGGAAGTAAATTGGAAAGACCGTGTTTGTAGTGACTGGCTTCCGCTGTACCTTCTCTCTGTCCTGTGGCTGCTGTGTTCATGAGGAAGCCGTGAACTTGCTGTCCAGACATCATCTGCAGCCCAGATCTGTCTGGTAGTGAGAGTGGGGTCACTGATGGGTGTGTCTGTTTGGTCCTGAGGTGAGAGAGGAAGGCTGCCTGTCTGGGGGACTGGGTGACGCTGTTTGAATACAGTATTGTTCATTTCTTTCTTCGTCATTATTCTTTTTCTCCAGACTCCATTTTTTTTTCCCTCTGAGCTTTGTGTGATGGTTGATGTCCCTGCCTTCTGTCTTCCGTGCACCTTCATCCCCTTCTCTGCCTGAGAACACTGCGATAGCGTTTCATCTGTCAGCACAAAGCCGGATGTTGTCTCAGTAATTCTGCCCTATAGAGTCTGGTGTGTGTGTGCATGCGCGTGTGTGTATCATTGTATGTTTGTACGTGTTTATATATAACACCTACACACACAAATGTAGGAGGTATTCAGCGTGGGCTAATAATGAGCTTGCTACAGATGGTGCAACGAACAAGACATTTTTTTTGCATAGACACGGAATTGATTTTTTTTTCTTCCCTTCCTGATCTTAGACATAAAAGATTTCTTTTTAAAATTTTTGAAAAGCAGACAAAGCTGCGACACAAAACCACAAATCCTGTTGACTCCTACCAGTTGTGCTGTGAGCTCCGGAGAGCCTGAAGCTGCACCTGAGCTCCTGACATAGTGACCTCATTCCCCGATGCTGCCTTTATGGGCAGTGGCGGAGCTGCACCGCTGCTGCCCGGGCAGCAGCCTGACAGGGTGACAAGCCCTGGATTTGCAGAGACTTGCGCAGTAACTGGAATTCATGGCGAATAGCTCACTGCGGCTGAACTTTGATTCGGTGTGCTATAGAACCGCCCTAAAAATAAACAAAAGAAATAGGACAATGTAGCAGGTCTTTGGTTGCGGTTTGTTGAGTATATGATGTCAGTTCAAATTTTATGTGTGTGTTCTTTCTTCAAGCATTTTGGAGGTATGTGCCCTCTTTACTTTTGGTGATTAAAAAAAATGTGTTGGGGAAACTAATGCACATGATGGTGTCTGGGTCCCTTGGAGAGGAGCGTGTGCTCCTTAGCCCCTGCACCTGGGGTCTGTCCTGCCCTCCAAGTCCCCACACTGCACCGCACAGACAAAGGAGCTAACAGACACACACACAGGCTGTAGCTTTTCTGGGAGCGATGACTCATTTCAGCTCACAAAGGATTCTGGGCAGGGGAGTGAGAAGTCAGGCTGATTGGTCCCTGCGACTTCACTTTGCAGAGAGGCATCGGAAGAGGAATGACGCTGCAGATCCCGAGACACCGCAGTGGGATGTTGGCTCAGTCCTCACGGCTGGGATCTGTGGGCTAGGCATGCGTGCATCAGGATCCAGCCGTTTCATGCAAATAGGACGAAAGGGTGGTAAAGATGATTCGTGTCCCGCCCCTCCCATTTGTAAAACCATTACCAGCAAAGTACACCCACAGAGCCTTTGGTAGGTGCTTTTGACGGAACTTGTCTCCGCGTCACAAGCCCCGATTTGTAAGAAGAGCCCAGGGTTCTTTAGCCCATTTCAAATATTTATAACTTCCAAGGTAAAGCGCCGGTTTGTTGTTGTGTTCCACAGGCCTGCAGTAACCAATCTGAAATGCTCATTTAGGATACGATTGCTCGAACGTTTACTCTCTCTTCTTATTACAGATTCTAGGACGTCCATTTCTGTTACTGGCTCCTTCTTGTGCTTGGATGAGTTCCCCTAGCATGCACCAGGCTTTAGCATCAAAGCTACCTGGGGAATGGAGCCAGTCCAGAAAGGGTCAGGTAGGTTTCCCCTGCTTTTATTTCAAAAATTGTTGTATGAAAAAAAAATGATATATCTATATATGTTAAAAATGTTGATACCACCTGTGACCTGGGCGAGCGGCCCTCTGAGAAGTGGTCTTACTGTTAGTGTGCCCTCCACCTTCATCTCAGGCAGTCCGAGCTCTCCCATGGAGGCTGCCCATTGCATGTGACCATACCATCATGAGCCATTGCTGCACTGGGGCCAGACAGTCAGCAGCGGTAGATCGGAGGCTAGGAAGTAACTAGAGTGCTTGGCATTTCCATTCTCTGTATGTCTCTCTCACTCCTCAAAGGGAAAAAGATCCTTGGATTTTTTTTCCTCTTCATTTTTTTTTTCTGGACAGGATTTCTCTGTGTAACAGACCTGGCTGTCCTGGAACTCGCTTGGTGGACCAGGCTGGCTTCAAACTCACTGAGATCCGCCTACTTCTGCCTCCCAAGTGCTGAGATTAAAGGCATGGGCCACCACCACCACCTGACTCTTCTGTTTAATATACTGTTCATGAGATGTGTGTTATTTGTCCTGGACCCCACATATATCACACTTAAAGCTGAAGGAGTCCAATGTACCCACTCAGAGACCGCATACCCCCCAGTCAAGGCTGAGGGAATCCTATTTACACCCTTAGAGACCACATGCCCCCCCAGTCAAGGGCAAGGGAGTCATATTTACACCCTTAGAGACTGCATGCCCTCCAGTCAAGGGTAAGGGAGTCCTATTTACACCCTCAGAGCCAGAGGCTTTCTAAGAACAGCATCACATTGAGGCTTCTATGAACTCACAAAGTTGGTGTGTTTCATTAGGATCTGGTTTAGGATTTTGATTATTACAGGGCTATTATTTTTTTTATAACATCCATGAGCTTTTCACACAAGATCTTTTTAAAAAAAAATGATAAAAATACTTTCCGGATTGCATTCAGCAACACAAAAACGGCATCTGAAAATATGATTTTTTTTGCCACCTCCCCAAATGTAGTCTCAATATTGTTCTTTAGTAACGATATGTCTCAGAGTATTAGGTCCTTTATGTAATTTGCATAATTGGAATGTTTTAAACAAGTCCAAGTCTCCATTGGCAGGTCCCCTCTTCTCTCTCTGTGGTTGCTGCCATGTGCATAGTTCCCCCTTCCACCAAGGGAAAGAAAGTGTGGTGCCTTTCTTTTCTCATCACTAAGGATGCTTTGGTTCGTTATGGTTGAGGATGCCAAGCTGGTCTCAAAGGATGCTTGGTCAGGAGAGCGCTTGCCAAGGAACCCCACAGCCTGCTGGTGCTGCTGATCCTTGGGGCTCCCCTTTAAGACCCCTCTTCCACATAAACTCTCCCAATGGAGGAAATTGCCGCAACATGAAGTTTGTTCGTCCACCCGATCTTCCTTCCTTTGGGTTTCCGTTGTGTGTGGTCATTGTACAGGCGTCATCACACAGGGACATCTTTGTGCAGAAGTCGATGGTGCCTCGTGTCTCTGCATCCCTCCACCTCCTTAGCTTCCTTTTTTCTCCCCTTTCTCCCTCCTGCTAGGCCCCTGTCCAGTTTCCCTGCTATTTTCATGCCATGTGTGATGTACATGATTGTATGTATCTCTGTAAAATCTAACTACCGCAGACAAGAGAAAATATGCTATTCGTCTTTCTGAGACTGATTTCATTATCTGAATATGTTTGTCTCCAGTGATGTAACCTCATTCTTTAGGGCTAAAATGTCTGTGTGGGGTGTGTGTGTTTGTGTGTGTGTGCGAGCTTACACATACACGTTTCCATTCCTCTGTTGTTACATATCTAAGTTGGTGTCAAAATTTAGCTACTGTGACCAGTGTTGTCAGTGTCTCTGTGATGACTTGGGTCCTTTGGTCCTTTGGATAAATACCCAGGATGGGTATATCTGAATCATATAACAGTTTTATATTTAACTTTTTGGGGGAACTCTCTCTCTCTTAAAAATACATATTTTTATCTATAGATGTTGGACTAGCTTACATTCCCACCGGTGGACAGAGAGTAGACTTTTGTCTACATCTTTGCCAGCATTTTTAAAATTTGATGATTGCCGTTCTGAGTGGGGCGAGATGGAGCATCAATCTAGTTTTAATTTGTATTTCTCCGATGATTTTGTTTATTGGCTGTTTGTGTTTCATCTTTGGAGAGCTATCTGTTTCATCATCCCATTTAATTGATTAGTTCCTTTAATTTCTTGTGGTTTCAGACCTTTGTCGGTTTTGGGTACTGAAGACTGTCATCCTGTGTCACACACACAGCTAGCAAATGCTGTTTCTTTATTTAGTTAGCTTTCCTCTGCCAGGGTGACACTTTCTAACTTCACGAGACTCCAAGTGTCAGCCGTTGTCATTGCTTCAGCCACTGGAGTCTAATTTAGAGGGTCTTGTTTTCATTTTGTCTTTGTGTTTGAGACAGGGTCTCATGTAGCCAAAGCTGGTCTTGAACTTGCTATGTAACCGAGACTGCCCTTGTCTTGCAGTCCTCCTACCTGTCTCCCAAGCGTGTGTGTCAGCTCCCATGGCTAGGGTCCTTTGAACAATCTGCTAGTCATGCGGTTTTGTGTATTGTTCTCATTTTTGCTACAGTCCTTCAAAGGATGCTTTAAACACTAATTTGAACATTTTGGTTTTTTTTCACATTTTTATGTCTGACCTGTACTCATTGAAATCAAGGACTTTAAATGAACGCTCAATCTACAGTTGACATCGCCTCTCACTTTCCACGTGCAGAAAGAGCTCAGTAGGAAGTTATGGAAAAGCATCAACTTATCTTGTACTTAAAATAATACACTATTAATTTTGGTAGACTCAGAAAGCATCATGTTAAATGAAACAAGCCACTCACGAAAGGACAAATGAAATATGTTCTAATAAATTAGTAGATGCTGAAAAAGTCAGTCTCTCAAAGGAGAGAAGAGAATAGAGCCCATGAGAGACTGGGAATGGGAGAGGGAGAGAAGTATGACAGGGGTCAGATAGTAAGTACCAAAGTACAGTTGTTAGGAAGAATCATTCCTGGTGTTTATAGCGCTGACAGGGAGCCACGGTCAGTAACATCTTATGATAGACCCAAAATAGCTGGAAGAATCCAAGTGTTGCAGCATTGTTTATCAGTGCCCTCGTTTAATCATACATGATGTAGATTTACATATCCTAACTACCCCCCCCCCCAAATATGCCCAAATAAACACATCTTAAAGACTAAATTAAATTTTAAAACGAATCTCCACAGGGAAGATTAATGCTAGAGCAAACCTCAGAAGTTATATGAGGCTTTGGAAATTATAACTGTTGTCACACCAAGGTGCAGTGACAGCTGAGAAAGCCATGTGTGCCTGTGGCATAGGACTGGTGTCATCGGAACAAGCATGAGGCTGTAGCTCTTAAGTGTGACCCTCAATAACAGTTTCCTTTGATTTTATTGGGCAAATCATCTCTAAGTAAGGAGCAAACAAAATCCTGAGTTTTGTGTGAAAGTCACGTTTTTGAACTGCTGTGGGACATTCTCCCTAAGGGGCAGCCGTGCTGGTGACAAGACTCCCAGCGGCCATCTGAAGTTCTCTAACTCCCAGTGCCACCCATCTTTAGTACAAGGAGCTATTTCTTAGGCAGTGTGGGTGAAGAACTGGTCCAGCCACTGTTTTGAAAAGGGCCAGATTTCTTTACCACCCGCAACACTCTCCGTAAATGCCCTGGTGACATCCATGTCTCGTGTTTGCTCTAAGGCCATTGTCTCCCGGCCCAGAAGTTACAAGACCCCTGTGTCTCAGTGGAAATATTCCATTTCCTAAGGGCAGGCTCTCTTACCTAAGTATCAGGAGAACACTCTTCGTCGTCAGTGTAAAGAGGACCACTACCCTCCTTAGCATGGGCTAAGGTATCTTTTAGAGGGGCTTTTATAGCTAAATTAATTTCTATGGCTAAATTGACTTCTTTTTCTAGCTAAATTAATTTTCTATTGGAATAACTCAAGTAGTGACGAAAAAAGAAATGGATTAAATTTAGACAGGCTTGAAGATGATATATTTTTAATACTAGCTACTATTTATTAAATATTAGGTCTCCAGGGCAGTATGCTCAACATCTATTGTTTCATCTGATCCCCTCAATCACTGTAAGGTCAGTGTCACTATGGAGTAGTGGTTCTCAGGGGTCAGATATCAGATACCCTGTATATCAGATATTTACATTACAATTAATAACAGTAGCAAAATTACAGTTATGGAGCGGTAACAAAAACAATCTTATGGATGGGGTCACCATAACACGAGGAGCTGTATTAAAGGGTCACGGCATTAGAAAGGCTGAGAACCATTGCCGTAGACACTTTGCAAAGAACGAAGAAATCGAGACACGAAAAATTAAACCACTTTCCCCCTGTGGTGTAACTAATCAATCGCAGGGCTGGGATCTCAATCTCATGGTATAAGAACAGAGTTACTGGGTTTTGTCGCTGTCCTGACATTTAGGGAGGAGAGTTATTTAATGTCACCATGAGTTGGCGTGTTCTCTGAGTCCGTTAACTCTTCTCACTCAGTTCAACATCCACCTCTCTGGCTGTCAGAAGGGGACGGAAGGTGGCAGTCGAGAAAGGAGGCTGGTGTGGCGTGGCAGCTGTTCCGTCCAGGGTGCTGTACTCCGGGAACTGCCGTCCTAACCACATCTGACCTGTATTTAATTAGGCTGGGTTGTTGGGTTGCAGTTGTGTTTCATAGAAATCCATCACAGCGTAGTCCGGATCCCTCAGCTGATGAAGCAGGAATGCAGAGGCCGAGACACAGCCCTGGGGAGCCTGACGTCGAGGACAGTCCTGCAAATGTCAGGCCGCTTTATTAAATTATAGTTGAAAATTTTCATCAATAGAAATGGGAACGCCTGGTACATCTTTACGGACAGGCAGGGTTTTGCTGGATGGTGGAAATGGAGGAGAAGTAGATGACTAGGAATTCCACGAGGAATTTAGAGTCGCTTCTATTTGAAGCACTCCCTCTAAAGGAAGACTGCGCTTTCCATGGGAACGCTTGTTAAATGTGTACCGTACAGAACTACGTATATTCAGGGGATGTATTAGTCGTTGTTGGCCAAGACTGGCATTTTCTCGTGATTTCTATCTCAGGTCAGGGAGATATAGCTAATTTATAACTAAGTTCATTTTAACTGAGTTCTGAGTCAGGGAGCAGAGAGCAGGAAAGTAGCTGGTATCACCACCATCGTGGTAGGAAGTAGAGCCAAGCCTGATCTTGTCCTGATGTGCAGAGCCTTCTCATTCGTCCCTACACTTGACCGCCTGGCGTGGAAATGGCAGTCTGCTGCTTTCTACCCCTGATTTCTCACACATACCCAGGGGCAGTGCGTGGCTTACACCATGGAGTTTTAGCAAAGATTTGATGTACTGAAGAATGTAACTCTTCCGATAGCTCATAGCACCCTTCTAATTCTTCGGCTATAAATCTATAGCCAACGGGCAAGTGCTCCAAAGCGCTCCTAACTGCTGTGATTAGACAGATGTTTCTTATTATGCCAAGGGGGTTTTCACCCACTGCTGTCCACTGGTTGCCCTTCTTTATGCTTTTAACTTCTCCTTATTCTATGACAACTTTCCAACAGCAGCCAAGAAACCCAAGTAACTAAGGTACTGAGTACTGAGTCTCGCTAGCTCAGATGACAAATAGAAGGTCAGAAGCTAGGAAGACGATACTTTCTCCTGGAAACCAATGAGCTGATTAATCCCACCCAGCTGCACCTGTCTGTGCCATACAGCCAAGAGCCGAGCATTCTGGGTAACACGAGGTCATTGACTCATTTTGGTGTGTGCGTGCTAAGTCACCACAATTGCTCTTAGCTCAGCTCTCGTTAGAAATTTCTTCGGGAAGTCATAACAACGTCATGATCAGCCCCTCCTCCTTACTCTACTGTTTCGAGTGCAAACAGTTTCCTCAAATAACAGCTTAAGAATTGGATTTTGTGTCAGAGAACTGTTGGGGTTGATATTATGCAGGAAAGGCTGCCCTAGAAGTTCAAAGGATCAAACACTCTCCTCTTCTTAATTGCCAAGTTTCCTTCATTGCCTATTGCAGTAAGGGCCCGCCTTTAAGTTTTGAAGCCAGTGGCATTTGAAAACAAACTTACAGTAGACTAGTAAAAGTGCTGTTTTCAATGTCAGTTTTCTTCCAGATTTCAGCGCAAACAGTTGAAAGTCAAGACCGGTAATCTGGTTTCAAAGAAACTTTCTTAGCGGCACGTAAGCTAATGGAAGCCATATGCTCTGTCCCCTCAGCAGGCTGCTGTGGTCTTGGCGAGTAAATATGGGGAAAGGGATACGTGCTTTTCTAGAAGAACTTTTGGACAATGCCGCAGTAGATCTTCTGTTAAAAGAACCAAGCAGCATTTACACATAAAATTGGGGTTAATAAATTGAATTAAATTGTAAAACACAAGATTTGTCTGAGGCTGTGCACCAGAGAAGTTGTTCACTTGACTGTAATCTTAGCGAGCGGATGATTTCCCCACGCCCAGGGGCATCTGAGATAAAACTTGGCAAAGGTAGCACATTCTGCGGGATGGAATAGAGCTGTCTCCTCCCCGTAGGCTCGGAGCATTTCAGACTTTTTATGAGGAGCCGCCATAGCTGCTGCATGTGGTAATTTTACTGGCATCCATAACTTTAATGCTAGTGTTAATTTGGCGGAGGCGAGGAAGGGAAGGTACGTTGGTCCCGAGGAGCAAAGCTCAAGCAGACTTGAGTTAGAACAAACCGTGACGGTTTTATTATGCAAGGGGAAAAGATGATAGCCGACATAGCTAACCAATTCTTTATAAGTGAAGGCCTCTTCCAGATCAGATCAGCAAGGAAGTGATTTCTACAACACCTGGAAATAGAGTCAGGCATGAGAAATGTATTGTGAGTTGATTTTCTGCCCAAATTCTGCTGAATTAGCAGAGAACCACAGACCTTTGGAGCTGGAAGAAGGCATACTACAAGTCCATCCAAACCTTTATTCTACAGATAAGGAAGCAGGCTACCAGATAATGAACCATATCTGTCTTAACAGACTGGATTCTGGGCCAGTCAAATGGCTTGGTTGGTAAAAGTGCTTGCCCTGATGAGCTGCATTTCAATCCCGGGAGCCATGCAGTAGGAGGTGCTAAGTAGTTCCCGCAGTTTATGCCCGCCCTCTATGTGTTTACTGTGGCATACACGCTGTCCCAACATAGAGCTGGTGAACATGAAGAATATCACGTGATATTTTAAAAAGAAAAGAGGAGAGTGAGTTCTTAGCTGTGTATCTCCTGGCACCTTCACAGAGTAAGGGTTTCCCAATTCTAAACAACCCTGTTTCCCAACTAATTGTTGAGAATGGGAATATGGTGTGTGAGTTGAGAATCTGGGGTATGAATTCCATGAAGTCCCTTCCACCCACAGAAGAGATTAAGTGAACATTTACAGTGAAACACAGGACATGAAGAGGCAGAATAACTGATTCTGAATTCAGGTTGTGTGTGTGCGTGTGTGTGTGTTGGTAAAAATAATTCCAACTAAAGTAACTGCCTGGAAGTTGGAAGAGAAAACAGAGAGATTCAAATAGTGAAAATGTTTGTGCTAGACAGTGACATGCTCCAAGGAGGGAGTGAGGAGTGTAGACAGGTAGACCGGAAGATACAGCCAGCTGGCATCTAGGGTGTCCTGTTGTGTCAGACCTTCCTGATTGATGTGGGAGTGGCAGTCGCCAACACCAGTTTATCTTGTAGTCACAGAAGAGTGACTCACACGAACATGTCACATGATGACCCCATGGAAACATAGCCAGTGCCTTGAATCGTGAGAATGAGTGCTAAGCCATCTGGTCTACCCCCATGGAAACATAGCCAGTGCCTTGAATAGTGAGAATGAGTGCTAAGCCATCTGGTCTACCCCCATGGAAACATAGCCAGTGCCTTGAATAGTGAGAATGAGTGCTAAGCCATCTGGTCTACCAGGACTGGGTTTCAGCTCTTCTCTTCCTCCCATCTCAGCCTGCTCTCCAGCTCAGCATGCCCCTTCATACTCTGTGGGCTTCTCTCTTGCCTCTAGTGGTTCAGAGACCATCTTTGGCACCCTTCATCGTTCATCCCACCAACTCATCTTTCTCATGCTAACCAGTTCACAAAGTCTTTTACTTGAAAACAGTGGCCAAAATGTCAACAACAATGCCTTTCACTTACTACTGGAATATTTTCAGGTTCTTCACATTTGAAGTTCACCTTGAATGCTAATACTGGGCTTGATAGTATCTGAATTATCATTCTTTGGGCATTTGTACCCAAAGGGCTGTGTTTAAGTGGATTTTTGTAAGAAAATAAAGTGTAGTTACCCCCCCCCTTTAGTAGGGTGGAGTGGTAGCTGTTCAGAAAGAATTCTTCCCACAAAGTATCTCATGGTCAACTTTCCCTAACTATCTTCAAAGACAGTCTGACAATAGAAAAATCCATCCTATAGATTATAGGCAAGTGAGGAACTGGCACTTCCCTGCTCAGTGGGCGAGTGCATCTACTGCTCTTCCAGAAGACACAAGTTCTGCTCCAGCACCCAAGTCACACGGCTCACAGCTGCCTGCTCCTGGGAATCTAACACCCTCTTCTAGCCTCTGAGAGCACCCACAGATGTGGCAAACACACATACATTCCAATGAATATGGTAAAATAAAGATATAGACAAGTAAGTTATGATTCATAGTTTATGCAAAATCCTGGGATCTTTGAGTTATATATTTTAGCAATATTTATGGTTTATTGTCTTCTTTGAAAAAATAAATGTGGAGTAGTTGGAAGAATTTTTCTTTATTTCTTTAAAGAACAATTTGCTTTTATTTTATGTGCATGAGTGTTTTGCCTGCATGTATCAATGTACACCGCACATGTGTCTGGTGCCCACAGAAACCAGAAGAGGGTGTCATATACCCTAGAACTAAGTTAAAGATGGTTCTGAGCTACCATACGGATGCTAAGAACTGAACACGGGTCATCTGCAGAAGCAGCAAGTGCTCTTAACCGCTCAGCGATCTCTCCAGTACTTGGAAGAAATTTCCAGTGACATATTTTAAGAGTGACTAGTTGTCTCATTCATCATGTTGATAGAGAGCCCCAGAAAATCTTGATAACTCTGAATGTGTTCTGTTGTACTGAGGGAGCTTATGATTTCTTTAACAGATCTTAAACACACACTCAAAACCTCACCTAGTGTATGATATCTTTTCTATGATAAATACTGTGTTTGGGGGACTTCCTTCTCAAAATTAATTAGGAAGAGTCTTTAAAAAAAATCAAACAGTTGAGTATATTTGGTCTCTGTTTTGTAATTGCTTAGCAAAATATAAATTAAAGTATGGTTTAAAAAATACCCCTAGAAACCCTTTGTATCATTACATTATTAAATGAAAGTATTCCTCTACTCAGCCTGTACTGGCTGTCTAGTGTAAGCACTACGTTGTTGTAGGCGCTGGGCACAGGCTGCTCAGGTCCCCTTCCTCACGGAGTTCATGGTTAGTGGATGAGACAGATAGTAAACTATAAACGTGAGCGCACACACACATTCAGAGAGGGAAGTCCAGCACTGGCTTCGGTAGTCTGAGTGGGGCTCTCTGGGGGTATGGCTTTTCTGATCTATACGTAATGACAAGGGGCCAGTCCTGGAAAAGTCCACCCCAGAGGCACCCCCCACCAGGCGCAAAACACAAACGACAAAGTCCCTGCCTGAGTTTAGGGGAAGCCTGGCAGGATCCAAGAACAGGAGGTTGTGAGCCTGTAATAAGAAAGTCGGTGGTGGGTAGATGGGGGTCTATCCCACAGTGGTCCAAACTGCAGAGCCGTGTGGAACCAACCCATACGGAGTCAGGTTTCTCTTTCTGTGTAAGAGGCAGGGCAGTGGGGTTTTGTGCCGGGATGTGGCATGATTTATGACTTTTCGGGAGGAGCTTGGTTACTCTGAAGAAAGGGGCTGTTAAAGACCAAGGCAGAAAAGCAGAGTGCCATGAAGCTAGTCTAACAGGCCAGGTGAGAGACAATGGCCGTTCTTGGTAGAGATGGGGGTATGGATAGGTGTCGCTGCAGCTGGAGTTCTGGAGCAGGTCCAAGGAAGTGCTGGCGTAGTGTGGACTGATTTGGGGATAGATGAGGAGTGGGAGGTAATTGCTCTTAATGCAGTATAGAATGAGTCGGCATGGAGACGTATCTCGAACATTCCATTTCCACTTTGCTCTGTATCCTACATTAAAAGTTACTGCCCATAGTCATTGTTATGGTGAAACGAGGTCCTGGCAAAAATACCCCCGGCACTGGCACAGTTTCTGCCTCTTCCAGTGAGCACGCAGCGAACGCAAAGAAATCCACGGAGGAGATGACAGAAACGACCCGTATCGCAGAAGGACAAGCAGAAACTAGTTGTTTCGCTAATTGGCATCTGTGTAGAGAAGTCTTTTGTAATCTCTGCAGAACCATGAAGTATTCCAACCTGCATTTACAGCAATTCTATACCGTGCTTCTGTGTCTTGGTCCTCTGAGAAATTCTTCTTACGATAGCACGCTTGGTGACGGTGTTGCTTCCCAAGTGATCTATAGCTCCAAAGATCCCCGAATCTGCTTTGGTTTTCCCCTTTGGTGGAAGACCCCACCCTCCCTTCTACTGACTGGAGGCGCAAATGACCGGAACAGCATCTCTGCCAGAATTTTGTTCGAACAATGCCCATATCCTTAAAACAAAGTAACTTCAGCACACGGCGGTCTACCTGCCCACTCGGACAGTCCCAGCATGCAGTTCTGCAGTGCGAACTGAGCACCTCCCACCCACATTGCGCAAGACCGACTCTCCTAGCAGCAGCTGTACGTCTCTTGTATTTATTTCCTATGGCTGCTCCTCCCCCAGATGCTATCAAAGCTTCTCAGAGGGCTCTGCTTTTGGAACGCTCCAGAGTTTGCAGATCCTCCGTTAGATGTGTTTCTAGTTTCTGCTGATCTTTTAAAAATCTGCTTGGACCCTTTCTGAATTTGAGTTTGATCCATTAGTAGTATCACCTACTCCTCTCTTATTCACCGGACGTCATAACAGAGCTGATGGGGTCCCCAAGTGATGCCGTGGGGGAGGGAAGCCCTGAAGTCAGCTGGGCTCTGGCGAGGGGTACAAGCCTCGTGTCTTGGACACTGGTTTCTGCTGCTCTGTCTCATATACCTGTTGAACTGGTTCCAGCACTCAGGGAACTCCAGCTCTGTTGCCTAATTTCATTCATTACATCATTTCAAAGTTGGGTTCAAGTTCTTTCTTTAGGGTCTTCTGTACCCTCCCACAACCTAGGAGATATGTCAAAGCTCAGCTTTAAGTCCCCTGACAGCAGGGAGGCCCATCGACCTCAGGGCACCCAAACATGTTTTGGAGAGGATATTGATTAATGTTACAAACTGACCGGAGTCTTGTCTTTGGCCAGCTGTGTTAGCTTATTACATGAGAAAGCATGCTTAAGGAATAATAAAAGAAAACAAAAAACGGGGGGGGGGGCTGGGGCTTCAGAGACGGCTCAGCCATTAAGACCATGTACTGATCTTCCAGTGAACCTGAGTTTCGTTTTCAGCACCCACACTGGGTGACTTACAATGATCTGTAACTCCAGTTGCAGGGGGTTCAGTGCCCTCTTCTGGCCTCCTTGGGCACTGCGCGCGCACCACACACACACACATCGGTGACCCTTCAATGCTAGGTTTTCAGCCTCCCAGTCTCCACCATCCCTTCTGGCAGATGCATACTGAGGGCCATGGTCTCTACTTCACTCTGATCTGCCCTGCCCTGCCCTGCCTTCTTCCAGGTGGTCATCTTCAGGGCCACCATGGCCTTCTTCATGAGTTCTATTTGGGCTTTCTGTTTCTTCCAAGGCTCACTCTTCCTCATATGATGAGAGCCCTGAGCACTTAGCTGTGGCTGCGTGGTTGCTCCTGCAGAGCTGCACCCCCTCTTTACAACTCCGTGGAAAAACACTTGCTTGTAGCTCCTCTCATCCCCAGTTCATCCCCATCCCCCCCCAAGCCATTCTCTGCCCCTTGACACCAGAGGCTAAACATACTGCTGTCCCATATTATCCTCCGAGCTTACTGCTCAGTCCTCTGCTCTACGCCCATCCCTCAGCCCTGTCACCTTGATCTCTGTGTCTGTCTCTTCCACTTAAATAAAACTGTTCAAAGGCAGAGACAACTGTGGAGGGGACGCTTCTCTTTCAATGTGAGCTCCCAACTCGTCTGGCAGATGCCCAGCACATAAAGACCCTCAACATTTGAAGGACGAATCACCGTTACTCACCACAAATACGTTTTTTTGAGATGTGAGCAGTGGTTGCTTCCTAAATCATCTCCATACTAGTAAAAGCAGAAGTTTTTTTTTTTCAAAGCCTCATTTGTTACAAGACGTTAGTACTCTCACTATTCAAATGAGAGCTCAGGTTTTTAAGGAGGATTTTGCTTGTTGAGATTACCAGAGCGTCCACTGGGCTTGGAAGTCTTTCCACCCGGGTGGAATCTGCTGTGATCTCAACAACCTTCAGCATTCAAAACTGATTGACTTCATAGTGCAAGGATCAGGGTCGTCCTGGGGTTGGGGGTGTGCATGGTGGAGGCCGGGATGTGGCACACGGTGGTGTGTTTTAATGACCCCGCTCACCTGAAACTCATCTTTCTGCAGGTGATGTGTCACCAATCAGTATGTCCCCCATCAGCCAGTCCCAGTTTATTCCACTCGGGGAAATCCTTTGCTTGGCCATCTCGGCAATGAACTCTTCAAGGAAGCCTGTCACCCAAGAAGCACTGATGGAACACCTGACGACGTGTTTCCCAGGTAACGGGAGAGAATGGCATTCTCTCTAAATGGACGTGGGCTATGGGTGTGGGGTGTGGGGTGTGGGCTCCAGGACTTTAAAGGGACACTAGGGAGAAAAAAAACTTTCACCCAAACCAACTAGATGCTTTTCTTCTGTGTCTTAAAATAATAACAATCACAGAGTCACTCCTTTAGGTACAGTGCTTTTTATTTTATTCTTGTTTATTTTTTCATTTACTTTTATATTTTGATATAATACTTTTTAACTTGATGCTAAGGGGGAAAAATTAAGAAATGGTGAGAATGACCAAGAGTCTACTCATTCATTGCAGTTCAGCCTTCCTTAAATATATAAACTTGGGGTTCATCAGAAACAGCTGCCAATGTTTAGTCCCAGGAGTTCAGCTACAGAAATGATGTTAAAGTAAATACGCCTCGCATGTTTGTGTTATGATCTGATGAGCCCTAATAAAGTGTTACTTCATGAATTGAGACTTCTTTTTTAAAAGAAAAAAATTGCTTTTTCCCCCCTTAACTATTACAAAATGAAGACAGTGGGTACAGCTGCGGTGTCAATGGTTGCTGGTGATTCCAGTGGTCAGGCTGTTTGCTGTGGTCTATACTAAACACCCATGCCCCATCTCCATGGAGGGACCCACTACTTCCCCTCCCACCCCCCCAGTGCTGTGCCCCTGCTGGAGTTGCCAAGTCTAGTGTTATAAGAGAATTTCAAAATCCTGTTTGCTGTGAAATCTCTAAATTTCCTTAGGTACAGGCAATTTTCTGTGCATGTATATTTTAACATGTAAATAGATGGAGGCCAACCTGGTCTGCAGAGTGAGTTCCAGGACAGTCAGGGATTTTTACATAGAGAAAGCCTGTCTCAATAGATAGATAGATAGATAGATAGATAGATAGATAGATAGATAGATAGATGGATAGATAGATAGAGGAAAAGAAAGAGAAAGGTAAAATAGATGGGCACTGTGCACCTTACGGGACTGCCAGTTTGCCCGCTTAATGAATACTATACCCCTTTCTAGACTGAAATAGAAATCACATTAAAAATAAATGCATGATCTACTTAATGTTCATCCCGCTTTCAAAGAGTCTTCAGTAATATATGCTGTTGGCTGAATCTGCTTTGGCTACAGAAGAGCTGAGTGATAAGTAACCAGACAGTTAAACACAAGCAGCAATAAGCATTTGCTTAGGTGCCGAGTCTAAGAGTGCCCGGGAGTAGGCTGGGACTGAAAAGGTGGGCCGGTGCTACCTATACTGCTTGTCTTTGGGGAAAAAAATCCTTGACCCTTGGTCATATCTTATGCCCTAATGCGTTGATGAAGCGATCTTGGCTTGGCCTGAAGCCAAGGTGTTGAAAGTGTGCGTGAGCATACGCATGCATGCATACATGCACGCACACACAAGGAATGGCTAGAAGAACCAACCCCATGAAGGTCATGGACATGACCTACCACCCTTTGTCTCTATACATTTTCTTTGGCCTCAAGCGATGTGTTTCCTTCCCAGTAATTTCCCCCTCCTTTCTTTTTTCTTTTCCATTTTTCTTCTTCAAGTTTCTGTTTGATTATGGTTCTTTTTGGCTTTGTTTTGTTTTTAGTTTTTCGAGACAGGGTTTTTCTGCGTAGCTCTGGCTGTCCTGGAACTCGCTCTGTAGACCAGGCTGGCCTCGAACTCAGATCTTTCTGAGTGCCGGGATTAAAGGCGTGGGCCACCATGTTCTCTCTCTCCATTTTCAATGTCAGTGTTTTTATATTATATATGCTATTCCAACAGTAGCATCAACCTACACTTGCAACCTATGAATTATCTTAAATGTTATAACATTTTATTATCTTCAAACATCCTTCACTCTTTGTCCCCCTTTTCTAGCTGCCCAGCATGCCTTTCCCACTGGTAGTAAGACACGCAGCTCCCCAGGTAAGAGAGGGCAATACTCTTGGCAAACAGCACCCTCTGGTATAGGTCAACTCTTCTGCTATATATATACTAGGCCACTGCTTCATTCAGCGAACCATCCAGCTGCTTTCAAAGTCTTCAGATTGTTAGTTACACAGCTTCACGAGAAGCCAACGTGACTTTCTCAGAAGTGGTTCCATGCCTCCCACGACTGTAAACCAGGAAGGAATGCTGAGCCCGTATGCTCATCGCTACTGAGCAACAAACAGTGCCACCAAGCTACAAGACACTGTAGCGAAAACGAATCCCTGGCAAAGTAGTAACTGCTTTGCCAAGTTTTATGGTAAGGAGGCACTGTCTAAAGTTTCCCATCTGTGTAGCACTGAGGACTATGGGCCAGACTCAGAAATTTGCAGAAACACTATGTAGACTTTGCAACAGGTGGAGCCTTTAAAAGGCCTAGTAGCACCTGTCTTTGTGAATAAAGTTTTATTAGAACACAGCCATCCCTGATAACTCTGGATTAGCCTCTGCTCCTTGGATGTAGGGGAGTTGAGGAGCTGCCGCGTAGGTCACATGACTCACAAAGCCTACAATATTTACTAACTGGCCCCTCAACCCCTGGTCCAGGACATGGTAATAATTACTGAAATTTTTCTTTAGTAACAGTTACTTTTTCCCTTTCGTTTTGTTTTGTTTTAAAATTTTGATTTTTGAGACACAGTCTCACTGTGTAGACCACGCCGGCCTTGAACTTTATCATCCTGCCTCTACAGATGTACACCATTATGCCTGGCTTAATAGCTCCAAATATTTAACTAGTATTTCCTAAAAGAGGAGATTTCCTTGACTTACCTGCCCCCCCTTTTTAAAAAAATATTTATTATGTATACAATGTTCTGTCTGTGTGTCTGCCTACAGGCCAGAAGAGGGCACCAGACCTCATTACAAATGGTTGTGAGCCACCATGTGGTTGCTGGGAATTGAACTCAGGACCTTTGGAAGAGCAGGCAATGCTCTTAACCGCTGAGCCATCTCTCCAGCCCCCCTGTCCTCTTTTCTTTTCCTCCTCCTTTTATTTGTTGCTTTCCGTCAGCTATGTCAGAGCAAAGCGTCACTGAGAATTTAAAATTGTTTTAAATTAAAGTCCATTTTCAATGACAGTACTAAAAGTCTGGAGGGTTTTTAACTCTTTGTTTACCTCTTTTTTTACCTTCTTTGTTTTAAAGGGAAGGGTATTTACTTCTTTTGTAGTTTACTATTTGAAAAAGAGATGTTGAAATATAACAGTGTTATTAAAGTATTTGAAATCTTATATTTGATGCATGTTTTATAAATGAAAAGGATAATTTCAAATATGACCTCTCACTGTTTCGGACATCTGTATTCCAAAGAGTAAAAATGGACCAGAAACAAATGGCAGGATGAGTCTTTTTAATATAATTTGAACTTTGAAAGTTGGTCCAGCAACTTCTGTGTACCAGTTTCCATTACAGAATTGCATATGCATGTGTGCTTGGAGGGGTGGGGGTGTATACTGTGTGTGTGTGTGTTTATGGTGTGTGGTGTAGGCTATGTATGTCGTGGGCTGTATATAGTGTGTGTGTGTGTCGTATGGACTATGTGTCTGTGTGGTGGGCTGTGTATGGTGTGTGTGTGGTGTGGACTGTGTGTATGTGTGGTAGGCTGTGTGTAGTGTGTATGTGTGTGGACTATGTATTTGCGAGGTGGGCTGTGTGTGGTGTGTGTGTGTAGTGTAGGATATGTATGGTTGTGTGTGTGTGCGCACGCTCGTGTGGTGAGAGACATGGCCCTGCTGGGCCTTGTGCATGCCAAGCAAGTCTCCTACCACAGAACCACACCCTCAGCCTAAAAATATGTCTAAAGATCTTAAAAGAATACTTGTTTTCCATTCTCCTAAAGAACTGCTCACCCACCCATCCAGGATGAGTGCTCAGTTACATTGGGCTAATCCCTGTATATGCTAGGCCGACTCACTTCAGGGACATGGAGGACTGTGGGACAGCATGTAGAGCTGGAGCTGGCTTTAGCGTCGGCTGCAGAATGTTAGCATGCCCATTCCGTGTTTTCTTTCTGTCTCATCATTCGGAATTCTCACTCAGCCAGCATTCTTCACAAATAAAAAATAGTAATAGAATTATTAAGCATTTCAATCAATCTAACGACTGGACGTGAAGTCACGAGCCTGTAGTCTCAGGAACTAATGAAGGTAATGGATAAAGATTGCTTGAGCCTATCAGTTCCAGGCTAGTCTGAATAATGTGCACAGGTCTTACCCCAGAATGAAAGTGCCTTTAATCCAAACTGCCTAGCAAAGAACACACATATGTGTACTCTGTTCTGAGAACCAATCAGATTTGAAGGAGCAAAGCAAAATGTGCTTCCAAGAAACACCATATAGTCATGCAATAGCTTTAAATACCTACTTTCCAAGAAACACCACATAGTCATGCGATAGATTTAAATACCTACCTTCCATGAAACACCATATAGTCATGTGATAGCTTTAAATACCTGCCTTCCAAGAAACACCACATAGTCATGCGATAGATTTAAATACCTACCTTCCACGAAACACCATATAGCCATGCGATTGCTTTAAATACCTGCCTTTGCTTTGAAAGATGTAAAGGTGTGGGAAAGGGAGAGGTCCGTCCAGCTTTAGCTCGGTTAGAATGCAGAGCTTGTCTCTGTTCTCGGCAAATCCTGATTCACCATAAACTGCTGGTGTAGAATCTGAAAGGGTAGAGCATGCAGGTGAGCCTCACTTTGTCAGGTTAACCCCACAAGTGTCTGGTAGAACTCAGGGTGAGATCGAGGGGTAGAAACATCAGCTACTGTACTAAGACTTAATAGTAACAAGCATAAATTTTTACAACTTTCAGTTGAACCAGAAAAGCCAAGGTGGAAGTGTGAAATAGATCGGCTGGCAAGGGAGAACGTGGTTGTGGTTTCTGTCTTCAGAGTAAACGCTGTTTGACTGGTGTCGCTGAGAATCCCCAGGCATGGGAAGCACAGATTCTCTCTTGTCCCTTCATTGAGGAAGAGCTAGAGAAAGTTTTCTTAATGGTGATTAGCATACATCATGTTATGGCCATGATTTTGTATAATCTATGGGTTTTCCAAGACCAGCAGTAATGATTGCTCTTAATATGATTCACGGGCTAGAGAGCTGGCTAGGCAGCCAAGAATGCTCATTGCTCCTCTCAGAGACCCAAGTTGGGTCCTCAGAGCACATGTTAGGCTGATACTCGATACTCGAGTTCCAGAAGATCTGAAGCCCTCTTCTGGCCAGTGCAGGTACCCACACGTATTTGGTGTACACACACACTTAAGAGCAAATAAAAAGAAGTATAACTTACCTTTCTTTAGTAACAGTCAAGGTAAATTATTTTTTTTTCATTTTAGAAAGGGTTTCTTTATGTAGCCCAGCCTGATCAGAAACTTCTATGTAGCCCAGGCTGGCCTCGAACTCACTCAGTCCTCCTGATGACTTCTGAGATTACAGGCATGAGCCATTACTCCCTGCTAATTATATATAAAAAAACTGTGGGTTTTTATAATTGAAACTTACCATATTATTGCGATTTTTTAAGCCCAGGTTTGTTGTGTGGGTATTATGCCCACAGCTTCATCACCTGAGAGCAGAATACAGCATGTTGTGCTCATCTTAGGAGTCGTGTTCTGAATGGGGTCTTCTGCCATTCAACAGCAGGCTCTGGCTCGTAGGAGGATGAAAAAAAAACTCTCAAGTTGCTTACCTTGTGTGTTGCTATTTTTTCTTTTACAGCAGCACCCAAGAATTGCGTGGTTTGGAGTAATATCACGAATTTCGTTAAAAAGAGTTTCTATTTTGTACACTGTATCAAAGAATTTAAAAACAAGCTTTATCACACCAGTCTTCTACTTAGTTGTGAAAAAACTCAGTGTACATTTATCAAAAATAGATCACTAAATTAAAGGAAGGTATGCAACTAAAAGATTAACTGCATTTAGCCATATGATGTATGTGAGGCTCTTCCCCCTTGCTAAGGATGTCCTTAAAGGGTGGGTGCTGGATGTGAGCCTCTCCCCTCTTGCTAAGGATGTCCTCAAAGGGTGGGTGCTGTATGTGAGCCTCTCTCCCTTGCTAAGGATGTCCCCCAAAGGTGGGCGCTGCATTGCACCCATAGGCTTCCTCTCCCTGAGAACGCCAGTTCTAATGTATTAGATGCCACTTTCGTTGTTTGGCAGGGTCGAGGGTATACAGATTTCCCAGCTCACCCAGCGGTTCTGGTTGCTGCACCACATCATGTGAAGGTAACCTGGGTTTCCATGGCTCTTGATCCAAAATTGAGAGAAGTGGCTGGCATGTATTGAGAGCTTGCTCTCTGGCACACACTCTTGTGCACGCCCCAAACCCATGTGCATTCCCAGCAGTTCTGTGAGAATGGATGCCTCAGAGGCTAGGTTACCAGCTGCCTTAATGATACCACCGGGAGAGCTGATAATAACAGATGAGATCAACCAACACGAAGGAGTGCACGGTTCTGGAAACCAGAAATCCAAATGTCAGCGGGGCTGTCTGCTTCCTTCTGAAGGCTGTGAGGGAAACATATGTCTCAAGCATCTCTCCTTGACTTGTGCATGGCCATCTTTGACCTGTGTTTTTCACACTCTCTTCCATCTATGCCTCTGGCTGTGCCATTTTCCCCTTTTCAGAAGGGCGTTACTCCTAATGGACTGTGGTCCACTCTAATGTCCCCATTTTAACCTGACTATTCCTGCAAAGACCCTAGCTCCAAACAAAGGACAGTTGGAGGGACTACTGGAGGAGTGAGAATTGTAAGGTGTGAATTTGGCAGGGAGGCATTGACTTCTTATAACAATTAAAGCTCGTAAAAAGAAAAGATTTATTTAGGGTCGTAGTTGTAAAGGTTTCAGACTGTGGTTAGATAGGCTGGTTCCTTTCAGGTCTATGGTGAGTCTGCTTTCTGTGGTAGGATCACGGCCCAGGAGCAAAGGAGAGAGGAAAGACCTGGGCCACACAAAGCCCATCAAGGGCCCCATTGACCTAAAGACCCTCCCATTAAACTTGACCTCCTAGAAGTACCACCAACTCCCAATAGCAACAAGCCAAGAGTCAAGCTTTTAGCACGGGACTTTTAGGGAACATTCTAGAGCTAAACTACAGTAGGGAATGAGGTGGAAAAAGAATGAACAATTAGACCAATAATGTCATTATCAAAGACAGCGAGACTTCCAGTCTAACAGTGTGGCCTTGGCATCCAAGCTTGCTTTCATTGTCTACTGTACTGCTCCGATTGTGACACGTGAAACTGCCATTTTTGTGGGTCAAGTGTTGGCAGTATTTATATGGTTTGATCTGGCCTGTTTCTAGATTATACCATTCAGATCATTTCTGTAGATACCACCCCCCTTGATGTATCTGACACTGGCAAATGCAGAATATCCAAGAAATAAAGGAAGTGACCTACAGCTTGGAGGCGGTGCACTTTCCTAAGGATGTCTCCTCCTGATTTTTATTTTTTCAGGTAGGGAGAACCTAAGCATTCACACAAATACCCTGACAAGCTAAGTGCACTGTGGCACAATGAAACACGTGCCCCGCCCACCCCTGTATTTATGTTCTAGTAAATGCAGACATTTGGGACTTAGTGATCGAACCAAGACTGTCTCCATGTATATTCACTAGTGTGTGGGTTAGGGCTCAATGGTTAGAAACTAGGAAGACCACCTCCCTCTGCTCACTCTTGCCAAGACCAGTGCTCATATCTAACTATGGCAGTAGACAGGTTCAACATGCAGAGTGGTGGATTTCAAAATCACAAGGCATGTTGAAGAGTGGTTCAGTCCTCTGTGCGGGATTGAGTTCTCATGGTGCTCCCCCCCCCATCCACTTCGGCATGTCTCTTGTTGTCCTTGTTCAATTCATGTGTAGGCAGTCGCGGGAAGATTTTAGGGGTATAGCTATGGGTAACTAAAGGATGTGAGAAGTTGTGTCTCTCAGGGAAGAGCACCCAATTATTTGCCCAATACAAATGTCAACTCTGAAAACATACATGGGCGTAACATTTTATAAACCAAGTGGCTTCTATTAAGTGTATGCATATATATGTACATTCATATAATAATTATTCATAAAAGCAGAAGGTGTGAATTTGAAAAAGAGCAAGGCATGGTATACAGAAGGGCTTGGAGGGAGGAAAGGAAAGGGAGAAATGGAATTATATTATAATCTCAAAATTAGAAGAAGTTTTAAAAAGGAGTAGTCAAATATCCTTTTATAAAATTTATAAAAGTTAATTTTAATTTAACTTAATCTTTTAAAAATTGGCACATAATAAAGTTTATATATATATATATTCTTATTGGAAAAAATGCCATAAATTTATGTCACTGCATGGGAAACTTTTCATTTTCTTGTCCTTTATAAAATAGTCTCTCTTTCAAGATGTTCAAGAAAGGCTTTTTAGCAGTGCAATCGAAGTCTGTCTAACTTCCTTCTTTCTCCTGCAGCAGCGATTTTCCTGGTGTGGTCTCAGGATCCAAGCAAGGTCTCACGCGTGCTGGACAAAGCGTTCTAGCGTGCATCTGCATCCCCAGTGCTCCCTGTTTCAACACCTTTTCACTCCCCAGGTGGTACCATGCACAGGAGTCATCAGAGAAAACTGGGGTTCACACTAAACGTAGCAAACACCTCTGAAGCCTGCTTCCATGCCCTGGGGCGGTACTTCAAATCTGGCAATGTCCACAGGACTCTGAAAATCAGGGGTCCTCTCTTGTCCCTTCTTCTCTCTCACAAACATCTCTGTTCTTGCCCGTAGGTGTTCCAACCCCAAGCCAAGAAATCCTACGGCATACCCTAAACACACTGGTACGGGAGAGGAAAATCTACCCGACTCCAGAAGGCTATTTCATTGTGACCCCACAAACTTATTTTATCACGCCTTCCCTCATAAGAACTAACAGTAAGTGGTACCACTTGGACGAGAGGGTACCTGACAGGTCTCAGTGTACCTCTCCACAACCGGGAACCATAACGCCCTCTGCCTCAGGCTGTGTCAGGGAAAGGACATTACCCAGAAAGCACTGCGACTCTTGCCACTGCTGCCGAGAAGACGTGCACAGCATGCATGCCTCCACTCTGCAGAGGAAACCCGCCAAGGACTGCAAAGACCCCTACTGCCCTCCTCCACTGTGCCAGGTGCCGCCCACTGAAAAAAGCAAAAGTACTATAAATTTCTCCTATAAGACAGAAACCCTCTCGAAACCTAAAGATGGTGAAAAACAGTCCAAAAAATTTGGCCTCAAGTTATTCCGGCTGAGTTTTAAGAAAGACAAGACCAAACAGCTGGCCAATTTCTCTGCCCAGTTTCCTCCCGAGGAGTGGCCCCTGCGAGACGAGGACACGCCGACGACCATCCCCCGGGAGGTGGAGATGGAGATTATACGGCGTATCAACCCGGACTTGACAGTGGAAAATGTCATGAGGCACACGGCACTGATGAAGAAACTTGAAGAAGAAAAGGCTCACCGGAGCAAGGCCGGGTCCTCTGCCCACCACAGTGGGCGGAGTAAAAAGAGCCGGACTCACCGAAAGTCCCACGGGAAGTCTCGGTCCCACAGCAAGACCCGCGTGTCGAAAGGTGATCCTTCAGATGGCTCACATCTGGATATCCCGGGTGAGAGGGAGTATGAATTCTGTGACCCCCTAACCAGGGCCCCCAGGGAGGGCTGCTTCATCATCGAACACAAAGGAGACAGCTTCATCATGCACAGCAACACAAACGTGATCGAGTCCCATTTCCCCATGACGCCCGAGTGGGATGTGTCTGGCGAACTGGCCAAAAGGAGAACGGAGATGCCCTTTCCCGAACCTTCCAGGGGAAGCTCCCACTCCAAAGTGCACCGAAGCCACAGCCATACCCAGGACCGGAGGTCCAGGAATGAGAGATCCAACAAGGCCAAGGAGAGATCCAGGTCCATGGACAACTCCAAAGGCCCCCTGGGCGCTTCTTCTCTCGGGACTCCGGAAGACCTGGTTGAAGGCTGCAGCCAAGATGACCAGACCCCCAGCCAGTCCTACATTGACGACAGTACCTTACGGCCTGCGCAGACTATTGGTCACCAAAGGGCTCTTATATCCTCTGCCAGTTATAAAGAGGTGTGCATTCCAGAAATAGTCGGTGGCAGCAAGGAACCTTCTAGTGCTTGTAGCCTTTTGGAGCCAGGCAAGCCCTCTGAGAGTATGCCGTCCTATGGGGAACTCAGCCCTTGCCCAGCAAAAACAGCCGTGGATGACTATTTCCAATGCAACACCTCTAGTGAGACTGTGCTCACGGCGCCGTCGCCTCTGGGGAAGAATAAAGAGGACCATGACACGTTGACCCTGGTGGAGGGGGTAAAAAAGCTGTCTCCATCTGAGAGGCAGACCCCTCATTCTTCCAGGGAACCTGTTGGGCACAAAGAGGAGTCACCGAAAGGGCCAGGTGGGGGCCCTGCTGCCTCTGGTGGTGCGGCAGAGGGGATGGCCAATGGGCGCCTCGTCCAACATCATAGCGCAGAACCCAGCAGCCTGGACAAAAGGAAAGAAATATTCAGCAAGGACACACTGTTCAAACCCCTACACAGCACCTTGTCTGTAAACAGCTATCACAAATCCAGCTTGTCCCTCCTCAAATCTCACCCGAAGTCACCTGTTGACACACTGCCAGGCCGATGCGAAAAACTGGAACCTTCCCTGGGGACCTCCGTGGCCCAAGCCATGCCCCCGTCCCAGCGTCAACAGGAGTCTGGAGGGAACCAGGAGGCCTCTTTTGACTATTACAATGTCTCCGATGATGACGACTCTGAGGAAGGGGCCAACAAAAACACAGAGGAGGAGAAAAACAGAGATGATGTGGGCACCATGCAGTGGCTCCTCGAGAGGGAGAAGGAACGGGATTTACAGAGGAAGTTTGAGAAGAACCTCACCCTCCTCACCCCAAAAGAAACTGATAGCAGCAGCAACCAGAGAGCCACCCACTCAGCTCGCCTGGACAGCATGGACAGTAGCAGCATCACGGTGGACAGTGGATTCAACTCCCCACGGTAGGGAGAGGTGTCCCTCTATATCCACATATACCCGCCGGGGCCCCGGGGGCTTTTATGCAGATAACTGACTTCAGTCTCAGGCTGTGAATGAGGGCTGTGGGTTATGTGACTTGTGTTGTTAACAACCTGTTTCTAACTTCTTTTTCAGGAATTGAAAAAAAAATGTTTCTGCAGCTGTAGAGATCACCAATCTGGACTGGTGGGTTGGTTATCCTTCCCGAATTCTTGCCTCAGTCTAGTAAGACTAAGACCAACACTCCCAGCGGTTTCTTCTATTTGTATTTGTAATCCCAGGAAAAGGGATTTTTTTTTAAATCCTTCAAAAAAAAATAACTTTCTAAGTACAAATAATATAGTCATTGGGAAGAAAGGGTTGGGTATAAAATCGATGCTAGCATAATGGCCCCTCTAGTGAGACTATAGTTATGGGCTTTACAATATTTCCAAAGGATCTAAAAGCTTGGTACCACTCTAATTCCTATGCCGTGCGTAGTCTGTTCTGCTTGCTCAGATGTCTTCTTCTTCCACCTGTGTGTGGATGGAGACATAGAAGCTTGTTCCTCTCACGTAAGTTAGGGGCCATACTCTGTGAAAGCAAACAGTTGCCGGCGCTTTTGCTTTCCTGCTTGTAGAATTGACGGTGTGTGGACACTGTAGTTTTGTAGTCTTGCTAGTTCAGCAGTACTGACAATTGGGAGTGTATAAGGCCTGATGATCCTTGTCAACGCACTGAGGTTGTTTAGGGCTGACAAACACAAACCCAGGGACGTCTCAGCTCCTGTTTTTCTCCGTAACTCTTTCTTCTCCTTAAACAGCCACTTGGAACCTAAATCTTGCTTCTAAACTCTTCTCCAGATTGGTGACTCTAAGGCGCAGAAATGCTACTCAGACATGCATATCCCCCATCATCTCTGATTTCCGATATGATAGCATTTATAATCACAATAAGTACCCACATAGGTACTTCATATATGCTCACTTATGTTATTAAGAATTGCAATTCATTCCATTGTGATTATTGCACCCTATTGCTGGGCTGCTTGGGGACACATCATCTCAAAGTCAGACTTGGGGATCATTATAATATTTATTCCATAATTAGGCATTTGCTATTTCTTGAAGGACCAGTTCTTGACTTGTTATTGTTACTATTTTGATTATGTAACCTTTTCACCCCAAGTTTACCCAGAAATGGAAGTTCCAATGTCTAACGCACATCTATCAGAGTTGGCACTCTGGAAAAGTGCTTGGGAATCCAGGAGCCCGGGCCTCTAAGTGCATTAAGGATCCTCAGGAAACTCTGGGGAGCAGCGGCCCTGGCCTTTCTAAAGAATCTGTTTTGCTAAATTTTCCCCCTCCCACACCAGATTTTATTTTCCAATTAGTGTCTCTGTCCTTGGCCACTGATTTTCCTGTTCTGTGCCTTTTCCTGTCTTGGAAACTCTAGCAGTAGGAGCCAGATAATTGGAGGTCTGTGGTAAACGTTCAAAGCCACTGCTAATAGAAAAGATGGTTTACTTGCTTGTATTTTATACTCATTATTTCTTATCATGGAGACTCCTCTGCCTAATGCTTTTCTTGTTATACTTTCATGCCCTTCATGTTGCCCCTCAGCACCCAGACTTGAGCAGTAAATAATGGCACTCCCAAGACTGTTATCAAGGGGACGTTGGGAGTGAGTAGTCCCTAACCCTTTATAATATTGAAAAGTTTTGTTTGTTTAGGGATGAAAAGAAGTACCCATGAGATAGTTGAACCAGGATCTTCAAAGAATATATTATCTTGAAACTTGGGCTGTGTAACGTAGAATTTATAAGTGAGTAGCTTATTGAAGTTTATTTTCATTTTTAAGTAGGTACTTAAATGCCTTGCCATTGTAGAAGGAAACATTAATTCTAAAGAGAGAGAGAACTCTAACCCACTAGCCACAGGTCTGTCTGGTAGTATTTGAATTGGATCTCCTTTCCGGGAAAATGTAGATCTCCCAAAAATTTTAGGCAGGATGCCCATTTCAAGAATTCCCAATTTTGCTGTTTTATAATGAAAACCCTTTAGTTAAAAATGGGGTGACAGGCTTGTTTTCTGTGTACTTTAAGGTTCACCAAGCTGACTTTCTATGCATGAGAGAGAACAAAAGAGAACACCAGACTTCAGGGCTTTCACCGCGAGTGGCACCCGGTGAAATAACACTGCTGTGCAGTTGCTGCTCCATTACCATGAGGAGCGTGAAGTTTAAGGTTTTTGTGGGGATCTTCCCTTAAAACAGGCGACTAGCCAATTATGATTCTCCTGAGACAGATGGTTTCTCTCTACACTTGAAAAATTTGGTGTTGGCCTGGGCATCATCTTTAGCCATGTTTTCAGTCCCGTTTGTTGGAAACTAAAGAGTATTTAAAACAAACAAACAAAGAGAACCCAAAAAGGATAGAAACTTGAACTGTGTGTGAGAAGTCATATTGAAATGAAAAGTCTCGAAATGCAAGAGTTTCACATGTGAGACCTCCAAATTGGCTGAGCAACATCAACACAACTATCAGAGACACGATGCGCTGCCATGGGCGTGTGCTCCGGGAAGCCTGTACTGGAAAGAGGATGAATAGCAGGAACACTTAGTGAATCTCTCCCCCTACCTAAGAAGTCCTAAGCCTCCCTTCATCCTCTATCTGAGACATGATCTCTCTTCACAGTTCTGACTGTCCCTGGAACTCGCTCTGTAGACCAGGCTGACCTCAGACTCACAGAGATCCACCTGGCTCTGCCTCCTGAGTGCTGGGATCAAAGGTGTACACCATGGCTCCTGGCGTAAATAGCTCATTTTAAAGGTTGATTCTATTATTTGCTCTCTCTTCCAAATTAAATTTGAGAGGTATTTTACTGCCATATTTGCCATAAATGTTATCTTTCCGTCAATATCTCCAGATCCCTCCGTACAAATGTCACAAACGGCACTCATGATTCCAACTGTCATGAAATATAGTCTTTGCAAAAACTGGATTACTGTGCACATTTATCCCTACGAGTGCACTGGATGCAGCTCAAAGGTGGCCAAAGGTGTCTTGCAAAGACATCTCTTAACTAACGTGTCATGTTGGAATGATTTATGTTTGTAGTTCCAAGCACACTGTACAGAATACAGCAGGCGCTTCATAAATGTTAGGCTGATTCTTCAAAAGCTATTTTAAAAAATAGGTCCTTTGGACCCTACAATTCATTTTTCCATAGGAAAAAAAAATGCCATAAGTGATCATTAGATTCCCAAGCTGACCTACAGTTGTTATTTAAATGAGTCTGCAATAGATGTGTAACAGAAATAGCGCTTCCCTAGCTTTTTAACGCGCCAGTACCCCAGTGCTTATTTCTCTTCCACAGTAACCCTGTAAGTAGGTAAATCACAGCACAATTCCCTCCACTATAGACGCGAGGAAGTGAGATGCCCTTAAAAGTTATTCTCATGGACCAGATAGCCCAGTGTCTAAAAGACACTTGCCACCAGGCCTGAGAGCTCAGGTTAATGCCCAGATTCCATTTTAGGGAAGACCAGAAATGACTCCCACAAACTGTCTTCTGACCTTTGCACACATGCCATAGTGCACACCCACACACCCACACACACACACTAAATAGATCTTTTTAAAAGTCACTACCGTGACTGAAAGTGCAGTGAATGGAATGTGCCATAAAACCTTTGGGATTCAACATGTGCTTTGCCCTCACCCTTCCTCCACTGACCCCACACCTCAGACCCAGCTCTGAGAGAACTACTGATTGGTTTTCTTGATAAAGAGGCCAGGCAGGTAAGCAGGTAAGTCAGATATTGTCTATCCTAAGAGGCGTTTTGTAGCATTCTTTAGTTATGCCCATCTAACCAGAATCTTGGTGGAAAAATTTGGCTTAGCTTGTTAAGTGCATTAATCCTCTACATTCAGAACGAGTATTGGGGGTTTTGTTATTGTTGTTGTTTGTTTGATTGGTTGATAGTCAGTGAACATGTTGCCTTTTAAACATTTAATTCCTGGGTTCTTGATGATGAAGATGATGGGTCGCTAAGGGATCAGGAGTAAATACCTCGTTGGAAGTAACTGCTAAGGGAGGAGGCAGTGTCTTGACCGTGGTTGCTCACACAACAGCTAGGTTTAGCTGGCTTTGACTAAGTACAGAGACCAGGTGAACTTTGAATCCAGCCAGTGGGGTAGGTGTTTTGAGAATGGTTTTGATTTCTCTGCTCCGTGTAAGTGGGTAAATTTCTTCAAGTCACCTTGAGGATCTTAAATACCATCCCCTTTTCCTCCCTTTCTGTCTGTGAGTGATCTTATTTCTGCTGTTGTCCTGACTTTTCAAACGTGGATGTTTTAAATCTCCTTTTGTGGCGAAAGAAAGATTTAAATACTTCCAACTTGGAAAACTTAAGCAGAAGTAATGAAGTTTTAAAGATAACCCCATCCTTAAGAAATGAAAATATTCCTACCAAAGGAGACAGGAACGAATTGCAGCTTCACAAATCAATGGAAAAGGGGAGATGCTCTTTATCTGAACATATAATTGTGTTTTAACTGAAGCGTTAAAATAGAGACGGGGGTATAAAGTATTTACAAATAATTGCATTCCTATCCCTGTGGGGAAGTCAGCTAATGGCATAATTGAAGTCCACCCACCACGTTAACATCTAACCCAAAGCAACAGAAACAGTGGAATCTTTCCGTCCGATTATGGAGTTTATTCGAGAGCCATGAAGTCTGAATTCTCAACTTTTGGCAAAACCATCACACAGGTATGCGCATTCTTTGTCAAAGCCTGTGTGATGGTCGTCTGTCACATTATATTTTGAAGTCATTTTCGTAAAGACCAGGGGAAGCCACACATTTGGTAGTCAGAAGCCCCTTACTGTGTGAGCTGCGGTTCGTGTCTCCCATGATTCCCGGGGCCTGGGCTGGAAGGGTACGTGCAGATCATAAGTGGAGACGCGTACTGATATGGCTTTATGAACCAACAGGAAATCCATTAGCTCCGTCATTTGCTCTTCCTTCTGGGCTCAATATGTAATTGTTTATGTTCAAAGCAAAACCAAAAACCAATCCCTTTTTACTCTTCTAGCACTCGGGAGAGCCTGGCTTCCAACACATCAAGCATTGTTGAAAGCAACCGCCGTCAGAATCCTGCTCTGAGTCCGGCCCATGGCGGAGCTGGTCCAACCTTCAACTTCCGCGCAAGTACGGATCCCCCGACCAATGAAGCTGAGAAATTACAGAAACCTTCCAACTGCTTGCAAGCTTCTGTTACTAGTGTATGATTGTCCCTCTGCCTCAGACCTTCTGTCTTGTCCGACACAGTAACGTTTACGACAATTGGGGCTGACGTTTACATCTCTGCAAAGGCAAACATCTCAAGCACAGTTTGGGGGTCACTTGAGCTGTGCTGCTAAGTAGGCTAGGGCAAAAAAAAAATCTTTATTTCAGAGTATTGCTTTTCACATTTATGACTCTGTAGCAACCGAATAGCAGTAGGGGAGATATGTATACTTCTGCTTCACTAACTGTACCTGAACACACATAGGCAAGTCTAAACACTGTAAGTGGAACATGCATTTTTCAACGTCATGCAGTTGCCAATTCCATTTTGAGATGCCACAGATGTGTGTTGCTCCCAGCCGATGGGGAATGGGGCCAGGGAACTAATCCTTGACAACCGCCCCCCCCCTTAAAAAAAAAGCCAAGTCACCATAAAATGTAAATGTGAGGGTGTCCATCGTGAGAGAAATCGGTGCCAAACTGAGCAGAAGGGACCCCAGCCCTTTGTGTGTGAGTCCTTTAGGCGCCAGCTATTTTTCACTGTGAGTTTCCACGACACTCTTGCAGGAGCCATGGCAGCGTGTCAGAAAAGGTCCCCGCCGGAAGTCCTTAGAGTGTTTGTTTTCAGGATTCTGTTTTTCCAGTGCACTCGATGCTTGTCTTGAGTTGTTTAACCTTCCACGGTCACAGACGGGAATATAGGCCTTTGAAGTGGACAGAGGAAGGGGAATCCGGTCGCGCTGGGCCACGGCACTGAGTGGCAGAGAAGGTGGTGTGGACTTTCGGGAGGGCTGAATCAGATATTGAAGAAGGGTTACCTTCCTCCTTGTGACACTGAGATGGGCTTTCTTCCTATCATAGATGCAGTGGTTAGTTTGTTTGGAAGCAAAAATGTTCTTTATGATACAAATGAAGAATGTGGCCCGAGGGTGTTATTCTTTCTAATGGAAGGGACATAAATCTATTTTATGTAGTTTTAAATAGAATGCCTAAATTAGGCTGTGGGAGATCATTTTTAGTGGTCGTAGGAAAGAGCAAATTTAGGGAGAGTTGAACTTCAGGCCTTTTATTCCTGGGAAGATATCTATAGAAAAAAAAAATCCTTTAAAGTAATTTTTGATTAGAAGTGTACATGGACCCATTTAATAAACAGCAGAATGTCCTCATTCCGCTGGTATGGGATATCCTTAATTTGTACTCCCCTAAAATTTATCAGAATGATGATTATGCATACATAAACTATGCCAGAGTAATGTTTACAGATACCTTGTAATGATTTCAGGAGGCGTGTTTTAGGTGGACCGTGGGCTCACTCACTCCGCATCTTTTAAGATGATTTCTTCACACTCTACCTTGGTTTGCAATGTCATGCTCAGTATCAAAAGGCTCCACAGTGGGGGGACCACTAGCCAATACACTTCAGTCCTATAAGTAAGGCCCGCTTCGACAGAAGAGTATACAGAAGACGCTGTATACCATAGGATTCCTACGTCTGTAGGCACTGGAAAGCCATCTACTCCAGGGTTACCTCTGATCCCAGTAGATGGTCTGACATGAAGTTTTATTCAGCTTAGTGTTGGATGGTGCTTTTTGGAGCCATGGATCATAAATTGATTCATAAATAAACAATTTTAAAATCAATGTAAAGTATTTTCAGCCAAGATCTCAGTAGTGAGCATAAATCTGTGAGAGGTTTCTGTTTCTGTGTTAGGCTTAATCACTAGCAGTGTGTTTGAGGATACACAGTCATGTGAAGTCGTGGGAAAGTCTCTCACATTTTGCCTGCTATACAGAAGCTGCATTGGCTCAAACTGGGCTCCTCAGTTTTGGTCTAAGACATTGCTTATGTGTGCTTCTTGTAGTAAGGCTTAAGCACAGTGGGCAGTATACTGCTATGTCATTGAAATGCTTAAGCCAATTGGGTTTTGAATCCCATACCTTCTTTCCTCCCAGGCATGCCACCTTTACTGAAAAACACATTGTTTCTCTCATGACTTAAGTATGTCCACAGAGAGCAACCACGTGTCCACGTTCCAGAATGAGCAGCCATTTTTGCTTGAGGAGCTGTATGCCGTATGATTCCTAGATCTGGTCTGTCTAAATTAATTTTTTTTCCCAATTTTTGGCATACTCAGTCCGTTAATAATAGGAGCATTCAAACAATACATTAGACTCTGCTAGACACTCTGGACATAGCCATTGAAGGAATCTAGTACTGTGTGAGCAGAAAGGACAGAGTTCTGTTCAGGAGAAGAAGCTTTAAAGACATGAATTTTGATGGTTCGCGAGAAATAGGTTTACAGAAGACGTTATTCAAATAAAATGTGTACGCTATTTGCCTAATCACTATGGGGTACATGATTTCAGAAAGAAACAAAAGACCCTCCCTTAACCAGCAGCCATTAGCATAGAATGAAGGACTTCAAAGATGATATGCCACATAAACAGATATTCCACGGAGAAACACTCCTGTGTGTTTCTAATCTGGATTCTTGAATGGAGGGACATTGGTGGTGGGAAGCACATGACAGACATGACAAGTCTGTGTGTCTAAAATGACCTCATCAAGATGGTGAGACTCTTGACGCCCACAGCCCTGAGGCCCTCCCTAGGCTTTGCCAATATTCTTCTCCACTGGAAGCTAGCTTTGTGTTACATGACTGCATGTCTAGTCTTAGTGTTTATCAATGGAAAGGTTTACAAAACTGAATCTGGTTGAATCTCTGTGAGGCATTCAACTTTAAAGGGTCAACACATCTGTCGGCATTTTGCACACTTATATGTATTATTATGATACAGCATATTACTTTATGGTAATTTTTATTTTTTACATATAACTACCTCCATGAATTTGATGAGATGGCAGCAATGTGTTCAAGTGTGTTCTTCAGAAAGGCAATATTGAAAACACGCTTCCGCGGTAGGCCATGGTGTTCCCCGTGTGTCCGTGACTTGCCCATTGGACTCATGACTTTTGCACTGCCGTGGTTTTTCTTTCGCACCACGCTGTGGCTTCCAATTGTAAACCTGTTGTCTTCTTTCTCTCTCCTTTCTGCCCCGTGAAAGCACATTTGATTTGTTACAAGTGAATGACATTTTAAAATGTTCTAAAATTATTGTCTTCCCCATTCTTCCATTCCTGCTACAAAAAAAAAAAAAAAGGAAGGAAGGAAGGAAGGAAGGAAGGTCCTCTTTGGCAAAGAGCTACTTGGTAAACATTTGAGAAATTATTAATTCCTTTAAAAATTGGATTGGATTGCTAGGGCTTTTTTTTTTCAGTAACAAAAGACGTGAAAAATTTGAACTGTCAACTTGAAGCACTTTGGGCCTCTCTGCCGTTTTGATATGCTACCCTATGAAGCCCAAACCTCCTTTTTATTAAAAGAGCTGTGCCGTGCATTCTGAGATGTCTGTTAAATAATTTGTATACCATTTGGTGTGTTTTGCACATCTCAGGAGACCTTAATGAGTGTGTGAAAGGGAGTGTGTGTGCACCCAATAGAGAACAGAAATAGGAGCGCTGGAAGGAGACTAGCTGGGGAGAAATGATAAATGCCCGAGCCTTTGATGTTGAAGAATCCAAGTTCAGGGACTATAAATCGAAAGGGAATCTGGAGGAGCAGTGATTTGAACACCAGCTGTTCCCAAATGCGTCTCTTTTTCAAAAACTCAGCCACTATTGTTAAAGTGCACATCTAAAATCTTTCGCAGCCACCACCGAGACTAGAATGTTGGCCCGTAGGAAAGGGTTATTCTTTTAGGTTGACATAGCTTCGTAAAGTTCTACCCAGGATTTACCACTTGTCCACCAAGTGTACTTGAAGATAAAGTTCGTAACTTGAATGAGAAGGCATAATTCTCACAAAACCGTAGCGATCATTTTGGGGAAATGTCTTACCATTTGGAAGGGGTAGCATTCTGAGCTTAGGCTAACAGTCAACCACTAGAAACGTTACGCAGCTCATCTGGGGATCTCAAAGTGCTTCCAAAGCGTTAGATGTACAATTACACAGAGCAGTTCCTGTGTGTGATTCCCCGTGCTTGACGGGGGCAAACAGACGGAGTGACTCACGGTCACCCAGAAACACAGTGGCAGCTACCAGGGACCTATTTTCTATCTGTTGAAGAGACCATCATGAGAAATCACTACAATGCTATTTTTCTGATGTGTGCTAATAAAGAAAACAAATTCAGCTTGACACCTTGTCCATTTTCATTCAAAGAGTTATGGCTGTTTGGAATCTCAACACCACCACCCAAATTGCTGGTATTGAGTTAGGAAGTGGGAGGTGGCCAAATCCACACCAAGGCCTTTGCCGTTCAAGGCCAACCCAGACATCCACACTTGTTTACAGTTTCTTATTGGGTTTTTGTAATTGCTGTAAACCCCAGCATCAGGAACATTGGCTGTTCCAGGCAGTGGAAGGTGCTGAAACAGTTTTTAGTTTTGTTTTGTTACTTTAAAGTCTTCATAAGCACTCTGCACAGTGCTCAGCTCAGTAACGTTCACCACAGTATACAAAGCCCTGCTTCGCAAGATCTGGGAAGCTGGTCCAGTTCCAAGTGTTTTCTCAAACGATGAGACAGAAGGTCTTTGATGCCTGCCTTCTCCATTCCCACAGACCAGTCCCAGATCTAACTAGCTGTGTAGTGTCAGACCACAGTGGACCCAAGTAGAAGTGGTTGCATCCTTGTCCGCCCATCCCCCCACCCATTGTCAAAGCCATCCAGTAATGTCCTGTGAGTGAGGGACTCCTTGGCCCATGTTTAAGGCTTGGGGAAGCTAGAAACAAGAACAATGAGCGCAAAAGCCGTGGGAGGCATTGTTCTTTGGGTTAGTTAAAAATGTCAGGAAAGGCATTGCTGTCCTCTGACTTTGGCCAAGAGATAGAAAACAATTGGCCATTGTTCTCTGAAGGTGTTATAGTATTAATGATATAACTGACACTTTCCCATGGAGTTTTCTGTAGGAGATGTTTCATAAATTATATATATGAGACATTTGATTATTAGATCTCATGTGTTTGTAAAAGGTACTGGTGTCTCCCTGCTTGGCGTCTGTCCCCTTCCCTGGTCTTACATCAGCAATGCAGAGGGGCTCCCCCGTGGTGGCTCCTCCCATACACACTTCTGTGTCTTCACTGCTGTTCATAGACTTAACAGTTGATGACTTGCAGAAGGGGCACTAAGCCTTCTTGTCGTTGTATGCGGGCAGTCAGAGGCCTCGAAACGCTCCTTGTTGGCTTCGCGTGTGAACACACACCCCCTGCAAACACACACACACACACATCCTGCGAACACACACGCCCTGCTAACGAGGAAGTGTTGGCGAGTGAGGCATCCGTGGCTCTAGAAGGCAAAAATGGAAGCCTAGCGCTTGGCTGGTCCTTGTATACCTGCCTACCTCCCTGTCCAAAGGCTGACCTTGGTACCTCCATTCCCTTGCTCTCGCCCAAAAGAGGTATCAAACCTGAGACCCGAGCTCTCCTCCAATGCCAGTCCTCTACAGCTCCAGGAAATCCATCACACAGAAAACTCTCGGCAGCCCCAACTCTTCCTTTCCTCCCTCTCTGCCTCCTTGCCCTCCCCCACCTCGCTACCTACACCACCACTGTTTCCACATTGGAAGAACAGAATAGCGCACAGTATTGTGCACGCATGCCCAGTTAGGAATCAAACTGCCCTAGGGTCACCTCCACGTACGTATCAACAGCTACAGATTAAAAGTCCTTAGAGCAGTGACATCCGTCCCACTCTCTGGAGAAGAATTCAGTTTGAGCATCCGAGTTTCAAGGGATCCCGATTCTGCAGGTGTCTTTCTCTGAGCGACTTGAATGTGACCATTCCGTTAAGGGCCAATGAACTAAGAAGTGCAAGTGGGAATTACTGTACGTTAGGAAGGAGTTTTGCAGCCAAGACTGCCTTGAATAAAATGTTTTTGCACTGAAAAAAAAAACCTTTAAATGACTCGGTCTCTGGTTGCTGTAAAGGTCATCCAGGATGGATGTTCTGTTTATATTGTATAGTATTTCATATGAAATAGCTGCAGTTCATGAGACGTCTTCCCTAATGTTCCTGATTTCTAACAGCACATTTGTAACATGGTTTTTATCGTGTCCGTGTACCATATTGTAAATGATGATTCCTTGTCATGCTTAGTATAATAACTTAAAAGGAAAAAAAAAAGGACAGGGATTTTTGTAAGTCTATATTTGAAAGTCCCTCCATATGGTAATATTGTGTTCATGTTGTTTATGTAGTGTTGTGTGAAATATCCATTTTGGATTGTGTTACTTTTTAAGATATTAAATAACATTTGGTTATATGTGTAAGTGGATTTTTTTTTTTTTTTGCTACTTGAGGGAAAAAATCATTTAGATGAGGTCGGGTTTTCGCTTTGATTAATGTGATTTTTGTAACAGAGTTCTGTTGCGCATTCTTTATTACAGTTTTTAAATTGAAAACCAAAAATGGAGTTCCTGTATCGAAATTATTTTCCTATGGGTTTTAAAAAGATCACGTTTTGGGGTGGGTTTAACCCAGAGCAATGGTTAGAGTTGTGTGTGGTCCCCCATTTTTATGAAATTATAGAGCAACATGGTTATTTGGAGTCTTTTTAAAAAAATCACTCATTTCAAAACAAGCTAAATGTCTCACAGGTAAATAATGGGATGTTTGCATGTAGTTAAAAGTTAGGGATGCTTGTGTGTTCCGTGCTCTTCAAGATCTAGGTATGGGTTTCTAATCCTAACAGCATTCAAACACCATGTATTGAAAAGAATTTTTCTTTTCAGTTCATGACTAGGGTTGAGGAGATGACCCAAGAGAGTACTTGTTTGACAAACATGAGGACCCGAGTTTAGATTCCCAGCACCCACATAAACTCTGGGTACGATGGTTCTCCTCTGTAGTCAGAGGCAGGATCCCTGGGTTCACTGGCAAACAGTCAAGCCAGATTGATTGTTGAACTCCGGGTTAAGTGAGAGACAGTCTTGAAAAATACAGCAGAGAGGAACTGAGGAAGGCTAAGAAACAGCCTATAACCCCCCCAACATTAGACTGCTACAATTGAGACCAATTTTCTTGTAAAGGCAAAATCCTAACCCAGACTTCCAAAAAATGTCTTGGACAATAATCTCATCTTTTGAATTAATTTGAAGAGCCCAAGATGGTGACTTTGAAGGCAAATCTCATTTTGTTGAGCCTGTCTTGAGCTTGTCTATATACACTGCACAGCAGAGCTACTCCCATTTTCAGGCGTGAAATGGGGATGAGCCAACGCATTGTTCCCTGGTGACTTTAGCATCACCAGCTGCCGTGGTCAAGGGGAGGGCACCGTGTGTGCTTTTCAGCAGAATCCAGGGACCTGGATGCTTGGGAGAAATCTGGGAACTTCATAAGAAGATTGAAAGCAGGTTTCTGGCTCCTTTGAGAGAACAGTCACAGTTCGTAAAAGTCCTCTCTTTCCGAAGGAAATGGTATGGTTTTAACTTGCTTTTACATGTTTCAGAGTGGGGAGACTCCCGCCCTCTCCGTAGAGAAAGCCCAAATGGAATATAATTGCCTCCTACTCTGTTTGCCGCTATGAAAAGGAGAAACAGTGAATAATAAAAAGGAGTTAGTCACCTGACTTCCATAACGTACTTAACTGTAAAATCTTATCCCTACTATGGGAATACTCAGATTGACTCATACTCCCATTTTCAGGCCCCGGGACTCCAGACCTTTCCTGTCAAACAAATAGTCCATCTTGCAACCTGTGAGGCTGTGTGCGGTGGATATCTGCACACAGCCCCATGCAGTAATAGCAAGAAAAGAGAAGGCATCTGCACTCAGGAGAGGCGGGGTGGAGGTTTTGCTGCATCTTGAAAGGGTCACTGGAGCGTCCTGTGAAATGTGATCTGATAGGTAAGAAAAGTAAGACAAAGTTAGTTTGGATCCAAAGGGCAAAAATGAATATGTTGCTTCCTTCTTGGTCGTGTCTAGGAGTTTGGGGCTGCATCTACTGCCCCCCTAAAGTGGATGAACAACATGGATCCAAGGTGAGTCTCAGCCTAATGCATAATTAAGTATTTATTCTCCAGCCTCTAAGGTTCCATCAAACAAAGGCCTTCTTGGTCACACCCCTTCATATTTCCTTCTTTCTCTTTATTTCAAAATTCCACACATTATCTTCTATTACCTTGGATTTCTTTTACTTTACTATACTGCCTAAATACATTTTTTTTGTGATTTTTGTCATGCTATTAGCATTTGATCATGGGCCTAGAGATGGCTCAGCAGGTTATGTCCTTTGTCATTGAGTCTAATGACCTGAGTTTGATTCCTGGGACCCCACACAGGAGGGGAGAACTGACTCATGCAAATGTCCCTCTGATCTCAATACACGTGATGTCATGTGCACACACCCACACATACACATGAACATTCAAATGCACAAAAAAACATTAGGACTGTCTTTCAAGATTTATTTGTGTGTGTGTGTGTGTGTGCGCGCGCGCGCGCGCACACGCACATGCATGCACCAGTGTGCATGTTCCTGTGATAGCCAGAAGACATCAGATACCCTGGTCCTGCAGTTGTAGGTGATTGTTAGCTGTCTGATATAGTGACAGGAACTGAACTCAAGTCTCCTCAGAGAACAGAAAACATTCTCTTCAACTCCCTAAAACAGCTTGAAAAGAAAATAATTTTTTAAAAAATGTTCTCAATTATTTATAACCACAATGGATTAGTTATATCTTAAATTTCCTCTTCATATTCATGGATATAAATATTCCTAGCCCCGAGTCCACAGACCAATGCATTCCAGCATCTCATTTCCGCTCACCTCTGTGCAGGGAGCATTTTGACTGCCCGTTCTCCTATGGGAGTTGCTCGTGTGTTCACTTGGGGTCAGATAAATAACTGGCCATGTGCAGGTATGTACAAATGGGTATGTGGGTGGATTACTGATGGTGATTGCTTTCTCCAAGGCTTAGAGAACCCTGGAGAAGAGGGGGCCGAAAGATCAGAAGAGCAGGAGGAGGGCGGAGATGGCTATGGGATGCAGACTTACCATCTATCATGGCTATAGTATCGTAAAGGTACACCTGAGGTCACCTGCACTGGGCCAACACAAGCCTGGGCCTGTAGAGATCCATCAGACACATCCTTAACAAATAAGCAAACAAGATCTCTATTGCAAAGTGCTAAAATATATTTATGATTATTTGTGTTTTAAGTTTCCAAGAGTAAAAAATGATTTTTTCCTTAGAAAATCTTCCTCTCTTCTTCCTTCCTTCTCTCCCTCCCTCCCTTCCTCCTTCTCTTTCTTCCTTAGCTTCTTTTGTCCATATCACCCCGCCTTCCTTATTCATCCATCTCTCATCTGTCTGTCTGTCTATCATCTATCTGACTGGGTCTGTCTATTTACCTATCTATCTACATATCCTTCTATCAATCTTGTACCATCTATTTTTTATCTATCTACCATTGGTCAGTCTATCGTCTTTTTTTCCTCTGCAATGGCAGTGAAACAAAAGATGCTTGTAATGACTGACTCTCTGAAAGATAGGTCACTTGGGGAAGTTATTCTCAACTTTTAAAATATCTGTGCTTCAAGCCAGCATCTTCCATTCTTTGGCCAACCTCAGTGTGGAACCCTTTTTTCTTCCTCTACGGTGGAATAACAGCTCAGGGGTCGTTGCATGGGGGTCACCTGTCTGCCCAGCTCAGCGCAGTGCCCCATCATTTATCACTGTGGCAGGACAAGTGAGATGGACTTCCAGCAGAACCAGAGAAGACAGTTGTTTCTTTCCCTCTGCGGCCTTCCTGTGCTCTGTGAAGGAAGCTCAGGTGAGGCATATGAACTGAATAGCAAAGTATCCAGAATGGGTAAGTTCAAAGAGTCTCTGGAATAAGGCAGCAGTATTGGAGAGAGGTGTCCCTTCCATGCCTCCTCTGTCATTATTAACAGCCACCTGAAGTAGACCAGGGAGGCTCCCAAGGGGCCACATAAGAAGTCAGGCAAATGAGCATACTAGAGGACGTGTTTTCATTTGACACGTTTTCTTGTGAATTGATGAAACTATAAACACGTAGGAAGGCTTCCCTGAGCTCAAGAGGACATTTAGCGGAGATTTTAGATATCAGAGCATTTCCATAATAAACAAACGAACAAACGAAAAACCCTTTATAGTTTGGACTCATAGAATTGCAAAGAAATTACATAAAGTTCTTCCTTGTCCTATGCCCGGTTTCCCATATTAGTTACATCTCATTTTAATATGGTACATGGGTCACTATTAATGAATGAGCATTAATATTTTTAATGATTACTATTAAATTAGATCTTTAAAATATTTTATTATACTTCTTGAGTGTTGCGTTTGCCCGTGTGCGTGCATGTGTGTGTGCGCGCGCGTGCTCGTGTGTATAGAACAGAGAACAACTTGAAAGAATAGGTCCATCGCTTCCACTATGTGGGCTCTGGGGATTGAACTCAATTAATCAAGTTTAGCAGCAAGCACCTTTACCCAATGAGCCAGCTTGCTGGTCTTTGGGTGTTATACACTGAAGTACCTACTTCCTTCACATTTCCTCACTTTGAACATACCGTATTTTTTCTGTTCCAGGAGCCTGTCTAGGATTCCAAATTAAATTTGCTTGCATATATCCTTGTTCTGAGATTTCGTTCTTTCCCTTGATTTCCCTTCATCGCCTGAGTGTATGGATACACAGCCCCTTCTGCTGGGGAAGAAAGCACTGGTGCCCTTTGGGTACTATAGAAGGAGTTAACAGGCCCCTACCTCCTCCTCTTCCATGCTTCCAACCTCTGCAGAGCTTAGCTTCTGCATATCTCAAGGTTCGGATCCAATGCTATGGGGCCCCAAGGGCCCCCTGAGCCTGCTTCTCTCCGTCCATGCTTGGTAAAACCTGCATAGTTTCCAGCCCTCTGTTCTCATCGTTTTCTTTCTAATCTTAGAGACAAATGTCATTCGAGACCTCGTCCTCTCCAGAACAACGCATACCGTTTTCACACTATGACTCCTTTCACAAGGGGACTCCATTCATCCTGCGTTCTCAGTACCCCATTGAGCGAGGAAAGTTACAGGAGGATTCGCTGTGCAAAAAGTGGACTCAGCGCGCTGGCGGGAAGGGAACCTCGAACTTGTGGAACACAATCTGAAGGCTGCCGCTGTGTAGCCTTTGGAAATGTGTTCGCTGGGGAGGGCTAAGGAAAGCCAGGAAGGAAGAGCTGGCCTTTGGAATGTCATAAAGTTGTTAAAAGATTCGAAGATGAAGGGGAAATGTCTGGCCCTCCTTAGGACAAACTGGGGTCCCTTTGCTTTAGACTCTGTGGGCGTAGTTTCTACACGCAGTGTCCAGTGTGCGGGGGTGGGTGCAACGCAGGATAGGCAGGGGGCGTGTTAAGGTAGGTGGAGAAGAGCTGCGGATGTGGCTCCGTGGGTAGAGCGCTTGCTTCAGACATGCGCAGACCGCTGTGTTCAATCCCCAGCCCCATACACCTTCATGAGTGTGGATGCAGGGAGAATAGATAAAAAAAAAATTCTAGGAAAACCCACAGAACCAGCTAATTCTGAGAAACTGTTGATTTGCAGAGGGGGAAATGTTGTTAAGTGCAACATAGGATCATTTGTAGGGGGCTCTGAAGCCCTGCGCACTCTGGGCCTTAGATGAGAGGGAGGGGCTTCCCAATGGCTGTAGTATTTATGAGCTCGGGCTCAGCGTGTTTCCTTTTAGCTGTATCTCCCATCTAAAGTCATCTGACTATTGTTTAGGCAAAGTTCCCACAAAAGTATAACAAAAATTTATTCTCTCTCTTGATGTAACCCCCACCAGTCTTCGCCACGCGTTCCTCCTTCTTCTGTTTCTTGTCATTTCTTCCCCCTCCCCAAAGTCTTCTGTTCTTTGTCTTTAAGCATCTGTGGGAGGGAGTTTGGCCTCCGGATAATTTTTCACCTTAATGTTCTCATTTCTTTCTGCACATTGCACGCTTTTCAAACAAACCCTTGAATTTGATTTCTTGATAACCTTTCTGCTATCTTCCTCCAATAGCTGCCCCAACCATATATATATGAATGACTTTGTAGCTATAACATAGAGACTTAGAGATTAACTGGGGAACCGACTATTGTAAAGTACTGCGGTTCCTCTCCAATACTCAGGTTAGCTGAAACTCAATTGCTTTTCCTAGTTAACAAGCCACCGCCTCTGCTTAGGCTTGCTCTGGCTCAGATGTTACCAGAAATCTCCAAACACTTCAGTCTTCCAGAGCTCTGAGGGTGAGAACATTTAGACGGGTTACAAGAATGAAGCCATCTTAGTGGCCCCAAACTTCAGCCACAATAGCTACTATCCTACTCTGAAGTTGGTTTTCAGGTCAAGGGACAAGGTCTCCAAAGACAAGTTCCTTGGGGGCGAGGAGTCCTGACTGACATCGGGAAAACAGGCGCCGAGTCCACGCCTCACAGAAGTCTCGCCCCCATGGCAACAGCTCTCCTCACTTCAGTTGCTGGCTCGCTCTGATTTTCTACTCTAAGGATGTTTATTTTAAAGTCAGAACACTGTGGGCAAAGCAAATGGTGACGAATGTGAGATAATAAGAGAAAGAAGCATGGGGAACGGCTGACGTCCCCAGTCAACGTGTGCAGTTGACACGAGCGAGGCCATGTCAAAGACCCCTGATGCCTCAGACCCATGGGAGTGGCAAGCCCAAGTAGGGCTCACGGAAATGACAAAGCCTTCCCCTGCTCTGCGTTAGATGCCGACAGTGTGCAAAATTCAACAACACCAGCTTCTTCTGGGATGACTGCGAGCTCAGACTGCAGTCTACCTTCCCCTTTCTTCCTGTGCTGGGTTGTGTAGTCGAGGTCTTTCAATTAGAGGGAGCACAGTCCACCAGATCCCGATTTTTCTCTTTCTCTGTGTGTGTGTGTCGGCCGTTTCTTCCCTCCAGCATCACCTCAGTCAGGTTCCCAGGCCCAAGCCATGCAGGCAGAGACAAGGAAGGGCTCCATGTGACTGACTAACCCACACGTGTTTATTTTAATGCCCTTGAGCTCCACAGCCCTTCCCTGGGTAAGTCTCTCCTCCACAGATGTTCTGGATGCCCCCCTGCTCGGTGAAGGCTGAATTGGGTTTTCTTAAGTATAAAAAGATTTACTGCAGGTCGGTTGGCACAGGCTTGTGAATACAGCTACTTGGGAAGCTGAGACAGGGGAATTCCTGAAGTTGGGTCTAAGACGCAAACCCCAGGACGTAGTGAGAGACTGTGTCAAAAGAACAGCAGAACAGCAGGGACAACACCTGAGATTGAGCTCTGTCTTCCATGTTCTCACCCCCACACTGGCACCGCCCCTTACCACATATCCAGCTGATGGCTAGCTCACTGACAGAGGGCTTCCTGTGGGTTCCATCCTCAAGAGCACTAAAGAAATAAACAACCTTATTATCTTTTTTTGTTTGTTTGTTTTTTTTCGAGACAGGGTTTCTCTGTGGTTTTGGAGCCTGTCCTGGGACTAGCTCTTGTAGACCAGGCTGGTCTCGAACTCACAGAGATCCGCCTGCCTCTGCCCCCCGAGTGCTGGGATTAAAGGCGTGCGCCACCACCGCCCGGCTCCTTATTATCTTTTTTAAGTTGCATATTGATGAGTCTCCTCTTTAACTGAGCAAATGAATTCACATGGTTTTAATGGAAACTCACCCAGGAGTTTCTGAGTGAGTTAGAGGGGGAGCAGACAGCTCTGAAAATAAGTATCATTTATTCTTTTAGGGTCAGAGGAAAAACTACCGTGTAAGAGAGATGAATCATTTATAGCCAATATAAAGCAGGAGATGGTCTCCTGCTATTTCTCTTTTCTGTTTATTTCTTTGCTTGTTTGTTTGATATGGAAGGTCTCTCCATGCTGCCCAAGCTGGCTTTGAGCATTGAGACTCTCGGTTAATGTGATTCTCATGACCCAACAGCCACTTGAGTAGTTGAAACTGAAGTGTGCACCGTGGTGCTAAGGTTGTTTTAGCTTCGCTTAAATACTTAAACTCTCCCCACCCCCCACAATGACTTGCCCCAGCTAACTCATTTCCCAGAGTCCACGGGAAAATCGCAGACACCCTTCACACACTGGGGAATCTAGTGCTTCCCAGCCAGTACTGTGCTTAGCTCCTTCTTACAGTAATTGTAATACATCGAAAACATGCATTTCAAAAACAGAGCTTACAAATAGTAGGCCACTAACAGGGGTTGCCTTTTAAAATTTCAGGCCTTCTTATAGATATTTAGAATGGTTCTGAAGTTTTTTGGGGGGGTAGTTCTGAAACACTATACTAATAAAGGGTATTTTAATTGGGCACATTTAAATTTAGGCTGAATATCCTTTATCCTGATTGCTTGAGGCTAGCAATGTGAGAATTTTGGATTTTTAGACTAGGGATGCTATGGTGATTTGAATGAGAATGCCCCACCCCCCAGACTCATATGCCTTAATACTTGATCCCCAATTGGTCCACCTTTTGGGAAGGATTAGTAGGTGTGGCCTTGTGGGAGGAGCTGTGTCACTGGGGGTACTGTTTGAGATTTCAAAGCCCATGCCTTTCCCAGTGTGCTCTCTCTGCCTGTGGTTCTCTCTCAAGATGTGAGCTCTCAGCCACTGCTCTAGATCCATGCCCACTTGCCTGCTGCCATGCTCCCTGCCATGACGGTCATGCACTCTAACCCTCTGAAACTGTAAGTCCCAATAAACTCTTTCTTCTATAAGTTGCGTAGACCATAGTGTCTGCACAGCAATAGAAAAGTAACCAAGGCAGAAGTTCAACTTCTAACCTGTGTGCTGCTTCTCTAAATCCAGAATTGAATAATGAGGGCCCTAGGTCCATTAAGGGTGTCTATACAAGTGTAGCTGCATTTATCATAACATAATTTGGATATTCATTATTTTTGAAGGAGTAATCCAGGCTGGACTTAAACTGGAGATCCTTCTGCCTCAGCCTTGCGAGGGCTGAAACTGTAGGTGTGCACTACCATGCCTTGTTTAACCACTAATTTTTGATAAAATGGCTATTTTAAGTAACACTCTCCGAAGGAGAGTGAACTTGTAGGTTCTTCAAATACAAAGTTAAAGAGTTGGTGATTACTTCCTAAGGGACTCAGAAGGGAAGGCCAGCCCTGTGAGTGGAAAAATAATGATGCAACCACGCTCACCATGCCACGGGAAAGCACACCTGCCTGGATCAGATCCGGGTTTGCAGCTTTTCCACTTGCTCCCCATGTGGGATTTGGCAGCCAGCATCATCCTGGAATATAATTTTACCCTGGAGTGTCTTAGCCTTGCCTTTAAACTATGGACTGCTTGGACCGCTTGCCACTGAATTCTGGATGCTCCAAGTCCAAGTGGAAATGTATCTATAGAGTAGATGTATATTGTAGAGTAGACAAAAGGGGAGGGACTAGGAAGTGCTCAGGGGTGGATGCAAATTCCCAAAATGCCCAGTGTATGACTGTGCCTCACTGAAACCAGAGTTTCTCTTAAAAATTGCTGGTTTTTTTTTTAATCTGAACATTGCAGGAAACAGGCAAAAAAAAAAAAAAAAACCCACCAAGAATTAATCATCACTATGTCAACCAAAGAAGATCATAATATTTTAATATTTCAAATGACCATATTTCTTTGATCAGTTTTATGTATTTTAGAGCATAGTTGGAGCCATGAAGTCCTAACTGTCCTGAAACCCACCTTTTCCCACACTCATCCCCAGCATTTCTGGTGACTGATGGCAAGTGTTCTGTCACATTCCTGGCGGTGGCTGCTTAGCTGTCGCCTCCTGGGCCAACTTCCTTCTAGGCCTTTCTGCTGTGTGTTTCTTTAAGCGTGTTCCCGATATTGACTTTTTAGGCTTTGGCCAACATTGTGCTGAGAAAATATGAAAGTGTTCTAGAAGTAGAGTTGCTATGTAAAATGCTGTCCACATGCAGAGGACTTTTAAAGCATGTGGCCACAGTACCTAGAATAATTTGTTGTGCTCACCTATATTCTCGCCAACAGTTAAGATTAGCTAATGGACCATAAGCTTGCTTTCATATTGGCGTTTCACCAATCGAATCCATCCATTTACCATTGGCATTTGATGACTGAGCTGTTGTGCACTGTGCAAAATCATTTTGGCTGTTGAGTCTTTACCAGTGAGCACATCATATCTTTAAGTTTGAATAAATTAGGGCATTAACAAAATATTACTTGACTTTTGTACTTCTAAAAGTACCGTGAGAAACTGAACCAAGAATTTCTGGTTATAGATATTTTGAGACAAATTAATTGTTCTTGTATACCCTTTTTCAGCCTAAGCCGCCAGAAAAGCATATTCAAATTCAAAACTGTTTTTACATTTTCATTCTCAAGTGCTCGAGCACAATGCAAAACATGATTTGGTACCCAGTTTTCTGGGGAGGCATTGACAACACAACCCAGACCCTTTTATCCTGTCTGTACGGCTTCCTAAGACCTAGAGTGAAGGGTCTTTCTAATTCCCATGAAGATACAACCACTCATGGAAACTGTTTTGCATTTGAGCCCTGAGTGAAACACATGGAGACTACTTGACAGTGTTTGCCTCTGTCAGTAACATTCAATTCCCAGGGTGCAACAGGATTTTTTCAGGTTTTTAAAATGTGTCCATAATTAAGAACCTCGAGGGTACTTAAACCAAGGAGAGCTTTCTTTGCCATTTTCCTTCACAGTAATGGTTGACCTATAGTGTGTTTAGTACGTACCAGATTATAAGTGGGACCTCCTTGTGAAAAGGGATTGTCAAAAACATTTTTTAAAAAGATGCTCCATGAAGAAGACCAGCTGTTCTGGTTCTCAGGCTGCTCAGAAAGAGCCTGTGCCCCGCAGCAAGCTGCTCTTTGCCTATTAACAGATAATAGAGAATGTACAGAAGGACATTAATACACAGTTCTCTGAGTTCTGAGTGCAGTCTTGTAATGGGGTGCACTTTTCCTGAACCAGAAAGTGTTAGTAATAAAAGAATATTGAGGGAAAATGTTTAGATTCCCAAAGAATTCTAGAACTTAGAGGAATAGTCTGGGTTCGCGGTTAAAGGTTAATAGCTGAGACTATGCTGTAAGCTGCAATAAAATGGAAGTTTTAGTTATCTTGCTCCCAATAAACAGTTACGATTTTGAACACATGAAAGATGGAGACCATTATTTTTCATAATTTAAAATAACAGTTAGATGAATTTCTTGGCAATAAGCAAATGATTGCATTTTAAATTCTTGTAAATATTTCTTTTTTAAGTCATTGAAAAGAACAGATTACTTATTTCGACTGCCTTTTTGACACAGAACCATCTTTTCTGTGTAGACACAAGGAATAAATATTATTGTTCTTGGTAATTACGCTGATGTCATTTCAGGCTGTTCACCGTGTGTATGCACATGGTATTGGCTATCCCTTAGAGCAAGCTAAACTTGCAGCTCCTGTCTATACAAAACCATGTCCTGACATCACAGAAATACCTCCAGACACTCCCACAAGACCTTCGGAGACTGAGGGGAATTAAAAATGATCGAACTATGGTCCCGGGTTTATTGGCAGGTCTAACCCGTGGCACTTCACTCTGTAGCCTGTTTCTGCCAGGGTTTAATTGCATATTAGTCTTCTCTACAGAGAATTCCTGTTAAGCTACGTGCAATCATCAATGTCTATAGATAAGTACCTCCTCGTTCTCACTTGAGTCTGGAAGATGTCCTCAACCTAGCTGGCTCGAGGCTCCAAGGCCATGAAATGTTGCTCAGTAGATTATGTTCAGGGAACAATGGGAGTTTGTTTACTTGCTGCTTGAACAGTCCCTGCAATGGATGGACTCATGTTTATCTAGAGGGCCACAGTTCCAAGAACTCTTACCTTGTTATGGAAAGGAGAACTCTCCCTCCAGTCTCTAAATTAGAAAAACGTGCTTCCCTTTAGTGGGCATATAGAATGTCTCCGTGTTTGATGAAGACCCAGAAGTCACCCCTTCCCTACTCTAGCAGAAGTCATATGATGGGTTCCAGATGGTCAATGGAGCTGTCAGTCCCAGACATAATAGATGACATCAGAGAAGACAAGAAGGAACTGAGTATTCTCGCCCTCTACTCTCTCTCCCTTTCTCTCCCACTCGTCTTTCTCTCTCCCTTATTCCCCCTCCCTTCTAACTTTAATAGAAATCACATTTTATGGAATAAGTCACCTGACATTATAGTAACTACAATTGACTGTCAAGGTCAAAAGGACTTTGGCTGGGTGAAAATATTTCAGGTGGCACAAACTTGGGCACAAGGAATCACGGCGTGAGCGTGCTGGTCCCCGCCAACCTAACCTACGGCAGAGCCCTCTATGATTCTAGTCTAAACCTAACACTGGCTGCTTCACAGGCTATACCTCCTTGTTTTCAAACAAGAGAAAATTCCAGTGTAGTCTGAATTCTAATTGGTCTTAATAATGAAAACCTGGAGGCTGATATCAAGGCTAATGCTAAAAGGTCCTAGAAGCAGAGCAGCCAGTCACTGGGTTTTTTGTTTTGTTTTATTTGTTTGTTTTTTACCTCTTCTGAATCCTCAGACCAAAGAGTGGTTTTGTCCCTATGAATCCTCAGACTGAATGCTTTGAGCCCCTGTCTCCTGCCGCCTTATATTCCTCTCTCCGCCCAGCCATATCACTCCTGTCTCCACCTCCCTAGTGCTGGGATTAAAGACGTGTGATCCCAAGCACAGGGATCAAAGGTGTAACCGATCTCTGTTTCTCTTTTAAACTGGTTCAATATAGTGTAGCCCAGGGTGGCCTCGAACTCACAGAAATCTGTCAGCCTCTGCCTTCAGAGTCCTGGGATTAAAGGTATGTTCCACCACTGCCTGGCTAACTAGTGGCTAGTTCTACATTCTGATCCTCAGGCAAACCTTATTCATTATAGCACAGACAAATTTTCACCACATTCCAGAGTAAGTTGTTTCGAGGGAAACGGCCTTACTAATAGTCAAGCCTTCCTCCTTTCTCAGTCTTGTGCTGGGCAGGTTTTGTTTTGTTTTCTTTTTGTGATTAAGGACTTAGTTAGAGTTGAGAGTAAAGAAATCACAGAGGTAGACAGCAGCTGTGCTAGAAATGGGAACCCTAACCGTGGCAGCATTCAAATGTGTTTCCTTTAACTCAGGATGTTTTCAACAAATCCACTGGAAATGTCCACAAGCCATTCAGTCAGATCCAGTTTTAACATACTTTTGTGACCCATCTGTCAACAGCATTGTCTTTTGCTGTTCTGGACTTTGAAGCATCTACCTCTGTGATAGGGTTTTCTTTTAGCAGTTCCGAAGTTTCAAGTCTTTCATTCAGACATTTTACCCATTTGGGATTTATACGTAGATACTGTTTTATTTTTCTATTGTGTGAATGTCCATCTTTCTCAGCACTCTCTTCCCTCTGTTATATACTTTTGACACTGTTGTCAAGAATCAGATGGCTATAGCTCTGTGAGTTTATATCTGAGTGATGGAGGAGGGTCATCTGTCTATGTGTTACTTTCATTGGTTAATAAAGAAATTGCCTTGGCCCTTTGATAGGACAGAAAATTAGGTAGGCGGAGTAAACAGAACAGGATGCTGGATAGAAGGCAATGAGGCAGATGCCTCAGGCAGACACTATAGTTCTCCTCTCCAAGATGGACACAGGTTAAGATCCTTCCCAATATGCCACCACCTTGTGGTGCTATACAGATTAATAAATATGGGTTAAAGCAAGATGTGAGAATTAGCCAATAAGAGGCTGAAATTAATGGGCCAGGCAGTGTTTAAAAGAATACAGTTTCCATGTAATTATTTTGGGTAAAGCTAGCAGGCGGCCAGGAGCTGGGCGGCGGGAAGCGGCCCCCAGCTCCTTCTACATCTGAGTCTTCTCTTTGATCCCATTTGATGCTATATTGCTATGAACCATGCTGTTTTTCTTACTATGGTTCTGTAGTTGGGGTTTTCATTGCTGTGAAGAAATACTATGAGCACAGCAACTCTTATAAAGGAAAACACTTAACTGGGGCTGTCTTACAGTTTAGTCCGTTACCATCATGGCAAAATGAATGATGGTGGGCAAGAAGACCTGGTGCTGGAGATGGACTGAGAGTTCTACATCTTGATCTTCAGGCAACAGGAAGTGAACTGTGTCACTGGGCATGGCTTGAGCTTATAACAAATCTCAAAGCATGCCCGCATAGTGACACTCTTTCTTTAACAAGGCCACACCTAATCCAACAAGGCCACACCTCCTAGTAGTACTACTCCCTATAGGTCAAGCATTCAAACATGAGTCTATGGAGCCATACCTATTCAGACCACCACAGTAGAGTAATCTGAAATTAAAGGTTGTGGCAGTTCTAGCATTGTTGTTTTGCTCAGGGTTACCTTCTCTATTTGTAATCCTTTATGTTTCTATATTAATCTTAGGATATTTTCCCTAATCCTATGAAGAGAAGAGTATTATTGGAATTTTGGTGAGGATTGTATTAAATTTGTTAATAACTTTCCAGTATATAGCCATTTGCACATTATTAGTTCTGCCAGCCCATGAGTATAGAGATCTTTCAATTTTTTAGTTTCTTTTGGTTTTCAGTATTTTGTAATTTTCATTTTATAGCCTTGGTTAAATTTACTTCTATATTTCTTTTTGAGTTTATTATAAATGAAATTGTTTGATTAATTTATTTCCAAATTTGCTCACTTTTAGAAGATAATAAATCTATTGAATTTCATAAGTTTTTTGTATCCTGTTACTTTGATGGATGTGCCTGTCATATCTAAGAGTCTTCTAACTGAGTCTTTTAAATACACAATCATATTATCTGCAGATGGTGATAATATGACTTCTTACATTCAAATTTGTATCATTTTATTTCTTTTTCTTGCCTTATTGCTCTGGCTAAGATTTCCGAAATATTGATTATAGGTTTGCTTTAAATAACTTTCATTACGTTTCTCTATCATCTTCCTATTCCTAGTTTCTTCTTCAGGGATTTTTATCATGAAGTGGTATTTAACTTCGTCAAAATGATTTTCTTCATCTATTGAACTGAAGTTATAAAATTTTCTCCTTGATGCTATTTATGTGTTGCATTAGATTTGATTTATATATGTTTTACCATCCTTCCATCCTTCAAATTAAAGCAATGTGATTAGGACATATACTAATTTTAATATATTGTTAAACTCAATTTTCAGGAGTATCTCTGAGAATTTTTTCGTCTATATTCATCAAACTTAGTCTGTATTTTCTCTCTTTTGGTGTGCCCTTCACTGATTTTGGCATTAAAGTATTACTTGCTTTATAGAATGAAGCTGAAAACATTATTTCCATTTCTATCATATGGATTTTTTTCTAGGATTGTTTGTATTAGTTTTTTCTTTAAACATCTGGTAGAATCCAGGAATTATGACAAATACCTATAATCCTATCACTTGAGAGATTAAGATAGGAAGATTGTTAGAATCTAACCTGGGTTACATCATAGTTTAAAGGCAACCTAGGTTGAATAGTAGACCCTCCCTCAAAAACAATAAGTAAAATAACATAAAATAAATACATGATAGAATTCATTAGTGAAGCTGTTTGGTTCCAGACTTTTCATTATTAGGAGTTTTTTCATTTTTTTCTTGTATCTGTTCATGTACTTAAGTGTATGTGTTTGCCTTGTCTGTGTAGGTGCCCATGGAGACCAAAATAGGACATCAGATCTCCTTGAACTAGAGTTACAAATGGTTGTGAAATGCCCAGTGTGAGTTCTGGGACCCATATCTGGGTTCCAGCAAGTAGAGTTTAGAACATGCGATCAGAACAGAAGTGCGTGGAATAGGAAACAGAAGTGTGGGCTAGATAGATACATTGTGTCTGCAGGCTTATACCTAACTAATTAAGCTATTTAACTTAAAATTGAGTGTAGGATTGCAGTCATCATTTTTAATATCCAAAGCTTATTATAAACAGAAATTTTAACCTATAAAATCTTTTCTAAATAAATATGTGAGGTCTAAATTTAGCAACTGTAGTGACATATATTTTAAATTTCTATTTTAGGGTAACGGGCTGAATTTTGTTGGTGCTCAGTTCATATGTTGACCCGCTAACCCAGGGCTTCTCAACCTTCCTGTATAAGCGGTGACACTTACACAGTTCCTCATGTTGTGGTGACCGCCAATCATAAAATTATTTTCATTGCGATTTCATAACTGTAATTTTGTTACTGTTATGAATTATAATGTAAATATCTGTTTTCGGATGGGCTTTGAGGGTCATGACACACAGTTTGAGAACCCCTGCTCTAATACTTCGTATTTTAGAATCAGATTGTAAGTATGTAAAATAAGGTTTTTCATAATATTGTCCATAATCCACTGAACATATAGAACTGGTGTCCTCAAGAGAGAGAGTCACACATAAATATACAGAGGAAAGACTGCTTGAAGGCACAGGAGAGAAAACTTGGTGAAATAATTTTGTCCACACTTTATTTTGAACTTCTGGCTTTCCAGAGCTGCAAAGAGATCTATGTTCACAACTGAAGAATATAATCACATTTTATTCTCTGGTCTGTGGTACTCTGTAGGTCAGCCCTACTAAACTAATATATCAGACGTAGAATGAAGCCCGAATTGGTTGTGATTATGCATTTCACTTTTGCACCTTAGGACAGTTTTTCTTGCGGTTTGGCGGCATTTTGTAAGGCCTGAAACTCACCGAGTCTGAATCTGGAGGGGCATCTATAGTGGATGTGTAGAGAGTGGCCAGTGGAAGACACGGAGGTGTAGGCTTTCTTGCCGGACGGTGGAGCATCCTGTCTCTCAATGGGTATCTCTAGAGATAATACCTTTGTGCTTTCTGATTCTGCCCTGTCCCTTTCTTCCTTTCTGGGTATCTCTTTACAGAGAGAGTTGTGGGAAATGTGACTTCTTAACTCTTCTTTCAAAGGCAGGCTTTATAAACATGTTTCTCCTACTGGTGGTGGCTAGGAACGTCATTGTCATTTCATGTAGTCTGATACTCTCTGTGTGAGTGCACTCTGTCTATGTGAGTGCACCTCTGCAGATCTGTCCTTGGACAAGACGGCGTTAAGCCAGTTGGTACGAGATTTAGCCTAGTGCATAGCCTAGCACAGCAACGGTGCAGTGGGCTGTGGGGTGCAGTTAGTCAGTGGGGTGTGGCATGTTTCTGCTTGCAAATTGTTAACAGGTGAGCAGACGCCACCACCTAGTGATGTATTAAACACTGGCCTATCATCTGACTGATGCAACGGCCAATGAAAAAGGATAAATACAGCTGAGATATATGCCCCAAACTGGGCACAGGAAACTGGGGCACAAGTGCTAGTGACATCAGCTAGTCCTTAAAGGAAGCCACATCATTTCATTCAGAGCCAGAGATGAAACTGAGCGGAAGTGGAGAGCAACCTGAGCAGTCAGTAGGCAGCTCTGTTCTTTGTGAGAACAAATGAGGATCTGCCTAGCAGCCTCCATAGCATCTCCAGGGGCCCGGCACCCTGTCAGCCCTCAGTTCATGTTTGCTGGCTAAACAGAACTGGGATTTTCCCCCACTTAGGGTGGTTAATATTGACCGTCATCTTTATAGGATGTAGACTCACCTAGGAAACAAACCTTCGGGATGTCTGTGGGGAACTCACTAGATTAGGTTCAGTGAGGTAAGAAGTCTATACTGAATGTGGGCAGCGTCATTCCATAGGCCGGAATGAGCACCCCCATCTACCCCTCACTACAGACACGGTAGGATCTGCCACCGTCTTTCTCCACCATGAAGGGCTGCGTGCCAATAAAGCCTTTCTCCCCTACGTTGCTTCCTGTCAAGCTTGGGTCACAGCCATGAGAAAGGAGACAGAGACAAGCATTGTAAAGAGCCATTGTGGGAGAGCATGAGCACAAAGACTACCATCGTCCGCAAGGCAGCTGAGGTCTGCGATTTACAATTCATCCTCTGCACTTGTGAGATTTGAGTTGGTAACCTGAGGGCTAAAACAGTGGGGGCCGCATCTTTCAAGCTGTCCCAGGTACCTCAAAAAAATAAGCAGCAACTCCATTTTATTGGAGGGTAACTCCCTGTTACCATGGGTCAACAGCCAGTCTAGAGGCCAGCACCCCAACCTGTGTGCCCTGCATTCAGAGTCAGGTTTCTCCTTCTCTGCAGGAAGTGCCCTCTCTAGAGACCAAGTGGATCCTGTTCCTTCTTTCCCCGTGGGAAGCTGGTGTGAGAACTCTCCCAAGCAAGGCTGCCTTACTCCGCACCTCTCTTCCCTCCATCCATTTGTTTTTCTATGCCTTTGCCGGGCTGTCAGTAGCTCGCAGGTGCCAAGTGGTTCCGTGGTTTCCTCTCCCCTCCACTAGCTTTGACACCACACCCAGAGTTACCATGGTCCAAACACCAGCCACTGAAGTGGAAACTCAGCTCTATGGTTTACTGCATGTGCTTTGCTTTAAGGACACTTGTCTGATCCTGGTCTTATTTAGGTTTGTTGTTATGCATGCAGAGAACATTCTTACGTTCATCTTCCTTTCGGTCCCTTTCCTTTGCTTTACATCAGTCACGCCCTGTTCAAAAGCACCAGCTTCATTCATGGTCCAGATACAAGGATTCCAAATAGACATGGGCAGTCTCTTTGAAATGGCTTGGGGACTTTCAATTGGCTGAGTGGCAGGAAATATCTTCATTTAATTAGTAAGCTGCTATCGTGGTTTTTGTTTTCTTGAATAACGATGAATAGACTATCCTTGAAAGTTCTTGAGAGTTCACATATGTTTTAGGATTGATCTTAGTTTCCTCCTCATCCGGTACTTTAATCGTTTACCATTTCCTGCCGCAATTTTTTTTTTTTTTGGTTTTTCGAGACAGGGTTTCTCTGTGGTTTTGGAGCCTGTCCTGGAACTAGCTCTTGTAGACCAGGCTGGTCTCGAACTCCCAGAGATCCGCCTGCCTCTGCCTCCCAAGTGCTGGGATTAAAGGCGTGCACCACCACCGCCCGGCTCCGCAATTTTATTTTGTGTGTGTGTGTTGGGGGGGGGGTGACAGCAGCAGGGACAGTAGCTGAGTGAACAGACAATGTTAGAGAGAGGCACTTTCTTCCTTCACCAAAACATAAGGCTAGAGGGGAAATCTGGATTGTAAAGTTTTCCCCTTATCCTTTAAAGGCACAGAAGCCTTGTGGGTCAGCTGCTAAGCTCACTGGCTGCTCTTCCAGAGGACGCTGGCTCCATCCTCAGCACCTGCACGGCAGCTCACAACTGTGTGTTATTTCAGTTCTGGGACATCTTATATTCTCTTCTGGCCTCTGAGGGTGCTGCATACGGGGACACAGACATACATGCAGCAAAACCACTCCTACAAACAGATTTTTAAAAAAGGAATAGGAGCTCCTTTCTACAACCAGCTCGGTCACTGCAAGTTCTTCTTCATCATACCCATCTTGGAATTGTTGTGGCTGCCATTGTAAATAAACCCGTCATCCTTGATTTTCTGCTTATTTTTTAAGCGGAAAACCATGACCTTGGTCCCTCTGAGGGTTTTTTGCTGCCGGCGACTTCTCTCTCTCCTCTATTAATACCATTCCTCCACGGGTTCTGACAATAATTTCTAAATTAGCCCTGTCTGAACTCGCGTTCCGTGATCTCAGGTATTTAATTGCGCCATGGATTCCTCGCGTTTCCGGTCCCGGTGTCAGGATGAAAAGACAATTTGACACCCTCACTGCGCGGGTCCCTTTTGTCCTCATTCTCTAAGCCAGGAGCAAAGTAATTAATCCTGCTCTCTTCCCCAAGGGGCCAAAGCCTGGACTCAGACTGTGACATTTTACATATATGGGCAGCGATTCATGTTCTACCACAGATGTATCAAATCTGGTATCTCCCACAAGGGACAGGATGGTTAGACAGTTACATGGTGGGAAGCAAGAAGGCAGCTTCACCAGCAAGCAGCCTTGAGAAGCTAATACAAGGTTTGGCCCACTGAGATAATCAGATCATACTGTCTGAAAAGCAAGCAGAAACAAACCAGGATTTTAAATTGAATCATGGGAGATTGTACCACAAGGAAAACCAGAAGCATGAAATATTCAAGGAACAGTTTGGATGGCAAAGACAGGTTTATGTTCTTGAGGGTCATCCTTCTGCAAGCTGCCTCCCAAGGCTCCGAGCTGGTCTAAAGCCAAAGGGAGTTCTGGTGTGGAAAGAGGAAAGGGAAGAAGGGCAGATTCTGGGCATGTCTCACAGGGCACATTTGGTAGCACTTCCTGAAGAATCCTTTCTGGGCAGTGAGTGACTGAGCCAGCTTTGGTACCCTCATTTCTGGTGAATCCCAAAGCACCGTGCTGTGCTATCCACAGCCATTTTTATAATCACGTGTGTCTCATATTGTTGATGTAGGAGATTACTACAGTGATCTGTGGATTGAGGCTGTCAAACAAGAAGTCAAAACACTCTGTGTTTTTAGTAGGCTGTACATCATTCCTCATCCACAGAGGAGACTATCTTCCTTCACCACTGTACACACTTCCAGATTTCGCTACAAATAGTTGTGGGAGATTTGTACTTTACATTATAAAATATATTCTTAAAAAAAACCCTCTGCACATGTGCGTGCGTGCACACAGACACATACACACAGAGATCACATTTTATCATGTCTGCTCTCAAAGGGTGGCTTCATTAAATAGTGTTAGAGATTAGTGTTTAAGAGATTTAAAAAAACTAAAAACAAATTTTTCTATCACCCAGTGAAAATTGTGCTTTCTATTTCAAACCAAATGTATCTGTTTCTGGGTCAGAAATGGTTTCACAAAGACTGACCAACTTGTCAGAGAGTTGCCCAGATCAGTCTGTGCATTTATGGTATTAAGTTAGTGCCCTATGAGGTGATTGCCCATGGAAAACCTTCATGACCAATTCCTGTGACGTGTTACTTCTCAAGAGAGGTGTGTGAGATGGGAGATGCAGTTCTAGAATTCTTAAAATTTCAGGGTGGAGATTATTGGTTTTATAATTGATTTTCCCCCTAAACCAAAGAATTACTGTATAATCTTATTACAAAGATGAGATATCTTCATGACAGACAAATTAGAAAATGCAGAATATCCCGAACTTAGACAGAAATAAGGATAGTTAACTCTTGGTCTCCCCCCCCTTTTTTTAATTGCAAGACTGTACATGACTTCTCCATGCCGAAGACAGGCCACATCTAAACCTTGCTTTCCTGTCATGGCCCCTTTTTGAGGGAGCTGACTTCTCTCCACCAGTGCCAACTGCTGAGAGGGGTCAACATGGCCGGTCGCTCTTCTTTCCTCGTTGGGTTCTCACGGTTTTTGATTTCACCTCTCCACTCCATGGTCTGGATTTCTAGTTCTGACATTCTATGTAATTAATGTACCGAAAACTCTGGCATTCTATGTCATTAATACACTGAAATTTTAATGTTCATCTTCTCACTCAGCTTTGCACTAATGCATATCTTATTACCAAATGCCAAGCACATGACCACACTTGTTAACAGGTTCCCCTGACTCTATTTCCTTCCCCCAATCTGTCGGTTGTATTGGCACGAGTTTATTTTCTCTGGAATTCCTCTTTTAATATTGTTCAGCTCCTGACATTTCTCTGATGTCTATAAGGTCCTAGGGTAACACCTGAACCTAGAAATCAAAATGTTTCGCAATCTTGCCTTATCTGTTCAGTTGACCTTCCCCACTATCATTGCCCTGTGAAGAGTTTCCAGTCCTTTACTGTTTGGGCCTAGGCAGTCAAATTCTAACTAAAGGAATGTGGGTAGAATTAAAGTTTGTCTCTCTGAGGTCTGGCCCTGAAGGCCCCTCAGTGGCTCTCTGCCTTTTCATGTTTCATCACGTCTTTAGGGCATCTTGGACATGAAGTTTCAGAGACAGAAGTTATGAAGTAATGGAGTCTCCACGAGCTAGGGGTCCTGAGTAACATGGTGGTGTAGAACTGCCTATGAATAACATATATGTGCAATACACATACATACATGCATATACATGTATGTGCATCTATATTCATATATGTGTATGTATATATGTGGTATAGAGTTGCCTATGAATAACACACATGTGTATATACACATATATGCATGCATATACATGTATGTGCACACACTCATGTATGTGTATGTATACACACACACACACAAACAAACCCACATATATGCTAAAAGTTTTAGACTATTTTTTTATCCTATCCTAGTAAACACCCATGTGAATACACCCCAAGTTCTCCAGATTTTAACTGCAGGCCTCCCAACCAAGCAGAGGAACAAGTAGAACATTCTCATGACAGAATGAACAATGCAATGATTCCCAGATTTCACCAGTTAAGGTCAAAGTAAAAACTGAGGGCTTGACAGGAACGAGTACATTTAATTTTAGTGAGCAAAGGCATTTAAACACCTTGCCATCTACTATTGTGTCCCTTTCATAAACAAAGGACATACGATGCTGCCTGCCTCTGCCCTGAAGGGGATACATACTGCCGAAACTGAGAACAAATTCTAAAGTGGAACATGTTTGATTTTATAACAAATTGAACTACCTCATTTGTTCTGATGTTTCTCCCCCACGGTAGTATTTCTCAGTAAACACTCTTTCACAGAGTGATATGGGCCCAAGGACCAGAATCTGTAAAATACAGACGACTCATGGATTGAGAAGTAGGTAAGCTGGACTTTTCCACAGAGATGGAAACTTACCCTGAAAAACCGCCTTGTAGCCTGCCAGCCTTTGAAATTTGTGCTTGCTTGTTTGGTAATTGTTTCCCATCTCTACTCTATGCTTAATAGGAATGGTGGAGAGGGAGCCCTAAGTTAGCGACCATGGTTGTTGGTTGGGAAGCTTTGCTTGTTAGATATTTTGTCAGCTTGACACAAGTCAGAGTCTTCTGGAAAGAGGAAACTTCAATACAGAAAATTTCCCATCGTGCTAGGGAAACAGTGGGGCATTTTCTTGACTAATGACTGATGTGGGAGGGCCCAGTGGTGTGGGAGGTCCTTCTGTCTATGTGTTGCTTTCATTGGTTAATAAAGGAACTGCTTTAAGCCTATAGCAGAGCTGTAGGGGAACAGAGCTAGGTGGAGAAAACTAAAGGGAATGCTGGGAGGAAGAAGGGCAGAGTGAGAGAGATGCCATGGATCCACCGCCAGAGACAGATGTGCTGAAACTTTGCTAGTAGGCCACAACCTCATGGTGATACACAGATTAATGGAGATGGGTTAAATTAAGATGTAAGAGTTAGCCAATAAGAAGCTAGAGCTAATGGGCCAAGCAGTGATTTAATTAATACAATTCTGTGTGGTTATTTCGGAGCTAAGCTAGCCCAGCGGCCAGGAACAAACAAGCAGCGGCTCCTTGCAAGAGCCCAGCCCAGTGTGGGTGGTTCCTTCCCTAGGCAGGTGGTCCTGGGTTGTATAAAAAGCAGGCCGAGCCAGACATGAGGAGCAAGGCTGCGAACAGTATCCCATTACTGCCTCTAGGTTCTTGCCTTGAGTTCTTGCTCAGATTTTCCTTTGTGTTGGGCTGTAAGCTGTAAGAAAGAATAAGTCCTTTTCTCTTCGAGTTGCTTTGGGATGTGTTTAGCACAACAACAGAAAGCAAACTCGAACAAAAGCCTTGCCTTAAACTTGACCTGAAACTTCTGCCACGGATAGTCTACCACCCTTTGGGAACACAAGGAACTTGGGAGGGGCAGGCCTTGGTATTGGCACCTTACCTGACACTGGTACTTTCTGTGGCATAGGTGACTCTGTGTGTAGTGAAGACCTCAGATGTGTGCCTTCAAGCTTCTCCTGCCAGAACCGCAGCAGGACCTTCTCCGGACATTAGGCGCCTTGTTGTGGTTGCTAAATTTTAGTGTGGGAGATGTGTCAACGATGAGAGAGATATCAAATTCTCCTACTCTTACTGTACCTGGACCTGACTTTTCATGCCTTTGTTTTATTAAATTGGGAAATCAAAGATATAATTCATAATATCTAAAATTGTTATGTCTTGGGACTGGAGAGAGGACTCAGTGGTTATGATAACTGGATGCTCTTGCAGAGGACCTGGGTTCAATTTCCAGCACCCACAGAGTACCTACAACTGTCTGTAACTTCATTTCCTGAGGGGATCCAACACTCTCTTTTGGCTTCAGGGGTCACCTGGCATTCAAGGAGAACATGCAGGCAAAACACTCAAGCACATTAAATTATCAAATTAAATTAAAACCTGTCAGGGGGCCGGAGATATGACTCAGCAGTTAAGAAAACTTCCTGGCCTTACAGGAGACCTGAGTTCCTTTCCTGGCATCCACGTTCACAAATGCCTGACACTCCAGCTCCAAGGAATTCTGACTTCTCTTTTGGCCTCCACATTCATGTGTGCATGTCCACACACATACACATAATTAAAAATAAAATAAATACTGCATCACGATTGGAGATACCGTTTAATGTTTAAGTTCACTCGTTGCACTTGCAGAAGACCTGGCTTTGATTCCCAGCACCCACATGTAGCTCACAACCACCTGCAGCTCTAGTTCCAAAGGACCAATGCCCTCTTCTGCTCTCTAGGAGCACCGTGTGTGTGTGTGTGTGTGTGTGTGTGTGTGTGTGTATGCATGTGGTGCACACACATATGTGCTGCCAAAACACCCCTACACATAAAATAAAAATAAATTAATCTAAAAACATTGTGTGTCCATTTTAGAAAATAACTTTGGTGGCAATAGTATCTTAATTGATAAATTTTTACTTTCAAGGCTTGAAACAAGTCATCATGCTGTCCTGACTTAGGGTTGATGATAAGAGCAAAGATGTTACTCTGACATGTTTTGTCTGTGTGTGTGAGTTGGCATTTTCCTCTTATTGCTGTTAATATTGTTCCTTCGCTTTATATTTTATATTTTTGGCATCTTGATTATGATATGTTGCACAGAGGCTCATCTCTGAACATGTGTGCTTTGAGTTCTAATTACTCTTGTGTTTGGATATCTATTTCTCTTTACTCAAAATTTAGGACACGTTTTGCTATATTTCATAGAGTCTCTATATTTTATGTTTTAGCTCAATTCTTTGTAGCCTAGGGATTCTTTTATTTGATCTCCTGATTGTATGTCTGCATTGTTAAGTATTGAGCATGCTCATTTATTTCTCTTTATTGTAGTTTGACTATGGCATTTCCTTGATACTGTCCTCCAACCATGCAAATTCTTCTGCTGCTTGGTACTGTTTATTGGTGATACATTATACTACATGCTTTATTTGATTTATTGAGTTTTATGTATAAACTTTAAATTTGATTTACTTTTAAAAATCTCAATTTCCTTGCTGAATTTTTCAATGTTGCTATCTTTTCATCTGTATTGCTAATTTTCTCATCAATTTTGCCATTTTTTCCCCTCTGGAAGTTTCCACGTTTCATCTCTAATTCCTGGATTAAATTAATTTGTGTGTTTGCATCTTCTTTGAAGAGATTGATCATTTTTACTAGTAAACATTTTAAAGTTTTTTTTCCAGCCTTTTACCTACGTAGTATCTTTGAATTCAGTCGTGGAGACATTAGGATATCCCAGCTCTTCTTGCGTCTTGTGTTTCTGCATTGTGATTGGTCTATCAGTGGATTGGGTATACCCCACTTTCCGTGGGGCTCTCTTGACTGAGCAGTGAAACAAGGTCAAATAAAAGGAGAAAAGAATAAAAGGAACAGAGAAGAATGTTATGGTTAGGAAGAGAAAGGGGGATATTAGAGAATATTTAAAAAATTCCCCATAGTGAGAAAATATTTTTAAATGAGGTAAATGCAAAGAGAAGAATAAGAGAAATGAACATAAAAGATCTTGTAAAACCAATCCAAGAAGATAAAGTAAAAGTTCAACTAAAATTACAGCGAACAGGGAGAAATTTGGGGAAGCATAAGAGGGAAAAAATTTAAAAAGAGAATGAACAGAAAAAAAAGTTTGCCCAATAATTAATGCATAAACAAAATCGGATCAACATACAAAAGGAAATAAGTATGTAAAACTTTTACAATTTCAATTCAGCAAAATGAAATGTTACTTTTGGATGAGGCTGCGACTTCCCTTGCCAGGACCCACCCCGTCCAGCTGTGCTTGGTTGGCCTCACTCCTCAGGTGCCTGGAGTTCCTCTTTCTCAGCACTTCCCAGTGCTCTGCCAGTATCTTCTTCCCAAGTGCTTCCCCTTGTCTCTTCAGGTGAAGTCCTTTCTTTCTCATCCCCAAACCTTGGTCCATGGAGGAAGCATCTTATCTGCCATCTCACTCAGAAGACCCACATCTGGAATTCTGATAAAGAAAAAAAATAGTAGAAAACCACAAAAGCACCAGCCTGTTGTTATTAAAAAAATTTAATTCTAAATGCTTTATTTATTAAATTATTTTATTTTCGATGTTTTTACTGCGGTAAAATTTACATAGCACATGGTAAACTATTCTAAATCATGCGTTCGTTCATATTCAGAACATTTGCCATGCTGCACAACCATCTCCCCAGATACTTTGTCAGTACCAAAGAAAGAGCCTGCATCGATCAAGAGATATTTTAACATTCCCTACTCATGCTGCCGCGCGTGGGTCCTGTCTGGCTACTTTTATGGATGTACCTACTCTAGATATTTTCTGGTAATAGAATCAACAAGTGCCACTTTGTGTTTAACTTCTATTGTCATTTTAAAGAATTGTTTGATACACTAAGTGGATAAAGTTAAAAATAGTAAGCTTAGTAAGATTATTACACCTTTAATTACCTCCACAGTCAGTGTGCTTTTTTTTTTTTTTTTTTTTTTTTTTTTTTTTAGCATTGCTATTGCAAAATGCCCAACAGAGCACTGCAAGTCGAAGGTTTATTTGCTCGCATTTTTTCATGGAGTCTGTCCATGGTGTCCCAGCACCGTATACTCAGACAGAATATCGTGGTAGTGGAAATACATAGTGGAGGAGGTTCTTAATCTCATGGTGGACAGGAATAGAGGAAAAGAATGAGATTAGGAACCAAATATAGCTTTCAAACTCTTACCTCCATTGACCTACTTCCTTGAGCGAGGCGCTATCACCTGCCTTTTCTGTCCTTTCCCAAAAGAGGCACTAGCTTGGAACCAAGTATTTAATACATGATCCCACAGAGGGAGGGCATTTTCTATTTTAATCATAATGTTCCATCCTTTGCTCACAAAGTCTCTTAGCCACTTCATGACCGAAAATGTAGCCATGGCTAATATTTGTTGATGCAATGACTACGTTTTGGGTAATGCCCAGCTAAGACTTAGGACCATAGAAATTACAATGGGAATATTGAAAACCTCCTGCCCTATGTCTGGTTTGGGATATGTCTGAAGAGTATTGCGACTGAACTGCCCAGGGAAGAGCCTTCCCCGGCCCCTGTCACCCATGAGTGCCCCCCCACAAACACACACACACACACACACCCTGGAGAAGGAGCATGAAAGTGATCTGTGGCAATTTCTCATCTCATCCCTTTGGGTACCACCAGTGATCTTGTGGCTCCAAACAGCTTTGAGTTCCAGGACTGGCCAAATGGACCCCTTCGACTTTCTCGAAATTGTCATATTTATTTATGTTTCTATCATGTCTGCAGATGTGTATTACGTGGGCTTCCTTCTCTGTGTTTCCTCAGCTGCGGTTCTATCATTTATTCTGCCAGGCTCAGCATGTCCTTGACATACCAAGCCATTAACTTCAAATCAGAGATGTTCTGTGGGGTCTCTAAATTCTTTCCTATGATTATCAGCCTCTTCGCTAGCTGAGAATAAAGTCTCTGGCTGCAAGACAAAAAAATAATTGGTTTGAGTGGTCATAGAAAAGTCCAAACAGGGGACTGTCTTTCTCTCCCCACTTGCAATGATTTATTTTCATGGTTTTATGAGACTTTAATGAGGAAACCTTATCTGTATGTCTGATAATTATCCACCGAATTCCCATTTCCTGTCAGAAAAATCCACACTAAGTAAAACAAAACAAAAAAAAATGGCGGAATGAGGAGAGTTCTTGACCTCTGACCTGTGTGGCTGAGGAATATCTTGTCGCCACACAGTATATATGGCTAGAGGCATGACTGTGATTTTTCTCATTTACTTCTATTTAACCCAGCTAGCCACATTCAGCTTAGGACAATGGTGAAATAGGACCCTGTGGTTCCTTAGGGTTCTATACTAAGAGTTAGCTCGTTTGGGCAAGGCAATTCCAGTTTCCCTCTTTATTGTCTAACATTAATCCAGTATCTTGGCCAGTTCCATGTGTTGGGTGATGCAGTGGGCTGGTCCTTCTGTATGCTGTTATTATGTATTCCTCTCATTGATTAATAATAAAAGCTGTTTGATCAATCACCAGGCTGGATAAGGTCAGGCTGAACAATTAAACTAAGGACTCGGATGAAGAGGGGCAGAGAGGTGGGGGAGACATGAGCCAGCCACCCAAGGAATAAGATGCCAGAAGACCGATAAAGCCACAGCCATGTGGCAATACATAGATTACTAGTAATGGGTTAATTTAAATATAAGAGCTGATTAGTAATAAGCCTAAGTTATTGGCCAAACTTTTATAATTAATATAAGGCTCTGTGTGGTAATTTGGGAAGCAGCTGCTGGGAATTTGGAAACAGGCAGACAGGAGGCAAAGCTCTTCTTACAGGGTGACCGAGGTACACCAGAACCAAATGAAGTTTGAATTTTGAGGAGTCTTTTTGTTTTCCTTGCTGTACATTGTATCGTCTGCTGGAAAGAAAGATGCTACTACAGTTTGGGTTATGAAGTAAAGTTGCTCTGGTCACTAACTGAAGACTCTGTTGTGGCTGTGCTGAACATTCTGAGATTCATGCAGAGGGCTTTGTCACTGTCATTGTGGACATCTCTGGGGGCTTTTAGATTAGAAACCATGAGTAGGTGGGGTTCCCGTGAGCCCACTAGGAAGATGGAGACTGGTGAGTGTTTTCATATTTTTAGAATTTTTAGGGCACCATTGTGTTAATTTATTTTCAGTTCTAGCCTAGTGAACAAGGTGAGACTCTTCGCACTTTTCTCTCTAGGTGTGAAATTCACCGTACTCTGGATAACCTACAAGCGTTTCCCTGCATGTTCTGTCATTTAAAGGGAGGCTTGCTAATCCTTTAATTGCATCTTTCTTGGTATCTAGGCCAGTCATTAAAAGAACTTACACAGTGATTTTGATACCTTGAGTTAAAGAAACACTTTTCAAAACCTGCATTTTTGAAGGGACTGCAGGTAGATCAGACACAGGGTCCACAGGAGAAAGCCAAGTGATTGGAACTTGCCCCAATCCCTTCGCTCTATCTAGGGGACCATCCCCAATCTAGTCTTCTGCGTTGAGACTAGTAGGAACAGGACCCTGGGGGCTGGAGGCCATGATGCAGTGTAGACTATCATGAGCTCAGAATACTGCTGGGTTTTTATTATCTTCCCAGTTACTGAGTGGCTCCCGCCCTTTGACTCAGCTGCATTGTAGGTGGGGTTGTATTTGGCAGGCTTTCTGCACGGATGGATGAGTTGGGCCA